>CM042552.1:10960000-11377500 GCA_023630585.1 Cranoglanis bouderius
CCAACATTGTTGTGTGGGATTGATCAAGCCTGGAAAGTGTTACAGAATTACTTTAAATGTATTGCCCCAATTTTGGAAAGTTAGATGAAACAACATGAAAAGCACTGGAAAGACTTTTTCTCATGTCTGTCTCATTGTAAGACTTTTGTTATTGGAGTTTTGGAGTTTTGAGTCCATTTTTCCTTGGTGTGGGGAATGGAGTCAAAAAAATGTCCATGGTATTCGCACTTATGCTACAGATGTGATGGATAAAGATAAGGTTAAATATCCTGGAGTCTTCCTGAAAAATAAATTGCACAAAAAGATAACACGGACCTCATAACATTATCTAATATGCATAAAGAGATGTTCCTCTGCTTGTTTCAATTATTTTCAGCAATGCTGGCACTTTAAAATGTGCAAAGAATTAACAATCATTTGTAGATACTTTAATATCACTTACTATGATATTTTGTACACTTCTATATGAAGAATCTTTTTTTTTTATATAGAAAATGAATGTTACTGTACCCTCTTAGCATGATCTAACCTCCACTATGCTAACTGAAAAGCTTTCGGTTCTTGTTAGCAATGTTATCATTTTAAGTGTTCCCTAAAAACGCTGTAATGGGTTTTGTTGTTTGGTCAGCACACGTGGTATAAAGGTTCTCCAAAGAATTCTTTCTTGAGAAAAATGTAAGTGGACACTGTGTTTAAGGTTTGGTTTCAGGTCTCTCAACCCACAACCCACAACAAACAGTGGGAAAAGTGCGAGTCTGCTCCTCTCTGGGGACCTAATAGATTCTCATTACATCCAAAAACTTCAGCGCACCCTTTCAGCCTGTCGTCTTTCTGCCAGTCCATCAATCCAATAGTACCTGTCACATTCCAAAAAAGTGGGAGAGAGAGAGAGCGGGAGTGCTTGAGATGAACGTCTGTCTAATTGATAAAGTCATAATACGAACCATTTCTCAGCCACTCTGTAATTGAAAGCAGGGCAAGGAAGAGAGGGGAGCTGTCTGGTGGCGAGGGGGAGCAAGCGTCTGAGACCCTCTTTGATCTTCAGACTTGTCTCCCATGCTGTTTTCCTTCAAGTTCCCCTTGCCCTGTTGAAGTAGACCACGGACTCCACTCTTGGGGATCGGGCCACTTAATGGATCACTTAAAGAGGCCCTTTTCCTTACAGCCAGGGCTAAACAGAGTCAGCTGCTTGGAAAAACCCAGTAGCCGTCAACTTCAGTTTCTCGTGAGGTAAGCTCGGTCACCGATAACCACCAAAATTACAGTTTTGGCAGTCCGGACAGACAAGGAAAAATGGGGGGGCTTCTGAAATAAGCACAATGTTCCAGAAGTTGAGATGACCGTTGACAGACGACCCCAAATTCCTGAACACCACAGTTCTGTTCTTGGGCATTGCCAAACGAAGGCGGAAGTTGTTGTTTCTGAATGCGTCTTAAATCACGTGGTTTGACAGTGAAGGATTGAAGTGACTGGAAACGTTTTACCGCAAATTGCCGTTAAATGGTCGCATTGGTGCATGGGTGAAAACGGTGATTAAGTGAGATTGACAATTATGTGTGACTGAAAGTTTGCCATTAGGTCATAATGATGACAGTGATTACTGCATTAAACACCACCTGGTTCTTATAACGACTCGTGCTTTGCTGAAGCCTGTCTAATGCAATCATGTTGTTGTTTGGAAACACACCTAATAATACAATGAATCCAAGTCAATAGGCCTAACTGCTGATTCGCGGTCAGCTCACGAATGGTTCTGTCAAACAATTATATACCTATTAAAAAAATCCCAAACAAATGATTAAAAGTGTCACAGTGCGACATAACAGTGCTTGGATCAGTATGTCCAGGCGTGCCTCAGACTCCATGTCTATGGCATTAACTCAATCCAAAGAAGTAAACAAGAGCAATTTGGTAGTAAACAAGAATGCCGCGTATTCTGACTCAAAGAACTGGCTCGTAAATGTATTCAATGTGTTTCAAATTGCCCATTGGTTATGGATAGCTTTTTTACGAGCGTGCCTCATTAGTGGTCCAGTGGCTTAGGTTCTGTTGATTTACCTCCAGGGAACAAGAGGTCAATTAGCTCAGCAAGATGAAATGTCTGTATGTGTAGGGTGTTGCTTTTTTCCCACGCTGATCCAGGACCAGTTTAGCAGGATTGGTTGAAAATGGGGTGTAATAAGGAAGGTTGGTCCTGGATCAGAATAAGTACAGAGCCACAAAAGAACAATGAACCCAATCGTCATCTATTAGTCTCACAAATAATATGTGGAACATCATTAACATCATTGTCAAACAACGTAGGCCTGTCTGGAGTATAATGGCATAGCCAACGTTACTAGCAAACAAGTTTGTGCACATTACAATGCAGCAGTTTGGGATGACCATTTTTGGGGGAAGATAACATGTTAGACTAGAACCTGCCAAATTAAATAATTAATGTAAGCACAAATGAAGCAAGTTCAACATCAAGCTTTCCAAATCCTCTCAGGTCTCTCGAGAGTCCGGCAGAAATACAGACATTTTATCTCAGACTCTCTACAGTGTGGTGCCTTTGGTTTCCCCAGTACAGCCTCAAATCTAAAAGGTGTTTTGCATCTTAAACATAATTCAGTTTAGCTTTGATGCTTCTTGATGTCCCAGGAGCCTTCCATTTTATTTCTATGGAGAAGATCTATAATCACAGTTAAGGTTAAGTCTTTTCTAAATGCTTTATTTTTATTTCATATGTGGATTGGTTTTAACAATGATAACTCGAGTTTTAAGTGTCCCATAAGTTAAAGTCTAGCTAGGTTTTTATTATTTATTTATTTATTTATTTTTATTAAACGTCTGGTTTGTGTAATAATGTCATGTTTTGGAATTGACATCTTATTTTTGTATCCTAAAGTGGTCAGCCATAACATGACGTTGTTGTTATGAGAAATACATTACAATTAAACCAATACTTACTTTCTCAACTGATTTCACTTTTATGCTAGCCTGGCTTTGTTACCGTGTTATGACATGTTTTATGTCACCGTGTTATGGTCCATCCTATTATCTCACAAGACATAAGAGGGTGGATATTATTCATGAAATTTGCATACGGTCAAGCCTAATCATAAAACGGGCGTACACAAATTCCACCATCAGTTTCCTTATACATCAGTTTTATTTTTGTTGTGTCTGTATGATCAGACTCACATACGGTCGTAGGGAGTATAAATTTAAGTGGAATATTTGAAACCTGAAAAATGCTTGATTTGCAGTTCAATAATCAAAAATCAATTTCGATATCATCAATAGGAAGTCTTGTATAAAGTAGAGTATAATCAATAACAATAACGTCAACAATCATAATTGTGCACATGGGAGCCTTTTACTAGAATGTATAGGTAATGGGGTTTAGTGTCAATATGCAATTTGTGAAAGTGTATCAGAGGCACAGATGTAAATGTTTATCAGCTCATAAGTCCTTCAACTGAGTAATATGAGCCACAAAGCTCTGACCTGGATGTGGAGAGTTGCACAGGTGGGCTGCTTCACATTTTATGAGGTTACCTAATTTTTCAGCTACTTGTTTATATAAAAGAATGATTTGTTTATTTATACAAACATAGCAATGAATAGAATTCATACACAGTATCTACCTGTAAGTTGGAAAATGGTTCAGGTTTTTTATTTGTGTGGAGCACTGTACCATAGCTGTCTATACAGTATATGTTTCATATGTTTCATGATAGCATTAATTTCATTAATTTCAGTAAAAACAAAGGACAAGCCTCTTGGATCATCCTTTCCTCAACTGAATCACATTTTTTTTTCTTTTAGATTTCAGTTTCTGCTCAGCTTCTATGCATTTTTCCCCCTTTTCCATTTACTTTTTTCTTGGATCTCATTATAACCCGCTGAATGTGTTTCTTTTATTGTCTCACAGTCCTTAACAAGTGCATACATTATTCCATATTTAATGTAAATTAGATGTATATGAAGGTAAACAGTTTATATATTAAATGCATATGACGGTACATGTTGCATGCAAATGACGTAAATAACGGACTAGTGGGCGAGAGGTTGTTTCAGTGTAGCTGAAGCTGATTCATCATCGTTTCAGAAATCAGACACAGATTCATTCACACAGATTCATTCTGATTCATTTTGAATCATTCGATTACATTCTTTGATTCATTCTGGTTCATTCATACATCATTCTGTGCTGCTTTGATGAACAAGGGCATGTGGGTAAGCCTGTTCGTTAAACTCTAATGGCTGCCATTTATACATCAGAGCTTGACCAAGATAACTTCTGTAGAACCTAATGTCCTTTTTAGGAATAAACAGGACTTGACATTTTAATAGAAATTATGTGCAATTTTCGGATCATTTGGAGGCCCAAAAGATGCCAAATACCAGAAATGACCCGGCTATCCGGGTGTTTTTTTTTTTAAAAAACTATGCTTTAAAATAAATTTAAAAAACAGTTGAATATATTATTTGGGGCCTTATAAGGGAAATGTAAACATTACTATGCAATATGGGAACAATCTCCATAACATGCTTACAATTATCTGCTACAGTTGGCATGTTTATAGAGAATATCATTGACTATTTTGTAGTATTTGATGCATACTAGCGTGATTAAATGTCTCTAATGGATACTTCATCTTGTCCTCCGGACTACACTTTTACATTTTCCTTCTCAAATCACATCAAATCACCAGTGCTGACCTCTTTAATTTCCCTCATTCATTTTTTCATTTCTCCTCTTCCCTTTGGCGCCACAAAGGGAGAATAGTATTGGGATTATGTTACGCCTTTTCTTCCCCCCATAGACAAGCAGCCACACTTTCATTTGGACAGTCGAAGGGGGGGCGCAAAAATGAAAGCGTGCCCCTGGAGTGTGTGGCAAATGTCTGAAAAGAAAGGAAGAAGAGCTCAGCGCTTTTATCCAAGACTACATCCAAAGACACACTAAATATTATAAGTAACATTTGGCAGATATTCTGTTCTGTGATAGTGTGTGATTACGGTTACAAATCTCGAACGACCATACTAAATAGTACACTATCCAAGCACACTAATTTTACATACTGTTTAGTGCAGTAGCATGTGGTCTGGGATAGAGCCCAAGTATTATATGCTGCTTCAGAACAAAATAACAGCTGGCTCCGTCTGGTTTTGCTTGGCCTAAATGTTGGGTTTTGGGTATCAAAGGCACATTTGTGCTGTTGTCAGAACTCGTTTAGCAAATGATGTTATGTTTATCTTCCGGGTTGTTATTCATTATTACTATAGAGCAATATAAAAGCGGGCAAAATCGTTCCTTTGCGTACTTAACATTTATTACAACATTTGTTATTTCTGCTTTTAAATTTTACTTCTGTATCTTACAAGGTTGGTGCCAACAGATAAATTATGATTTATATTTCTTTTTTAAATAAATGATTGGTTTCATTTCATTATAGTTTTTCAAGACAGACCACAATATGTTCAACATCCATCAAGCTGGCCAACGTTCTGCAAATTTACAAAATGTTTGTTTTATTATGTCTAAATATAACATTAATCATTTTAAAATGTCATACCTGCAAAAAAAAAAAGGAAAAAATGTTTGCATTTATATTTGACAGTTGAAAACTGAATTAATCTGGACTATTAATATCTTTAGGCTGTTTTAACTTTATAGTTTTATTTAGATTTATATCAATTCAGTTAAAAAAGTCTTTAAAAAGATACTTAAACTAAAAATAAAATCACAGCAGTATTACTAGTCAGCTTTTTTGTTTTAAATGTATGTTCTGGGCCACCTTATGCAAGAAAGACGAAGTGTTTTAGATAACTACAGTTCTGTGTGGCTTTCTGAAACCTCGAACAATGTGATTATGGGTCTGTATAACCTGCTAACAATAGCGCACTTTAAAACCCACTGACAATAGCGTGGGTCAGAGATCCATGGCTTGCATTGTTCTGTGTGTTTTTTAAGAATTTGATTCCTAAATTCACAAAAACCAAGCTGTTATTTTTATCCTGAACAAAAGAACAGTTAAAGAGATACTGGGGAAATCCCAGCAAAGACCATAGAAAGAAAAGGCTCCTGCCAGATAAAAACTGGCAAAACTGTTTCTTTGGGCCAAGGATGAGATGAGGCTAAACTGCTTTATATATATATATATATATATATATATATATATATATATATATATATATATATATATATATATATATATATATATATATATATTTTTTTTTATAAGATCATCTGGTTCTTTTGGTTCATCAAAGTTAAAAGTTGTTGGAACAGAATTGTGTCTTGAGTAAAAAAGTTAATATTCCATCCAGGAAATGCATAAATGGTAAAGGAACAACTGACAACTTGCCTAAGAAATGGAAAATATCAAAGAATAATAAAAAAAGGACATTTATTTCCATGAAGCATGTGATCTAAATCAATAAATAGGACTCGAAATAGCAGGCTTCCAGCAAAATGATTCTACATCCCTTTCCTCAAGGAATATATCTAAACACAAAACATCTTCCTTATCAAAGAACATCAGTGTCTTGTTTTATTCTAAATGAAGTAGAACCATTACTAGAGGAATAAACGTAAAATTTCCTATAAATCCTCATTTTTACTTTATACACATTATGCTTCTTTTTCACCGTAATCAAGTCATCTAAACTTGAAAGTGTTCCCGGTGTGTTCTAAGCCAGGGCTTTAAAAAAAAAAAAAAAAAAAAGACAGAAAACAGGCTTAAAGATGAAGCTTGTTAAGGGATTTCGCTTGACTGAAAATGAGGAGTCTAAGGGATAAAAACTGTTTGTTTAATGTAGAACGAATGCATGGAGCCAGGAAAACGAGTGGCTTTTTAAACCCCCTGAGCAGAACAGATCCAGACAAAACTGGTGCATTGTAATTCTCTCTCATCTCTTCATTCAGGGCTGGATTAAAGTTTGTTTGTCAGCTGAGTGACTCAAAATGGGGGGCCACGTATCCATATGACCTCGGGGAAGAGCGTATGGAGATAAGAAATTATTCTGACCTCTCTGCTCTGTGTTTTGAAGCCTAGATTTCCATCACATGAAAGGTTGCTCTTTAGCTGCGTACTGTTATTTGTTTTGAGAGTTTTTATAAACCCGGCCTTGAATTTGTTTGCGGTTAAGGATATGAAATGGTCTTTTGCAACGAGTTATGGAAGGGGCAATTAAAGTCCCGATCGGGAAACATGTCTAAGCGTTTCAGCAGTTTTTGTGTTGTTGTTATTATTGTTTCCTGAACCAGAAAAACTACCCAGCTGTTTCTGGTGATTTATGAAATGTTTTTAGAAATAACTTTTTAATTTAGATTTACATTCCTGATTGTTTGTGTGCTTTGTATTATAAGGTTCTATCTGTGGGAAGTGCTGTTTTGAGATATGGGACATGAAATTTTTTTATATTCTAGCTAGTAAAACCCTAAAGTACTTAAATTTACACTCACCAGCCACTTTATTAGGAACACATGCAATTATCCAATCATGTAACAGCAGCACAGAATCATGCAGACACAGGTCAAGAGCTTCAGTTAACGTTCACATCGAACATCAGAATGGGGAATATGTGATGTCGGTTACTTTGAACATGGCATGGTTGTTGTTGACAGACAGGCTGGATTGAGTATTACAAGAAACTGCCGATTTTCTCTAGAATGAAACGGTGTGACACAGAATGGTGCGAAAAACAAAAAACATCCAGTGAGCATCAGTTCCATGTGCAGAAACAGCTGTGGACAGGAACACTGTGGTAACTCAAATAAACACTCTGTACAACCTTGGTGAGCAGAAAAGCATCTCAGAATGCATAAAACCTCGAAACTTGAGGCAGGTGGGCTACAACAGCAGAAGACCATATTGGGTTCCAGTTCTGTCAGCCAAGAACAGAGGAAGCTGAGTGGGCACAGGGTTAGTTAGTAGGCACAAACTTCTCACTTGGACAGTTAAAGATTAGGAAAGGATCTCCTGTACTTTTTTTTTCCAATCTTCAGCTGTCTAGTTTGGGTTCATTTACAGCTGAACAATGCCTACACTTTAAGGTTACTTCAAATTTCAAATGATCAAAATTCTGAGACCACCATAAGTAAGTCAGACTCTTATTAAGTGATCTGTTAATATCATTAAATAACTAATAAATGCTAATAAGCTCGAGAGGTAAAGACATTTATGGCATTTGGCAGATGCCCTTCTCCAGAGCGACTTGCAATTATCTCATTTACACAACTGAGCAGTTGAGGGTTATGGGCCTTGCTCAGGGGTCCAGTGGTGGCAGCTTTGCGGTGCTGAGACTCACTTTCTGATCAGGAGTCCAACATCTTAACCACAGAGCTACCACTTCCCCCATTTTTTAAGCCTATTAAGACCATACTACGATTATATACAGTACTGTGCAAAAGTTTTAGGCACATGCAAAGAAATGCTGTAGAGCAAAGATGCCTTCAAAATAATGAAATTAAATGTTTCTACATTTAAAAAAAATAATAAAAATACCGTAAAGAGCAGTAAACAGTAGTAAATGAAACAAAGTCAATATTTTGGTGTGACAAAAAAATAAACATAAAAATAAAAATAGTAGTTTCTGGTACAATTTGTGCAGTTTTATAAGGAAATGAGCTGGTAAGTTTTATTGAGCATCTTGCAGAACCAGACACAGTTCTTCTGGAGACTTTGACTTTTGCACTTGCGTCTTATTTTTGCAGCAAAACCCAGCAGCCTTCATTGTGTTTTTTGTCTGAAAAGTGTCTCTTATGTAATATGCTGCTTTCTTTAATGACATACAAACATTTTTCTGTAACATTTAATTTTGTGCTAGAAAACTAATGTTTGTGAATCTAAAATGTTTTTTGTACTGACTTGATCATGTAGAAGTCATAAAATAAAAAATCTATATATATATATATTTTTTTTTAAAATAGGGTGCCTAAAACTTTTGCACAGCACTGTATATTTTGCAATAAGTTTTATTTTTCTGTATTCTCTAAGATCTAGTTCCTAAACATAATAATTTACCTTATCTTTTAATTGCAAAACATTTAACAGTATAGCAAACAATACATGTTTCTGAGCAACCACACAAACATGTCTTACAAGTCTGCTAGCTGACCTTCAGTCCCACTGGAAAGTTCATTTTGTTAAGCACAGTGTACGTAGCTAGCTAATGTCAGTAATATTTAATGCTAATGTTATCTGACATTAGCCACAATGGTAACTGTCTGCAGCACTGAAGAATGTGCCAGAATGTGTACTTTGTAAAACCAGTGAGTACAATAGAGCTGGACTGTACCTGTTTTGTTACTAATATGGAGAGTATGTGGAACAGTAACTGCTAAATGTTTTGGGGGTTTTTTCCTCCAGCTCACCATGGTGAGGCTTCAAATCTGTCTATTGTATTTGTTTGTTTGTATTTTTTTTTTTTTTTCAGAGTGTGAACAGAACATGGATGTTGATTGGTCAAGGCAGCCTATTTTGTATTCATGCTGTGCTCATCCTGGAAACTGAATAGCTGGCAGGTAGAACATTATAATGTATAGTCTATGGAACTATGAATTCTTTCACCAAAAACATAACACCACAGAAGTATAAAGAACCCTCCAGTGAGGACGTTTATGTGCTTAACTCATGTTCGAACTTTATAATAATGAAGTTTCTCGCTTATGCACCTATATAGAACCAAAAATAAGCCCTGAACAATGATAAAGTGTGCATTGCAGCCACCCAAAAAGTCCTATTAAATGGTTTGTTTCGTTCCACACCTTAGTAACACACAAAACAGTCTTGTAAAATGCTGCATTCATTTCAAAATATAAAGGTGGACCTATATAAAACCATCTCTTTACACTAACAGGACATTCTTAATTTACAGTGATGAGGCACCTTGGAGTGTTTAAGAACTGTTTAAGCTGCTTGTAAAAATTAGGGTTCCTTATTTATTGCCAGGAAACATATTAAAAATGTTTGGTGTATAATACCAGTGTTTATACATCCAAATAGTAATCAGGGTCATCACATTAGATCATTTAAAACAGATTCAACAAGTTTATCAAACAAATTAGTCTAATTAGTAAAGAAAATAGTCTTTGAGCTGAATGGAGCTCGATAGGAGTTTCTCAAAATCGTGATCTGAGAACAATTTGGAGTTTATATAAATCATGATTAGAATGCGAGGGCCGCTTAATAAGCAAGAATGCGTTCCTTCTACGCTAAAGCTAATTAAGGGGAGACTTTTCTCATAATTCCTTAAATGCACAACCCAACATCATGATGCAATTTGGTTTTATCACCGGTTGGATAGTTATAGTGTGGCTGCACGATTTCCTGTAGCAAAAACGTGTGTGTTGCGCCATTAGCGTGAGTAATTTCACACAGCAGGTTGCCAGTTGTGCGTGTGATCCCTCATCATGAGGAGGGGTAGGGCAGCAACCACTAATGGAAAATTTGGCTTGAGACCCCTCAGCCGCCTGGCCTTGTTGTGGGTTTTTCTCATTCTTTGATTATTAATAGAGAAGATGACATGCACTACAGATAACAGGGAAAATATGTCTAAACAACGCTAATGTTTCCGCTAATGTGCCTCAATCACGCACACGTGAAGTAACCTGCTGACTGATGCACAACTGTACTCTCCTTTGTTGAGTTCACCACAACAACAACAAAGAAAAGATCAGAAACTAGACCGAACGTTTGGTGTATCAACACGACGAGTCATCCTCATACTGTTCAAATGATTTTACGAGGTCCCTCAAGGTTCAGTGTTAGGCACGCAACTGTAGTGGCTCCATCTGCCAAATGACATTTCATAGTAATCTCCCTAGTGCCCAGGGACATCCATTAAGTAAATTCAAAGCTAACCCACCATGTCTCAAGTATGACCCCATTCAAATCCACCAGTCTAAATCATACAAGCTCCGTCAACACAGAAGATCAAGCAGAAATATGCCCTGCGTTAAGTGGGGCTCCACATACACTAGCCTACACTGGAGCACTATCAGATAAATGAGATCAAAATTACATTACAGGCCTTTTTTTATGGCGTCATGAAAGGACGTAGCCCACAGGTATGTTGCTTGGCCTCATAATATGTTTCAGAATTGTTACCATCTGGGAGGACTGTCGGGAATGCTTCTCTCTTTAAAACCTCAAAGCAAATGATACAAGCAAAATGCTGTGTTCATAACCCGGTTTAGTATTACTGCATAAATACACACATGCAAACATGCACACACACACACAAAGCACACACACACACACACACACACACACAAAGTACACACAAAGTACACACACAAAGTACACACACCATCCACAGTGATTGGGCTCTGTAGTATGTCAAAATGAAAATGATCTTAGTCTCAGGTTTCTATATCTCTGAAACGATTTTGGGATTGTACGCTACTGGGCCAGTATTACCAAAACAGATTTAATTACCCCAAAAAAGGGGTCAAAGGTGAAGTGTGAGCTGCAGTTACGCACCAAAACAAAGTGGATTAGGGCAGGTGTTACATCATTGAGGGAGGGTTCATTCTGTGAAGTGACTTGCAGCAGTGAGCAGCACCTGCTTGATGAATGGTGTCAAGGAATTTTTACGATCAACAGTCACTAACCTTTCCCGTACCCTAACGCTGACCATTTGTAACCTTGCAAGATGGTTCATGCAAATTCTTAGAATGTCCCTTTATTAGGGATGTAACCAAATATAAATACATTATTCAGCCTGAACACAAAATGTGTTCTCCACAAATGCAAATAAAGATACAAATATGAGGTGCACTGTTAGGGTTTTTTGTTTGTTTGTTTGTTTTTTTAAAGAAACCTCACCAAAAAGGTGAACAGGGCATATAGATGAGACTACAGGTGTGCATCAGGACACTCAGACTCATCTTATTTTATACAGGCACGAGCGAGGGCTCAGATATGAAAGACACAAAACAGACAAAAACCATGTTGCACAATGAATTTACAGCATTTATGCATGAAATGTTGATTATTTTTTCCCAAGGGTTTCCAGTGTTTCCAGAGGCATTGTGATTGTGTGATTATATTTCATATTCCATTTTTTTTAATGGTTAGACCACGCTGACTTTGTGTTTAAATCCAAATACAGTTACAGATAGGTAAACAGCCAAAACAGCTCTGACCTGTCGAGGCATGGACTCCACAAGACCTCTGAAGGTGTGCTGTGGTATCTGGCACCAAGATGTTAGCAACAGATCCTTTAAGTCCTGTAAGTTGCGAGATGGGGCCTCCATGGATCAGACTTGTTTGTCCAGCACATCCCACAGATGCTCAATCGGATTGAGATCTGGGGAATTTGGAGGCCAAGTCAACACCTTGAACTCTGTCATGTTCCTCAAACCATTCCTGAACAATTTTTGCAGTGTGACAGGGCGCATTATCCTGCTGAAAGAGGCCACTGCCATTAGGGAATACCATTGCTATGAAGGGGTGTACTTGGTCTGCAACAATGTTTGGTAGGTGGTACGTGTCAAAGTAACATCCACGTGAATGCCAGGACCCAAGGTTTCCCAGCAGAACATTGCCCAGAGCATCACACTGTCTTCGCCGGCTTGCCTTCTTCCCATAGCGCATCCTGATGCCATCTTTTCCCCAGATAAGCGGGTTACATTGTGCGTACCCAGCCATCGACATGATGTAAAAGAAAACTTGATTCATCAGACCAGGCCACCTTCTTCCACTGCTCCATGCTCAAGTTCATATGCCCACGTGCCCATTGTAGGCACTTTCAGCTGTGGACAGGGGTCAGCATGGGCACTCTGACCAGTTTGCAGCTACTCTGCTACTCCCCATACGCAGAAAGCTGCGATGCACTGTGTGTTCTGACCCCTTTCTAGGGACAACCTTCGCTCCCCGCAGGCATCACTGAGCCTCGGGCGCCCATGGCCCTGTCACCGGTTCACCGGCTGTCCTTCCTACCGGGAACACTCCACAAGACCTGCCGTTTTGGAGATGCTCTGACCCAGTCATCTATCCGTCACAATTTGGCCCTTGTCAAAGTATCTACACTTGCCCATTTTTCATGCTTCCAACACATCAGATTTGAGAACTGACTATTCAGTTGCTGCCTAATATATCCCACCCCTTGACAGGTGCCAGTGTAACAAGATAATCAGTGTTATTCACAGCACCTGCCAGTGGTTTTAATGTTATGGCTGATCGGTGTATGTATAGTGTCGCTGCATTACACCCTTTGCATTAACCGAGATAGTTGTGAGGCTAAGACTGCATGTGATTACCCCAAAACCTTGCTGTTTACTACATTGTGCTGGAAAGTTGGATAAAAAATACATGAAAAGAACTTTCTCTCATGATTGTCCTATCCTAAGACTTATCGACTCATAATTTTAATGTACTATCAATTGTATTCATGCTACACAGTCACATATTTTAAATGTGCTCTTATATTTATTTTCATGATATTTCCATTCCAAATGAGTTTTAAGTGAATGGTGTTTGTATAGAGAAACATGTCGAAAGTCTTGTTCGGTTGGATAGAGATTATGTTGAAAATCCACTGGAGTGCTCCTTTGAGGTTCATTCAAAGGCTCGTGTATAATTCTTTCAAATCTCTCTGAACACACGCCTAAATTGGCTATTATCTACATTTCTTAAAAGCCCATATCTCATATACCCTAAGGATATTCAAAACGGCACGGTCCTGTTAGGTCGCACAATGTGCACTCATACTTTTTTCTCCATTGCGTCTCTGATAAGGGGCACCGCTGTCCAGCCGCCCCAAAGAAGCCCACTACCCCACACCCGTTTCGGAGCCGAAGCTGTTGTTAATAAAAGTTTAAAAGAGGAGGATGAAAAGAGGGCGAAATTGAGCTGCCCATGCACTATTATTTCTTCTCTGTATGAGAGCTGCCCTCTTGCTGGGCAGGCCGACAGTGTCAACCCTTAGGGAAAGGGGGGGGGAGTGGGACAGAGGATGGAAGTGTGTGTGTGTGGATGAGTATGTGGCCACTTCTAGCCCTAGGGTGAAGCAAATCATTTGCCTCTCAGAGGCTTCAAAGGTGTTGGGGGGCAGGGGCGTGGGGGGGGCAATTACATTTAAGTAACCAAATGAATAGATGGTCCAGCCAGGCAGCATTCCGGGAGGAAACCAGAGAGGAACGCTTGAGGGAGTTAGAGTGAAATGGGCACGGGCTAAAAATACATCTCATGGGCCAAAATAACAGCAAGATCATATTTGGTGTGTAATAAATAACTAGACCAAATGCTTTAAAGGAATCAAAGGAAGGTTCTTGGAAAGGTCTGCTTTGGAATACGGAAGAGCATTCTTGGATTTAAGTAATTGTAGCGCTATATTATTGGTCATGGTGTCCGAGAGAGAGAGAGAGAGGAAGAGAGAGAGAGAGAGAGAGAGAGAGAGAGAGAGAGAGAGAGATCCTTTCAGTAGAAACTCACCTGCAGAGAGAGGACTATAGAGCTCTGTGGGCGAATAGAGAGCAAAGCAGCTGCCAGAGCTGTTAGCCTCAGCACCCAGCTGAGAGGGAAAAAGAGGATGCAGGGCCTCTCACCACAGGCCACTTAGTAACAGCAGCCCTGTGCCAAACCTGTAGAATGAGAATGTGACGGCCCATCAAGATTTTGGAACTAAAAAAAATCACTGATTATATATTTTTCTCTCCGTGTCACCTTACTCAGTTCCTTCCTCTCTTTCTTTCAGACTCTTTCTTTCAGTCTCTTGGCCCATCCTGGTTGGCAGTCATCCAGGTCATTTTACAAATCGAGACGACACCTGTAATCTCAAAGCCGATAAACTGATAAAGCCTGTCAGAATGCAAAGAACTTCTTCAAGGTTATATCCCAAGCCCAGTCCTGTTGATTTACTACTACTAGACACTTTCATTCCTTCTCTGTCTGTCTCACTGCCTTTTATTTTCCTTCACAGTTCATTTCCCTAAAGACCAGGAAACAATAGTCCAAAATTAGCAAAAACTAAATAAAATAAAAATAAAAAACGAACAGCAAGGACAGAAATACAACTGTAGAATGAAAAGAAGGATTTGTGCTCAGACAGGAGTATGGATCCTAATGACAGGCCAACAGTAAAAGAATGTCTCAGCATGACCTGATCATTAGAATGCACATACAGGCGGGAAAAAAAAAGGGTCATATGCAACAGATGCCAAGCGAGAGAACGTCAGAAAGGACCACAGCCACAGGGCGAGGGTAGTGTGGGAACTGGTGGTGTGTGCTCATCGTTCACGCTTGTATTTACAAGCGCCGATTAGCTAATGACCGCGTTAAAATAGTCACCCGTACAATAGCCATCCATAAATTGTTTTGTCTCTGTGACATCATTTAAGATCTAAGCTTGATTTGATAATCAGGTTCTCAGAGCATAAATGAGTCCATCAAACACAAACAAAGAAACAAACCGAGAACTAAGGGCTAGTTAGCAAGTTGGTAGTTGGCAGAACATTTTCAGAACATTATGGTTTTCAACAAAAGTCAACAAAACAGACTTCATGTGAAAACTGTAATGAATTTCCTGGTTACACAATTGCACTTTTTGTCCATGTAGTACACATTCATAGAAGGGGTTTATTTATTTATTTATTTATAATTGCACTATCCGGTGTCACCCAGATGAGGAGGGGTTCCCTTTTGAGTCTGGTTCCTCTCGAGGTTTCTTCCTCATATCATCTCATGGAGTTTTTCCTCACCACCGTCGCCTCGGGCTTGCTTATTAGGGATAAATTCATACATTTAAAATTTATATTTCATGAATTTCTATCTTTCTGTAAAGCTGCTTTGTTGCAACGTCCATTGTTAAAACCGCTATACAAATAAAATTGAAGTTTTCGGAAATTTTCATTTAAATCTGTTTATAAACTGTAACACTAACACTAATGTTTCAGTTGTTATATTTGTTTCTCTAGCTGAGAATGTTGTGTAAGCATTGTGAACATTGCAGGAACATTATTTCTGTTACAGTCAGCGTTCCTATTAACTGTCGAACCGTTACTAAATATCTATTAACAATATCTGTTAACTAAGGATTGTGTGGTTGACAAAAATTGGGTGTTTACAACATAATTATTCATGCTGCCTTGTTGTTTTTAGTATTACCATTTGTTTTTGTTTTCCATTTGCATATGAAGCGAAAGGCTACACATTATCAGTGGCAGCTCAGAAATGCAAAACCCGGAAGAAGAAGAAGAAGAAGAAAAAGTGACTCATCGGTGGCTAATCTGCAAAATCAATTCCTCTTAGTTTGTGCTAATTACCTGTCTTTTAATGATTCACTTCTGAAGAGGCTTTGAAATGCAACAAGCCAATTACCTGCAGCTTTTCCTTAATGTAGGCTTAAAAGGCCCTGTGATCTTCCTCTTGCCCCTCCCTGCTCCGCTCCTCTTTTCTCGCTACACAGTAAGAACCCTATGCCTCTGGGGTATTTCCCAAACATTTCATTTACAATGCCCTGCAGTCCATTTTCACAGTTGGGAAAAGTGCAATTGTGTTTTCTAGTTCATTTATGTCAACAAAGCCTCTCTCTCTCTCTCTCTCTCTCTCTCTCTCTCTCTCTCTCTCTCTCTCTCTCTCTCTCTCTCTCTCTCTCTGTCTTTCTCTTGAGCTCATTTTTCTGTCTCTTCTTCTTCTTCTTCTTTTTCCCGCATACCTTCTGCCTGACGGAATCAGAAAAAAGAGAAGGAAAGAAAGAGAGAGATGTCGGAATGCTCCCTTAATGATGCTTCATGTTGTGAAATTGGGAGATCCTGATCAAATGTTGCATTGATGCTGGACTTCCATAGAACTTAGCCTCAGTTGTTGTAATCATAACTCATGTCAGATTAGTTTTCAAACTCAAACTCAAAAGTGAACTGAACATTATTAGAGTATTTTACTCTGATCCAGGACTCCTCAACTTCAACCATCATAAGAAGCTCCAACGTCGACTTCAAATTACCGTCGATTTTATGAGGCAGACATCTGCCCAGATACCATGGCTCCGGCCTCCTGCCTCACGTCCTGTGCGTGTTTTTAAAAGCCCTTTGCTCTCTCTCTGTATGTCAGAACTGCTCCTTTCGTGGTTATCCGAGATCAGCTCTGAGGCCTCTCTAACACTGGTTAAAGTTCCGGTTTGACAAGCACAAGCTGAACCCAGATCAGCATAAAAAGCTGCCTTCCGCCCGGCACCTCCCCCTCTATTCACATTGAGAGAGACCAAAGAGTGTTTATTCAAAGTCTCTTTTAACCGGTCGACCCCCTGGCGGCCAGCTTTTTCATGGGAGGAATTTCAAATTGTAATCTGGGGGCAACCAAGCACACATATTTGTTCATGGCCCAACCTCCTCTGACCACATAATTATCTGACAGCAGATGGAAATCTGGATAAAATGCTGGTAAACTGTGCCAAAGGCTCCTACACACCCTACAGAAGGAAAAAAAAGTTGCAGGAATACACA
Source organism: Cranoglanis bouderius (assembly GCA_023630585.1). NCBI lineage: Eukaryota > Metazoa > Chordata > Actinopteri > Siluriformes > Cranoglanididae > Cranoglanis > Cranoglanis bouderius. The sequence continues at coordinate 10,977,444 of CM042552.1, forward strand.
CTCACTGACCCAGATATGAAAAGGTTAAAGTTAGGGCTGAGGATTTGGTTCATACGTTTTCATATTTTTATTTATTGGTAAGAAATCTAATAAAATCTACTTTGCTTGTAAAAGATTGTACGTGATATCAGTTCAATATGTCCACATATAAATGATAATATTTATAAGGTCATCTTAGGTACTTGAATTCGAACATAATGCCTATAACAGCAGTAATAAAACGAAGTAAAATCAAACGTTTCCTCGTGATCCTACATCAACAAATCAGATAAAATCAGTTCTCCTGAAGGAAGTCCTTTGAAAAACTCAAAATTGAGCTCAATTTTAGGTCACAAAGGGCCTTATTGTATTATACTGTATTACACTGTCATGACCGCTTAGCATGTCTAACATCAAACAAAAGTGTGACAATATGAAATTGACCCTGGAAGATCCTGACCTAATGATCTGATATCAAATTTCATGCAAATAATTTCGATTTCCAGACCTGAAAGAGACATCTGATGGTCAAAATGGTCAAAGTGGAACGACACAAGAGAGATCTTTGTCGAGTTTTATAGTCAATTTATGACGATTATTGAAAATGTTTTGCGGGTCAAATTTAATCAGCATGGCATCAATATCTGGATATATTTAAATTTAGCTAATTGCATCGTAACATTCCAGCTGAGAACAACAAATTGTGTCTATAGTGACACACACACACACACACACACACACACACACACACACACACACACACACACACACACACACACACACACAATGTGCCTGAAATGAAAACACTTTCATCCAAACCTGCAATTTGTACGATAGCTCGTGGTGAGAGTTTGACTAAACAATAAAAGTGTAATTTAAGCAGCTGTGAAAGCCTGTATGAAAAATAACACATGGCCACTCTAAGCCTAAGATGTCGTGTGGACATTCCTAGTGTGTTTTGTGTGACCACTGAGTGACCACATTGATGTGCATGAGAACGCAAACGCAGATCCACTCATGCATTCACGTGCTTACTGTTACGGTGTTCATTCCTGGTTGGTTTGTGTGACTAGAGATCATTTGCAACTAGACCTAGACTAATACACATGCACTTTCCACGTGCATCATTCCCACAGTAGGAGCTTCCTGGCTTAATCCTATCCTCAGGAATTTAATGTGGAAATCGCTGGAGGGTCTGCTATTAAGAACGTTATTATACGGTCATACTTTGGTTGTAATAGTTATGCGACATGAAATTATAATAAGCGCGGAATGCATTAAGCATTTAAGTAGGAATATCATACAATGTATAATAAATCACTGTAGCCACTGTGCTGCTTTATTCCACTCATCCTTTTAGTGAAAAGACATGGCTATTCCTGGCTCTTCTGAAATAACAGGCATGAATATCAATGCTGTTCCTCTCAGGATCCCTCGTCCATTTCACAACATTTTTGGCAGCTATTTCCCTGCTGAGAATCTGAATGGGGGAGAAAACAAACCATCCCCGCATGGCTGGTTCTCTTTTTTTTGAGACAGAGCCATGTAGCCAGTCTCCAGCTCACAATGTAGAAACAGCAGTATGTCCCTGGCACCTTCTCGCTATAAGAATAGGCATATACAAACAGTTTGTGTGTGAATGTATGCACATGTCCCTCATTTCTCTCGACCTCAAAGGGGAAACTTGTAGTTCGGTGGTATCTGAGTCAGTGAGTAATTTGTAGCTTTAACTTCACTAAGGAGCTAAAGCACAGGAAGATCCACTTTTCATTTTGTATGATGCCACAAACTATTTCATTTGTGGCCTGATATTGTTGCATTAAATTTTTAAAGGTGAGTGCATGAGCGAATGAGTGAACAGGATCTGACTGAAGCAGGCATGCATAAGGAATCAGATTCATAGTGTAATAAATCCAAACACGTAAAATACCATCACACTGAGTTGTGTCGCAGTAGGGCCTCCAGAATTCATTAAATCGAGATTGACGTGCACAATCGCCAACATTTGAACTTTCGTTTGGTATTTCGGCACTAAATTTGCCTTGGCCCCAGCTTTTAGGAACTGACTGAGTGGTTCCATCCAAGCCTGAAAACGAATTGGAAGAGACTCCCTGTGAAAAGGTCCATTATTGCCTGTGTAAATTGTGCAGCCTGTTGCAGCCTGACCTTCGAGGGTGAAAAAAAAAATCCTCTTTCAAACTGCGTAGCGATATCTAACCAGAAAAGCAAAGGGCTTCCATGCTGCTTCAAATGGGTGTGTGTGTGTGTGTGTGTGTGTGTGTGTGTGTCAGTGTCGGTATCGGTGTGCAGGTTAACGTCGGAATGTTATGAAACCAAATACATCAGCAGAGATACCTCTTATATGAGACATTGAATATATGTTTGCATAGACTCAAATGATTCTTCCTGGGGTGTGCTGTAACATTGTTTCAGGGTGAATCTATAGGTTATGCCTTGATAGGTCGTTTGTTGAGCCCTGTCTCAAATTAGGGTGATCAGATGGCATTTTCAAACCAACAAAATCCTCCTTCAGGATAGTGAGATATTTCATTACATACTTGACTGTTGTATGGTTTCTTGATCAAATGTGACTTGAGCTAGCGGCAAGGACACACTCCTAACCCATTGTGATAAACAGATAAACAGACTTCTAAGCCATACAACTTTGTGTGGAAAACATCCTTAATTAATTTCAGATACACATAATTTAAATGTTTTTGTTTGTTTGTTTGTTTGTTTGTTTATTTGTTTCACTGTGTAATTTGATATAGTCTATTGATAAGAATACTTTAAATATTCAACTGTCTGGACTGGGCAAGTGTTTTAGGAAAGATGCTAAGCAGGTGTAGCTGAGGTAATGGGGGAGGGGCTTTTTACACCATTTTCACACCAGTTTTAGACAATATTAGGCTTAATTATCTTAAGTGTCTAAACTCAATTACTTCCTGCTTAGTGGATTAGTAGATAACTTGTAATTAAGTATTCTTGTATCTGGATTTCTTTTTAGTTTAATAATGTTATTAATATTCTTAATTTAAAAAAAAAAATTAGTTTGACTCAGACTGGTTATCTTTATTCAACCTTCCACTTAAGTTCGGTACATTTAGCTATTAGACCTTTTAATCACAATTTTCATAAATAAATTAATGAATTACAGCCTTAGAAGTGGTTTATAATCATGTTCTTTGACTTAAAACTAAATCTGAAAATGTTTGGACAGCCTTTAAAAGTGGAAGTGTTAATTCACTCATTTCTTGTATTAGTGTTCATCGATATTAAAAGATTTTCTTAAAAACCACAAATATTTTGTTACCACAAATACTTTTCTGAGGCCATTAAGATTTAGTAGTCTTTTACAAATTGCACAATAATCTATTTTGTGTTCAATTACTATTCGGTTTTCCTGGAACTAGAAATATCAGGTTAGGTTATTTTTAATGGGATGTTAATTAAACTACAGCAGAAACATTTGTTCATATTTAGGAACAATAAATAAGACCTTGGGTTATATTTCACTTTAAGTGAATTACGCTAGCTCAGAAATGTTTGTTAATATTTCAGAACTAGAAGAATAACCTTGGGTTGTTTTTAACATTAAACTAATTAGGCTGGATCAGAAATGGTTAATATTTGGTTCATATTTCCAAAATAGAAATATCAGGTTAGGTTTGTTTTAAACTTTGTGAATGAGGCTAGTTCAGAAACGCTGGTTAAGATTTCAGAGCTAGAATATAATAGGTTAGGTTACTTTTAAGTTTGGGTTAATTAGACTAAATGAGAAATACTTGTAAATAAGTTAGACCTAGAAATAACAAGTTGAATTGCTTTTAAATGTAAGTTAATTAAAATATATTGGACTTGATGGAACGTTTTTTCTAATATTTCTGTAATAACTGTGACTGGCTTTGACTTTTGACTTGAGTTGTTTTGTTTTTTTTTTTTATCATACTCTAAATAACAGGTTACTTTTAAAGTCAAATAACACATCTTTTACAATAACACTTTGGGGTTTTTTGGACTGTGTAGGATGAAGAGAAGAGAAACGGTTAATGTTTTCGCTGTACTCTTGGCCTCGGAGCTATGTGCTGTACTGGACTATGGCATATTTGGAGGACAATTGGTTAAGTGGAGTTAACTGTTGCCTTTTTCTCCCTGAGGTAGCTTCGCTTTTGATCCTGCCCTGCCTGGCGCCTTCCAAAACGCAACTCGTCTGGCTTATTAAATGCCTAGAGAGAGAGAGAGAGAGAGAGAGAGAGAGAGAGAGAGAGAGAGAGAGGAATGCCTGTTGGCTTCTTAGCTGAAGCTTTTGTAACCTTAAAAGCCCATGACAAGCCTTAAATTGCGGAAATGCGGTGTGAACAGCCTTATCCAATCAATTTCTTTCTTTTGCGGCGCATCAGCCAGGAATAGTCTGTGAATAAATAAGGCGGTTGTTTTATTTCCCAGATGCGTTTGCTGTTACCAAATGCGTTACCATTACCATAATATTTTCCTTTCCATAATTTTTTTTTTTTTTTTAAAGAAAATAATTATTATTATTTTATATATTTCTCCACACGCTCCAGGCTTTCCTGACTTTTGATGATCTGGTTTTCAAAAAGTTTCAGCTAAGTCAATTCCTTTGTGCCGTCTCAGTGACTATTCAACAGTTGGATATGGATAGGCCTCTCTTTTTCTAAAGGTTCCCCACTGTTTAATTGGGCTAAAATTGGTCCGCTTGTGTTCCAAAGAGTCGGGAGCCCTCAGGCCATCAATACATCATCTCAGCACGACGCCTGTGATTAACTGCTCGTTTTTCCTCAATATCCTCTTGATGTCTTTCAGCGGAGCGTCTCGGCCAATCGCAGAAAGACCCGAGCGCGTCACGTGCTCTTTCCGACGCACCGATTGGCAGATGACGGGGGCGGGAGGGGAGGAACGGCAGCCTGCTTATAATAAGCAAAGCTGTCGCGGGAGAAGAGGAGCCTGTCAAAAAAAACACACACACACACACACAAAAAAAAAAAAAAAAAAAAAAAAAAAAAAAAAAGGTTAAAGAGTGAGAGAACGAAGTGTAAGGAGTATAGGAACAATATCCACATGCTGAAACATCGCGACGCGACGCCCTAGGAGCCCGACATGACTTCTCCTAAGGGAACGGTTCACTTTGAAGCGTCGCCTCGCGACAAAACGGACTCGGAGGGCGAGGAGAGCAGGGCGAAGGACGCGGCGTTGAGCGCGGAGGAGAAAAGCAAAGCGAGCCGCCACCCGTTCAGCGTCGAGTCGCTCATCTCCAAGAAGAGCACCTGCAGGAGCGCGTATTCTCCTCCTGCGCCTTTCCCAGAGCACCTGGCCCAGTACTCTCAGAGGACTTACTTCCCGCAGAAAAGTCAAGCTGCAGCCGAAACTTTTGCCCATGTGTCGGACTGCGTGAACGACGAGAGCGAAGACTCGAGTGACAAGGAGCAGAGCACTTGGCTGAAGAGCCCAACTTTCTCATCACCGCAGAGTAAGCGAGCATGTCAGCTTCAGAACTTCTGAATGTTGGTACTGAACTTGGAAAGGAAATGTGTGCATCCAAATTTCATCCAAAGTATAGTAAGCATGCTGCTGTAATAATTCATAATTGTTATTATAAACAAATAATACTGTATTCTCAGTACTGAAATCACTCAAAGTCTTGACTGTCACTCTAAAAACAAAAGAATGAAAGACGTTTTAAATGATCTTATTTAAAAAGTGCCTCCATGAGGCTTATGGCAAACCTGAATTATTCCTAAAAGCACAATAATATCCATAACGCATATCACACTGTTGATTGAACTCCTCTTTATTTTGTTGCATGTCATGAGAGGTTCATCACGCATCCACTCATCCACGCATTTGCAAACTAACCCCCAACCGTGCCTTCTTCCCTCCTGGTTTGTCTGTCTGTAGGAGCTGCAAGTCCTCCGTCGACGTGCCACCTGCGCAAGCACAAGACCAACCGCAAGCCGCGCACCCCGTTCACCACGGCGCAGCTGCTGGCGCTGGAGCGGAAGTTCCGGCAGAAGCAGTACCTGTCGATCGCCGAGCGCGCCGAGTTCTCCAGCTCTCTGAGCCTGACCGAGACGCAGGTGAAGATCTGGTTCCAGAACAGACGCGCCAAGGCCAAGCGGCTGCACGAAGCCGAGCTGGAGAAACTGAAGCTGGCTGCTAAACCCGCACTGCCCGCAGCCCTGGCATTGCCCTTCTCCTTCGCCGCGCACGCGCCTCCAGCTGTGTACGGCGCCGCCGCGTCCGCGCTCCCGCGCCCGAGCCTCGCCGTGCCCGCGCTCTTCGGCTCGCCTTATGGAATGTATTACTTATCCTAATAATAACAACACAAACAAGAACTGCGCGGTTTCCATCGCGCCTGTTTGTTGTTTTTCTATTAAAGACTCTTCCTAATGTGCAGTTGCAATAACTTGTGACAAAAAAAAAACAAAAAAAAAAACAAATGACTCCAATACCTCTTATTGCTGCCTCCAGTTTTTGGAGCTATGGAGATGTTCTTCTTTTTGTTTTTTTGTTGGGTTTTTTTTTTTTTTTTTTTTTTAAGCCATCTCCTCGATTATTGACTTGTAGCCTTAAAACATAAGAATGCCAGATACGGCTGACAAAATGCAATGATGAGTGTATATGTGTTATGTATATATTCATGCTCTTGTGGAGCAGGTTCGTCTTTATTGATTCATACATTGCGATGTAAAAAAAAAAAAAAAAAAAAATCTCTAGGGGTTTGTCCGTCAAGTGACGAGAAGTACTTACTGGCCTAATCTTTAAAAAGTGCCTTGAAAAACCAAATATTTATTAGTCAATAAAGAGTATTCTTTTTAACGTTTAACCTCTTCTCTTTTATTTTTTGCTGTGGGTTGTTTATGGTGCACTTTGCAAAAATAAATTAATTAACAACAACAACAACAACAATAATAATATTAATAACAACAACTATAATAATAATAATAATAATAATAATAATAATAATAATAATAATAACAATAACAATAATAACAATAAGAATAATGTCAGAAAAATATACGGATAATGTAACGTGCGCTTTTAGTTGTTTATTAGTAATTAGAAATCATTTATTTATAGGCTATACAAGAGTTCAATTCCTAAAATACTAAAATGTTCGTTTTGTGACACTTTTGTTTCCCCTCAGTTCTCATTTTTACATGAAACTGGGCTTTTTTTTTTCTTTTTCTTACATGCAAGCCTTTTTATGCAATTGGATTTCATTGTGCGTAAAACGCAATAAGGAGTGAAAGCAAATGCGCACTGCAGGAAATAAAAGCAACAGGTTCATCTTGACTTGATTTCTCCTCTATTTATCCGTGCAGATACATTTATATCAATATAATAACCTCTTGAATAATACATTAATCATTTCACAGATGTCCAATCAGGAATAGTGTGCTTTCTTGTAGGAAGTTTCTTGCGCTCGCGGATATATATATATATATGTGTGTGTGTGTGTGTGTGTGTGTGTGTGTGTGTGTGTGTGTGTGTGTGTGTGTGTGTGTGTGTGTGTGTGTGACTTCTGCTAAACAAAAATCTGTAAGTCGTTTAAACACGCGTGACGAGGCAGCAATAAACCTTGCATGTTTGTATTTATGATCAGGTTTCCAGTATAGTGTTAGTGTACAGTGTAAGCGAATAAGAGAGAAGCATTACGCATTATATTCTGCAAGCAATAGCGCGTTTGATTGATGATTAATTTGATTGACGATAAATGATTCATTTCCTCGAAATGAACCTGGTGCTTAACCACGACGTTCAACTTTCAGTGTAATTAAAAAATGTTGATATTGATTGTGATTTTGTAAACACTGCGCTTAGAGAGTTATATCAGGAAAGTGTCAAAGTCTCAGAAAACATGTTGCGTCGTAGAATAACTGGTCTGCTATGAAATGAACAGATCCCACACAACATCTAGAAAGCTAAAGGTGATTTAGCTACTATCTTTTTGTGGGTAAATATACTAAAGAATAACATGGATAATGTCATCTAGTTAAGAAGAAGAAGAAGAAGAAGAAGAAGAAGAAGAAGAAGAAGAAGAAGCCGAGCAGAAAATTGTTTATGGGACGAAAATGAATGAACACGCCTTCTTTTATATTATTTATGATTTATAAATAGATAAATAAATAGTAACGAATATTTTTTAACTTTTGCTTTTTAGTTTAGTTTTTTTTTTTTTTTTTTTTAAAGAAAAATTAGCAAAGCGTAAACATCGTGTTTAGGTTTATGGGAGGCTAAATGTCTTATTGTTCAACGTCCGATTATTAAAATATGTATATATATATATAGGAAGAACTGGAGGAGATATATTAATATTTAAATATTGTCTATTATATAACATTATAATGTACTATGTTATACCGTTATAGAGCGGCTGTGGCACTAAATGGCACAATGTCTCCTTCAGTTCTTCCTTAATTTACTTTCAGCATGGATTCTTTACATTATGGGAAAATATATATAGATTTCTTGTAGTGATACCACTGATTCTAGATATTTTTTTGCCGATTAAAATGATAATGCCATCATTATATTCCACGTTACAAGATATTAATGCTCATTAATGTGATTCAAAGGCATCTTATTCTGATTCAAGGTTTATACCTTTGAAGGAATGCAAGATAAAGTAATAATATGAAAGATTTGTTCCTAAATTGGCTGAACAATCACGGTTTTACCTAGAACATCTTTTGGATGACTAATCTTACTTGAACAGTCCTGACTGACTAAATAAGCAGCTAAAACATTCTAAGCTGAGTATCTTTACTGTAACTAATTTACTATTTCACTACTCGGTACCGTAACTAATTTAGGAAGTTTAAAAAAAAATTAAAAAATTAAAAAATAAAAAATTTTTTTTTAAAAAAGCATAAAGCATCTGTGTTTAAACTACTTTGCATTTCTGAGCTCCTCAATACATTCACTTAAAAGCAAAGACATCATGTAAGCCTGGACATAGGCATGGAGTTTACTATGGAAATAAAGATGGATCTTGTAAAATGACTGCACTGATTTACTGCACTTTGTTAGTTTGTAGTTCTGTATTGCTGCTACACATCTCTACAGTTTAAAACTCTATATTGTTGCATGGAGCACAGGCAACATTCATATTATTTCATGTCAAAATAGTGAATATTGCAAACAAATGAAATAGAATTAAATTGAATGTTGTAAGCTGTCATGCACATCAACTTTTCCTTTTCTTTTTTTTTTCTTTTTTTTTTTTTCTTTTGAGCTCTAAATCTCCAAATCTTCCATCATGCAATGCTGAAGATATGGTGCATGCAATAAGCTAGTTAAAGTGGCCTAGTGAAATTAAACAGCAAGACCACAATTAAGAACCAAACAACAAATATTCTCTTAAATGGCGAGTCAGGAAATGCATTTGCCAAAAATTTATGAGGTTTTGTCTGATACATTTGAGGGACCTAAAATAATCATAAAAAAGGCGGTTAAATTAAAATAACATTAGTTTATAACTCAATAATAATTACATTACATTAAATCCATTTTTAAAAATAGACTACTACACCTGCAACACTGTATTGGGGGGTATGGCCGCTAAGTGGTTAACACATTTGCCTCACACCTTCAGGGTTGGGGGTTCAATTCCTGCTGCCACCCTGTATGTGCAGAGTTTGCATGTTCTCCCTGTGTTTCGGGGGTTTCCTCCGGGTACTCCGGTTTCTTCTTCCAGTCCAAAGATATGCAGTGTAGGCTGATTGGCATTTCCAAAATCGTCCATAATTTTCCAAAATCCCCCGGCTTTTGCCCTGAGTTCCCTGGGATGGGCTCCAGGCTCCCTACAACCATGTGTAGGATAAGCAGTACAGAAAATGGATGGATGGATAACAGGGCATTAATGATGCTTGTGCTAATTTACCTGACTTCTTGTGTTCCTCCTTGAGTGTCTTAGTACCTATATAACATTATGCAAATGACTCAGGCTGCAGCCCAAACCACATATTACCACAGCTACTAAATAGTGTAACAAAATAGTATGCCTTTATGGTATACATATTTTCATTAAAAAAAAAAAAAAAAAAAAAAAAAAAAAAATTTTTTTTTAAACAGTTTAGGTGTTGCAAGCATAGAGATGTTAAACGAGGATGCAAGCCCCATAAGGCAGGTTTCCACCAAATGACTACCAAAAAAAAGTGCAGGATTGTTTTAAGTGTAAAAAATAAATAAATAAATAAGTAAATACTGGCTGTAGCCTTAAGGGTTTAAAAACATCTAACATAGTAGTCCAAAATTATGCCAAGTAGCTTAAGGTGGTAAGGTAAGTAGCCTGTTGGTGGTATTATCTTGCATTAGAACAACTATGGTATACTTGTATCTGGTCAGAACTATTAGAACCCTGTCTTGCACTACTCTGACACACTATTTAGTAGAGCAGTGTGCTTTTTGGGACAAAGCTATTTAAGATGCATTTCGCCCCCTAGTGCCTCTGTAGTGCAACTTGCAAGAAAAATCAATCCAGTCCATTAAATGTAAGCATCTGGGTATCACAGGTTTCATATTTCAGACAATTTGTCTAATTTTTTTTTCTCGTGTTTTTGGTGTGCGAGTTAAAAGAGATGAAGGTGACAAGTAAATTGATATACTTAAGTATTATTTTGGTGTATTAATATTTTTTACTTGAGTGTTACTGAAATTGAATACTTGTACTTTTACTTGTTACATTTTTATTCAGACCTTCAAAATACTTGTTACAAATCTCAATGGTCTCTTTTTCTCCCATCCAGTCAATGACTGTACACTATATATCAAGAGAATAGGCTCCCAAATATTTTATTTATATTTTACTTTAAAGAATTTAGTCGAGTTCAACCATATAGAAAAACCTATCAAGAAACACACCAAATCCTCATCCACTTTGACCTTTTCATGCTTCACAATGTAGTAGCTATGAGTGTACACTTACTGAACACTTTATTAGGAACACTATAGTAATGCTGGGTAGGGCCTTCCTTTCCTCTCAGAACATCCTCAGTTCTTCATGGCATGAATTCCACAAGATGTTGGAAATATTCCTTTGAGATTCTGGTCCATGTTGACATGATTGTATCACATAATTCCTGCAGATCTTTCAGATGCACTTTCATGCTGTGAATCTCCCGTTCTACCAATATATTGGATTCAGATCCGGTGATTGGGAAGGCCATTGAAGAACATTGAACTTCTTGTTACGTTCATGAAACCAGTTTGAGATGACTTTTGCTTTGTGACATGCTGCATTATTATGCTGGAAGTAGCCATTAGAAGATGGGTAAATTGTGGCCATGAAGGTCATGAAGGTCATGAAGGCCATGAAGGTGGCACATGGTCAGCAAAAATTCAAGTGATGATTGATTGGTATTAATGGGCCCAAAGTGCACCAAGAAAACATTCCCCACACCACTACACCACCTCCACCAGCCTGGACTGTTGACACAAGACAGCTTGGGTCCATGGATTCATGTCGTTGGTGCCAAATTCTGACCCTACCATCTGTGGGCCTCAGCAAAAATCAAGATTCACCAGACCAGGCTACATTTTTCCAGTCTTCAACTTGAGTGAGCCTGTGCCCACTGCAGCCTCAGCTATCTGTTCTTGGGTGACAGAAGTAGAACCTAACGTGATCTTCTGCTGTTGTAGCCCATTCACCTCAAGGTTCAATGTGTTGTACATTCTGGTTAATCTGCTTTCTTTGCCAATACCAGGTTAAACTTGCACCCAGGTAACATAACTGACTAGAGAAGAAGTCAAATTCTAGCTAATGGTAAATATTAGTCAGTTACAAGATATTTACTTCTGATTAATTCATTAGCAAACTATGTAGCATTAACATTGTTGGTTATTATTTTAATAATAATAAAACATAGAATTACCAGTGTTTTGACACTTTCAAAATAAGTTGTCACCAAAGCCTGATCAATTACATATTGTAAAAAACCATGATCAGTTAAGCCTACTTCTTTGTTTGCATCAGATAATACAACTACAATTCACCCACTTTTTGCTAAAAATGTAAAGCAGCTATGCGCATAATGTAAAACTAAGAAATATATTTTCTTAGTGTAGCAGGTCTCTCCATCAAGACGAAGACAAAACAAATGTTCCTTATTCCATTTTTAGTTGTAGATGCATAACAAGTAATTAATTGTATTTATAATTATTGGGGTGTGAATGCATATGGAGATGACCTGGAGGTGGATTTGTGAGTGGTGAAAATTCTAATAGAAATCAACCTTAATATGCAAATATTAAGACAAAGGGCTCATCCCCAACTCTCATTAGGGTTCTGTCAATAGTGTATTGCATGAATATAAAGTTCAACTGTAAAAACGGCTTCCAGACAAAAGAAAGCTTCAGAATTGTTTGACAGAAAGAGATATTACATTTTAACTGGAAGTCCCGTAGCTCACCCTGTTTATTTTCTCTGGTCTCAAATAAAAGCATTACTGTTTTTCCATCAGTGCAATGAAACAAGGTTATTGCCATGTGAAGATAAACATCTTAGAAATTAAGATATCATATTGTTTCACTATTTTTAGGGAATCTTGGCTGCAGACCATTACGGCTGCAGACCATAGTGAATTTACTTTCAGGTAGGCAGTAGTTTTACAAAATGGATTGATATATGTTTTATGAACAGGAATGTTATGATCAGACATGGAAAGTGAAGCACAGAGAAAGCAAAAATTAAGTGGGCAAAATGTCCATGTCCTAAACCAGAAATGAACATTGAATATTGGGTGGTTGGTTATTTATAAAGTTGTTATATCAAGAGCACACAACAAATTTTCCTGTGTGATAAACATGAATGATTTTCTAGTCCTACTGTTTAACAGGAACATCTATATTGCTGCTCATTCATTCAATTATCCAATCAGCCAATTATGTGGCAGCAGCACAGTGCATAAAATCATGCAGATACAGGTCAGGAGCTTCAGTTAATGTTCACACCAAACATCAGAATTTGGAAAAATGTGATCTTAGTGACTTTGACCATGTCATGGTTGTTGGTGCCAGACAGGCTGGTTTGGCATATTTCAGAAACTGCTGATCTCCTGGGATCTCCACACACAACAGTCTCTAGAGTTTGCAAAGAATGGCATGAAAAACCAATTTAAAAAAACATCCAGCGAGTGGCTGTTCCGGAGGCAGAAATGCCTATAGACTATAGTAACTCAACCAACCACTCTTTACAACCATCGTGAGCAGAAAAGCATCTCAGAATGAGTTTTTGGTTACCTTGTGGCTAGTTGTTACAATTCTGATTAACCTTACTGTTTGTGACCCCTCTGCTTTTTTTGGATTTTGATTTTTGCCCTTCCCTTTTATCTGTTTGCTAGAGTCTTGTAGTTTTGTAGATTGCGCATACTGTATATTCTAGTTGTAAGGTGCAACTGCCATTTTCTTTGGGCACTGGATTTGTGTGTGCGTTTTTTGCATAGTAAGTATAGGGAATTTCTGCTTTTAGTGGTGTTTTTTTTTTTTTTTTTTGGTTTGTTTGTTGTTTTGGCCAGGTTCACCCCTGCAGCGATACAATCTTTGTAGTACTTGCTGCCCACTATTCCCATTTTGTCATCTACATCTGTGTGCTGTTTTTATATTATCAATTATACAAGCTCAGCCATCTATGAAACTTTTTCCTTATTTAACCATTCTGACCCTAGACCTGGACGTAACACAATTCAACTCCTTGCCTATTGTGGGTCTCTCCAGAGTAGCTGGACAGTCAGCTGGGACAGGAGGCACTGGCTTCATCACTTACTGTACACCTTTCCACTTCCAACACTGATTCTTCCCACATAATACAGAACTCGAGTCCTACTTCTGACCCTGAGATGGCTGGCAAGGCCTTGGTTTCCACTGCTACTTTCCCAAAATACTAATCTTTCTTTAAGGACAGCACCCATCTACAGTAAAAGTGTACGTGGCGGCCCTTGCCATACATCACAGAACTGGGGATGGCATCTATTAAGGCCCCTCCTTATAAGGCTATGCAGGATGCTGAACTGAAAGGGGTGTGTCTAAAAACTGGCCTCTTTGGGAGAATTGCATGCTTCAGTGATAAATCTGCCTTGCTTGAGTTGGTGGACAGATGACTCTGGAGTGAGCATGTGGTTAAACCTAGGGGTTTTGCCTGAGATATTCCACTTACTACCTAATTTTGCAAAGTATTCAAGTGACTTTGCAGCGTTATAAGAAGGCGGTCCTCCGAACCATTCTTTGTTGTACCCAGTGCAAGTTGTATAATGTTACTTAGCCCGAACAGCAGCCATATGATCCAACTGATCCTCGGTCATGGAGGAAAGATGCAAGTGGCTCCCTTCTCCTTACAGACACTGGCCCACTGGATGAGAATTTTAAGAGGTTTGGGTACTGCTTATAGGTGTGTCACACAAGGGAGTCTGAGGTGCTTTCTCCTGGGCATCACCGTTTTCAAGTTCTACAAGGTTAACGTCCTCCTTCTCAGGGGCCGGAGTGCGGCAGTCATCGGGCAAAACACCCTTCCATTGTGCCCTAAGGTGTGTTGGTTACTAATGATATTGTGGTGTCTGCTATCCAGGTGATTTTCACCACCCCAGGTTAGATGGGTGAAACAGAAGTACAAGCCTGTGTTGCTTTTTCTTTAAAATGTCTTGTCCAAAGCACAACAGGAAAGATACAATGATGAACTTACTCTGGGTCTGCTGTGCTTTCTGGACTGCTGGGACATGGTTTGTGCCGCAACTAATATCAATAAACACAATAAGAAAAGTTGTGCAAGACATTTCACTGTCCACACACTGTTTTTCTCCTGTTTACAGTGGGTATAGAAAAGAATCACCCCTCTTTAAAATAATCACATTTAGTTGCTTTTCAGCCTGAAATGAAGACATAGTTTTTGTTTTATCCAGCTGTATTTACTCAGTGCAACTTATAACATCCAAGTGAAAGATACAACACCATCATGTCAGGAAAAAAAAAAAAAAAAAAATTAAAAAAAACAATCACTGAGTTGGAAAAAGGATCACCCCCCTCCTAAAAATGACTTGTAAACTCAATCAGGTGTAGCAAATCACCTTCTCAATGGCACACAAAGCAATTTGACTTTCAACTGTGATCAGCTGTGGTCATTTTGATTAGCTCAGCATGAAAAGAGCTTTCCTGGAGCATTTTTCAGTCCTTGGTAGTGCAACTGTAGCAGACAATCAACTATGGGTGGCAAGGCACTGTCAAAAGATCTCCGGGATAAAGTTGTGGACAGGCACAAGTCAGGAAGTGGATACAAAAAAAAAATTCAAAGGCTTTATCAATGTCTAGAAGCACAGTGAAGTCTATTATTAAGAAGTAGAAGGTATTTGGTACAACACAGACCCTCCCTGGATCAGGATGTCACTCCAAACTGGATGAAAGAGCCAGGAGGAAACTGGTCAGAGAGGGCTACAGCAACTCTGAAGCAGTTGCAGGAAGTTATGACAAAGAGTGGTCATTGTGTGCATGTGACAATATCACAAATTCTCCACACATTTGGGTTGTATGGGAGGGTTGCAAGAAAAAAGCCACCCACGACTGAGCTTTGCCAAAATGCACCTTGAAGATTCTGAGGCCACATGGAAAAAGGTGTTATGGTCAGATGAGACTAAAATTGAATTATTTGGCCTCAACACCAAACTATATGCCTGGCAGAAATCCAATACAGCTCACCATCCAAGTAATACCATTCCTACAGTAAAGCATGGAGGTGGTAATATCCTGTTATGGGGGTGTTTCTCTGCAGCAGGGACTGGAGCATTTGTCAGGATAGAAGGAAAATGGATGGGGCAAAATACCGTCAAATTCTTGAGGAAAATCTGCTGCCCTCTGCCAGAAAGTTGTCAATGGGAAGAAGGTTTACCTTCCAACATGACAATGACCCAAAGCACACAGCAAAACTGACCACACAGTGGTTTAAGGAGAAAAAGGTGAATGTCCTCGAATGGCCTAGTCAGAGCCCAGACTTAAACCCCACTGAAAATCTGTGGAATGACTTGGAAGACTGCAGTCCACAAACGGTCACCATCAAATTTAACTGAACTTGAGCAGTTCTGCAAACTGCTCAAGAAGAGTGGGCAAATATTGCAAAGTCTAGATGTGCAAAGTTAGTAGAGACATATCCCAACAGACTAAAGGCTTTAATTAAAGCAAAAGGTGGTTCAACAAAATACTAACACAAGGGGGTGATCCTTTTTCCAACTCAGTGATTGTTTTTTTTAATTAAAAAAAAATAAAATTCTGATATGTTGGTGTTATATCTTTCACTTGGATGTTGTAAGTTGCACTGAGTAAATACAGCTGGATAAAACAAAAACTGTGTGTTTTCATCTCAGGGTGAAAAGCAACAAAATGTGATTATTTTAAAGGGGGTTGATTCTTTTCTATACCCACTGTAGGTTAATATCAACACCTTATTTATGAAATGTAAATATACTGAGTAAGGAGAGGGGAAAATGAAAGACTTATCAGGCTAACCTACAGTTTATTCAATGCAAATGACAGTACCGGGTAACTACGTCTCTGAACCATTTTACACAGAGGAAGGGATCACTATTTACAGAGAGAGAGACATTTAGCATAACCATCACAGGAGAGAAAACAAACAAATCGGTTTCGGGCGAATTATTAAAAAAAATAAAATAAAATAAAAATTAGGGAACAGGCATTCAAGTAATAGCAACATCTTAGTCGGTTCTGTCTGTAGTTACAAAGTCTCTTATAACCGCCAACAGCTATACACAAGCGTGTCCAAATATGCAGTGAATATTTTTACTTTATTTACCTTGTATGCATTTTTTTTTTCTTTTCCTTTTTAGCATTTTCATCCAACCTGTACAGGTTCTGAGACAAAAACGTCACTAGAAACTTGATCGGTTCCATAGTCATTTAGGAAGCAACATTTATGGCTGTAGATTTTACAGGCAGAAAGCATTTACATACTCTTAAATGTGTTTTTTTTTGTTTGTTTGTTTGTTTTTAATTATGTACTTAGTGCTACATGACATCTCTCCCTATTGATTGGGTGCTGCTGAAAGCGTATGTTAGCATTGTAAACAAAATAATAATAATAACAAAAATAAAAACCCAACATCCACTTGTGTAATACTTATTGCCATAGAGTTGATTAGGTAATACTGCAGAATATGACATTGTACATCAGATATCACATCCCTTTCTTACTGGTTAGTGGGTAAAAATATACTAAACAAAAAGAAACTGCAAAAACTTCCTACGCATCATTAAAACAGTGAGTTCTCATTATGGCTGAAGTGAAATAAGGGCATCAGTCTGTTACCATCAAGTCTCTCATGAATAAAACCACACTGAAGGAAAGGGGATAGTAACATATGAGCACCATTAGAAGGGGAGATTAACAAAAATTAAAAAAATCCTCATAATTAAATCAGGAAAGCCACAAGTTCATTTGTTCTCTCTATTTTAAGAAATTTACTAAACTCCAAATGTAAAACACAACAGTGCTGATGATCTAGGACCAGACTGAAACCTGATGAATACAATTAAAAATATCAAAAGGCATGTATTACAAAGAGAGACTCAGTTTAGCAAGCTTACTTTGGGCTTGAAATAAAGGAATAGTTTGGAATACCACCAAATTTGCACAATTTTCCACCATCATGAGCCAAGAAATCCAGTGTCATATGTTTGTTTTAGCTGCATGGATAATGTAATACAGAGCCCTATGTCACCCAAGAAAAATCCTGTAACTATCAGCCTCAAACTGTGGCCGGTAAAGTCACACAGAACTGCTGATGTTATGGACGCAGCATGGCTTATTGTAATATATAACATGCACAAAACCTTAGTGCATTTGAATGAATTTGATCAGGGCGGCCATTTTGGAAAACTTGAATCATTTATCACTCTACCCCCTAGGAATCTCCTCCATCATCAATTTGTAGGCAGAAGTGTACAGGAATTTATGTGGACAATACGCTTGTAAACAAAGATGATCCAAGCTATTTTACAAAAGTGTTTATTTAAAAATGAGATGAAGTATATGAAGAGCTCGGGTGAGACAGCCTCACACACCAAAGATTTCTTGGCTGAGTGACTACACTTGCAGAGTGAAAAATTGTCAATTTTTTGGTGATTTAATTTTTTTTTTTTTTAACTGAACTGCTCCTTTAAGGTGTAGTCAAACTAAACTAAACTAAAAAGTCATGCTTAACAAACCAGTTAGCATGCTAACTTATAATGCCAGATTCGCAATAGAGTCAGCATATGATGCTTGATGCATCGTTGGCCCAAAACTACAATAATAACCCGGGAAACAATGCAAGAACTAGAGGATGATACAACAGAAGAGCAGCAGCTTTCCAGCAGCACTCCACGGAGATCTACCATGACTCTGAGATGAAAGTCGGCCATCCACGCTGATTCAGGACCAGCTAACTGATCCCGGATCAGTAGCAAAGGCCTGGCTGCAGTCGATTTCACACTCTAGGATCAGCAAGGGTTACAGCCATTGCAATTCGGGTTGAATCGGCCACTAATGCAAACTAATCAAATGAAGCCCTCGCCTGAATCAGTCATTGTACTTCTTATATAAAATAAAATTTAAAAAAAGAATAAAACCCAGTCCAAGATTAAGAATGGCCGGGTTAGACATAGATCCATGAAAACAAAAGGCACTCCAAAACTATTACACACTAAACAGCTGCATTCTCTACGGTTCTTTCAGCCATTTTGGACTCTACGGCTAGGGAAGTAGCTCATCCATAGTTCACAATTAAAACGATTTCACTTCTGCCCTTGTTCATTGTCGGTTTTCTTTTAAATACAGTAGATATACAGCATACGTGCTCATGCACGCACATACATACATATACATGATGAACCTGGATTTTGTATGCAATTAGTACATACAAGCGTTTCAGGGGGACTGTACAGAGTAAACAATGGGAAGACTAGTATGAGGAGAAGGAAAACATCACGGCTATACTCCTTCGAAAAACAACGTGGATACTGAATGAATAAAGCAGCGTATCAACCCAACATTGACGTGGAACAAAAAAAAAAAGCTACATCATACACAAGATCATTCACAAGAAGCCACTACGTACGAAGCCTGGGGATTCTGCTCCGGCCAAACGCGTTCCAGGTGGAAGTAGCCCTTTAAAGCTGATCTGGGATCAGTTATCTAACCCAACTCAATACATAACCTTGACTGTGACCAAACCTGTGTAAAACATTTCTGCCCTAGGATCAGTTTTGCCCTCTAAATAAACAGAAGGATGCTGGTCCTATTTCAACACACAGACACAGACCCCAGATCAGCACTAAACCAAAATGTTCATCCACAAGCTGAAAAAAAAAACTCCACTCTAATGACCGCTTACTCCATCTTTTCTTTCGAAGAGCACAGATAGGCAACCTCATACTTTGTTCTCATGGGTCCTGGGTCAAAGGCAAGGGCCACATCGGAGGGCCTCAAAACTGCATTTCCTATCAGTGTAAGCAGCAACGAAGGCTACTGTGAAACAGTTTAAAAAATAATCATCATAAGAGACGCACAAAGTTTGTAGCATACTCATAGGTCTAAATATCTGTATCTCTTTATAAGCAGACATGTATATATATTATCATCTAAACTTCTCCACAGTCCGTTGCTCTTCTTCCCGAGCCGAGAACTGACGAGAGGCCTTTAAAAGACATCCTTCCTGTCCTTTAGTATAAATAAATATAAAACAACAATAAAAATAATCAAAATGACAAGGGGAGTTGGGAGGGTGGGGGAGACAAGGTTATAAAGTTCAGTTGGTTCATCCGTATCTCATCATGAGCTTTTTTTGTTGTTGTTTTCTTTCTTTTTCATAGCCCGACCCCTGACATTGGGGGGAAGTGGGCGTGGTTAATGAGCAGCAGCATGGGATTGGCCTGTGGAGGAGCAGGTGGTGCTCAGGTCGATGGGTTGGGGGCGGATCCAGAGGCGGCGTTAGGGCCTGGGCCACGTTCGCCACTGCTGGCATCTGAAAGCGAGAGGAGAGAGACAGACGGATAAGAACAAGCGCTCATGAAATATTACGCTACAATGCAAGATATTAAATGCTCCAATTATAATACAGGAATCAAAATGATTATTAGTGTAACATAACCACTCTGAATTTCTAAACCCTTAACCACATCACCAGTCCTATCAATCCTGCCATTCTGCTTTAAGAAGTGATGTAACCTATAGAAGAAATGCACTTCTGAGAGCACATAAAATTACAGATGTGACCCCTGAATAATGTCTAGGAGTTTATAGAGAGAAACAGTGGTATTAACCTGCAGTAGAGGAGGCATTAGAAGGAGAGGAGGCTCCAGGTTGGTTGCGGACGTGTGCAGGGATGAGTATAGACGCCAATGAGGGGTTACTGGACAACTCTGACAAACCAGACCAACAATTGTTAATCAAATTTAATCCAACAGACACTCACAAAAATAGCATTACATGTATATATACACATCCTCACACGCTCCCTTCTGAAAGTACTGGAATGGCAAGGTCAATTCTACTGTTTTTGCTATACAATGAAGACATTTGGGCTTCAAATCAAAAGATGAATATGAGACGATAGGTCAGAATTTCAGCTTTCATTTCTTCATAATTACATCTAGATGTGTTAAAACAACTTTGCACCTTTTGTTCAAGTGATCACAAAATATTGGATCATGTGACTGATCGGCGTTTCTTGTTGTCCAGGTGCGCCTTGTTAAATTGATTGTTTAAATAAGTAATAGCTCCGAATGTCAACTCTTGATTTGAGCCCTAGGTTTTGCCTGTGAAGACTGCATTTGTTTTTGAAAAGGATAAATCAACATGAAGACCAGAGAGCTGTCTCTGTGATAAAAGCAAGCCATTTTGAAGCTGAGAAAAGAGGGAAAATCAGCCAGACACGTCGCACAAACATTGGGCATAACCAATACAACAATTTGCAATGTCCTGAAAAAGAAAGAAACCACTGGTGTACTAACAACCAGACATGGAACAGGTCAGCCAAGGAAAACAACAGCAGATGACGACAAACATTATGAGAGTTGTGAAGAAAAACCCAAAAACAACAGTCAGTGACATCACCAGCAACCTCCACAGGGCAGGGGTGAAGGCATCACAATCCACCACTCAAAGAAGACTTCGAGAGCAGAACTATAGAGGCCATACCACAAGATGCAAACAACTCAACAGCAGTATGAATCAGAAAGCCAGATTGGAATTTGAAAAGAAATATAGAGTTGAGCCACAAAAGGTCTGGAACCAAAATTAACCTCTACCAAAGTGATGGAAAGGCCAAAGTATGGAGAAAGAAAGGATCTGCTCATGATTCAAAATATACAAGCGCATCTGTGTAACATGGTGAAGGTAGTGTCATGGCTTGGGCTTGCATGGCTGCTTCTGGAACAGGCTCACTAATTTTTATTGATACAGAGAAATGCATCCAATCTAATTGGGACAAGACAATGACCCAAAATGCAACTAAATATTAAGTGTTATTTACTTTAATTTAAGACTAACTGTTCCTATATTTTTGCTCACCTAAAAATTGGGTGGTCTGCTACCACAGGTGTAATGTTCTAAGTTGTTTAACACATCTAAATGTAAATATCAGGAAATTAAAGCTGAAATCCTGATCCATCATCTTATATCCATCTTTTTTTTTAATCTTTTTTTTAAAATTTTTATCCCAAACCCAAATGTCTTCAGTACAAAAACAAAAGAACTGGCCTTGCCGTTACAATACTTTTAGAGGCGGATTGTATATAAACATTATGGCTTGTTCAAATGTGATGTTTATTGTAATCATACCCTGTGTGGTGAAGTTGAAAAGCGGGGGTCTATCTCGGCCATTGGGGAGTTTGAGAGCAGGAGCACGGAGCTCGTCGAAGAAGGCGTGTGCGCAAGCCTCCAGAGGAGTCAGACGAGCTGTGGGTGTGTACTCCAGCAACCGAGAACACAGCGCGATTGCCTCTGGAGGGGTCTTCGGCCGGAACACCTAGCACACACACACATGAGAATATTTCAAATTAGAAGACTGTAATTAAGAAATGCAACACTGGAAAAAAGTTTTCCTAAATGGAAAACTCATTTAGGTTTTTGAGCACAAACTGAATCATGGCCGCAGGGCCACAAGGGGGAGCTTTGACATTTGCAACAGGTTTCATAAAGCATCAAAGATGGTCAGAATATGAATGTGTTTAAGCAAAGTACAAAACAACGGAGCGAGCAAGAGAGAGAAAAAGCCATATTTTGATGTTAAGGCTGACTCACTTTAGTCCATGGGTGGGCTTTAATTTGAGGGAACTTGAACTCTGTGTAGTTGGGGTTCATCTCACGAATCTGCTCACGTGTGGGAGTCCCCAACACCTGCATACAGACATGCATTCAAAAACCATTCCTTCCATGGTGTAAAATCAGCATGTCCTGTAATGTTTTATTCCTCTTATACCACAACTCTCCTGACTATTACAATGCACAATTATATATATATATATATATATATATATATATATATATATATATATATATATATATATATATATATATATATCTCTCTGTACTGCATAAGACATCTGAATGCTTCAGAATACTTTCGGTCCGAGTTCTCCCCAGCAGGATTTTGGGTGAAGGCTTATTTCAAGCATGTGACCAGCTGTGGCAAGGCTACGTACAGGATTTTCAAAACTGCATAGCAACTTTATTACAGAAAGAAAAAAAAAAAAAGGAAAAAAAAAAAGCCTACCTTAATGATCTCAACTAGTTGGTCCACTCCGCTGTCACCAGGGAAGATGGGCTGTCCAAGCAGCAGCTCTGCTAACACACATCCAGCCGACCACACGTCTACACGGCAGAGACGACACATGAATACATACACAGGGCCTCATTTCTGTAATCTTTTAATAAAGCTGTGTGGTAAATGTTTTTGCAGGCCAAACCGTACTAAACATGTATAATGTCTATAAACACAACAAGAACTCAAGATTCAAATTCCTTGTAAACTCTAGTGTACGTCTGTCAACTCAATTGTATTTATATAGCACATTTAAAAACAACAGAGTTGACTGAAGTGCTTCACAACCAGGAAATTGGCACAGAAAAATGACAAACACCAACAGCACTACAAACTCCAACAAGAACTGCATATACAAAGTGCGATCAATATCAGAACAAATATCTCTAGTACTCAGGGTTCCCCCAATTCAAATACCAAAATATAAAGATGTGTTTTCTGCTAAGACTTAAAAATTTCCACTGATATGGCCAAGCAAATATAAAGGAGGTGGTTATTCCATAATTCCATAACTTGGCCAATAAAGCACGATCCGGAAAACTCCCACCAGAGTTAGAAAAAAAAAATCATGCAGTAATACCCATTTTCTTCATACCCATGGGTTGATGGATGCAAGTCACCCGGAAATTATCAAGTGTGCACAACTGATTTACTTTTAGGGACGTCCAAGAAAATCCATAAAAGGTAAAGCTTACAGAAAGCTGAAAATGACAAAATGACAATGAAATGGTGAATGAACCCCTCCTAAGGGCGGCATGTGCTAAATCTTCCAGTAATGCAGCTCAGCCACTGCAGAGACACACGCACTAACACTTCTGTCTTTTATACAGCACCACTCCTTTCATCCTGACTGAACATATTTGTATTTGATTGCTTTCTTTCAAGCAATTAATATGGAAAGACAGAGTTTTAGAAAAATTTCATTACTTGCACGTGTAACTGAAATAACGAAGTTAATTAAGCTTGACAATGCAATCTGTATATAAAATTGAAGTAATTTACCAATGATATATCTCATCTGAAGCCGAGTTTCCTTATATGTTAATTTAGAAAAGCTCTCATGGGAGACTAGCATTTTTCTGAGCTAACTGGATTTTCATCTGTACCAAAATTAATTTTGAAATCTCTTGCGAATGATTTATTAACAAGTGAATTCATATCCAGCTTGATAAATGAGGTCTGCTGTTGGGACACACAGGTGGTAGATATGTGCTGAGAGTGGATTAGTAGAAAACAGGAAGCTACCTATGCTGGAGGTGTAATCTGTAGCTCCAAAGATGAGCTCTGGGGCTCGGTAGTAACGAGAGCAGATGTAGGAGACGTTGGGCTCACCACGTACCAGCTGCTTGGCACTGCAGGGAGGAAGAAGAGACAGAGCGAGAAAGTGTTATAAAAATAAAAAAATTAAAAAAAACAGTTACTATGGCAAAATATCCTTTGTCACCACCACAACCAATATTAATCTTTATTACTGTAACTCTGGGTTTATGTTTTTCATTTTACTGCTGGGGTGAGGTTCCTGAATTAAGGTCATCAGTCATCTAGATCATAAATGTCCATCAGCATAAAGTGAAGGTGACTGGAAATGCAGTAAAAAAACAAACAAAAAAAAAAACACTTTAAAAAGATTAAGCTCTTAAAAAAAGAGCTGAAATTTAGTCTACTTGTCTTGCTACTATCAGAAACCAGATTATAAATCTGCACATATTGTTATAGATACAGCGCCCTCCATTAATATTGGCACCCTTGGTAAATATGAGCAAAGGCAGCTGTGAATAATTGTCTTTATTGTTTAACCTTTTGATATTTTGTTCAAAAAATTCCCCAAAATAATCTGCTCTCATGGACATCAAACAATTGCAAACACAACACAGGTTTATCCCCAAAAAAATTGTTAAATATAGGTGTGCAACAATTATTGGCACCCCTATGAATTCATATGAGAAAAATATATTTGAAGTATATTCCCATTGATATTTTAATTTTTTTAGTACACCTGGGTGACTAGGAACAGGAAATTGTTCAACCATAACTTCCTGTTTCACAGGGCTATAAATATGAGGTAACACATAGGCCAAATTTCCTTAGTCATTCATAACAATGGGTAAGACCAAGGAATATAGCTGTGATGTGCGGCAAAAGGTTGTTGGGAAGTGGCTATAAGAAAATAGCACAAGCATTGAAAATGCCCATTTCCACCATCAGGGCAATAATTAAGAAGTTCCAGTCAACTGGAAATTTTATGAATCAACCTGGAATTGGACGTGTGTCCATATTGTCTCAATGCACCGTGAAGAGGGTGGTTTGAGTTGCCAAAAAATCTCCAAGGATCACAGCTGGAGAACTGCAGAAGTTAGTTGCACCTTGGGGTCAGAAAGTCTCCAAACCTACAATCCGAAGTCACCCACATCACCACAAGTTGTTTGGAAGGGTTTCAAGAAAAAAGCGTCTACTCTCATCCAAAAACAAACTCAAGCGTCTTCAGTTTACCAGACACTACTGGAACTTCAAATGGGATCAGGTTCTATGGTCAGATGAAACCAAAATAGAGCTTTTTGGCAATAAACACCAGAGGTGGTTCTGGTGCACACAGAGAAGTAGCCATATGGAAAAGTACCTCATGCCTACAGTTAAATATGGTGGTGGCTCTTTAATGTTTTGGGGCTGTTTTTCTGCCAGAGGACCTAGACATTTTGTTAGGATACATGTCATCATGGACTCTATCAAATATCAACAGATATTAAATGAAAACCTGACTGCCTCTGCCAGAAAGCTTAAAATGGTCTGTGGTTGGATCTTCCAGCAGGACAATGATCTAAAACATACATCAAAATCAACACAAAAATGGTTTACTGACCACAAAATCAAGGTCCTGCCATGGCCATCACAGTCCCCTGACTTGAAAACCATAGAAAACCTGTAGGGTGAGCTGAAGAGGAGAGTCCACCAACGTGGACCTCGAAATTTGAAGGATCTGGAGAGATTCTGTAAGGAGGAATGGTCTCAGATCCCTTGCCATGTATTCTCCAACCTCATCAGGCATTATAGGAGAAGTCTCAGAGCTGTTATCTTGGCAAAGGGAGGTAGCACAAAGCATTGACTAAATGGGTGCCAATAATTGTGGCCACATATGTTTAACAAAGACTTTTTTTTTTGTTTGGATAAACCTGTGTTGTGTTTGCAGTTGTTTGATATCCATGAGAGCAGAGTATTTTAAGTATTTGAGTATTTTTACCTTTAAAAATTAAAAGGTTAACAATAAAGACAAATTTTCACAGCCTTCTTCGCTCATATTTACCAAGGGTGCCAATATTAGTGGAGGGCACTGTACAAGTTTCTGAGCTTGAGGAGCTTTATTTTCCCTCCCACCTGCCAAAGTCACAGAGCTTGAGCACGGCAGTCTCCGGGTCCAGCAGCAGGTTCTGGGGCTTGATGTCCCGATGACAGATACCAAACGAGTGTATGTACGCCAGGCTCCGGAACAATTGGTACATGTACAGCTGAAACACAAACACACAAGCACATGCCTTAAATATAATAAATATCCATTTCAGTTTAGATTTTCATGAACTGAGATGTTGGTTATGCATAAAAGTATCATTGTTGACCAAATTCCATTAGAATGAAAGATGTGTGTAGCAGCTAACAGTAGCCGACCGCGTTTAACAAGTGGACCTTTGTACCTTCACGTAGATCATGGGGAGGATCTGCTTGGCTCGGCTGTAGTGGCGGGACACTCGGTACACGGTCTCAGGGACATAGTCCAGAACCAAGTTCAGATACACCTCATCCTTCTGCAAGACAACCAGGAAGAAACCAGGTCATACACACTTCATCAAAAGCTATGTCAATGCAAATGAAGAAAAGCAGGTAGTAATAACACAACCCCTAGCAAAAATTATGGAATCAACACACTTACAGGATGGCTGGCTTTTTTTTTCTTTTTTTTTTTTTACTTCGAAGCAAATAAACAAATCACAGATATGACAAAACATTTTTTGTTTAATAGCTGAACATTCTGGCTTCATGAAACAAAACCCAAACAAGTTAAATGACATAAGTTTAATTAGTGGCATTTTTTTTTTTTCCAGATCAAGTAGTGGAAAAAAAAATTATGGAATCACTCAATGTTGAGGAACAAATTATGTGTTCTGCCAGGCTTTTATGACTGCCTGGATTCTTTAAGACATGGACTAATGTAAAACAATATGCTCCATGAAGATGGTTCCAACTTTCTCCAACAGTGGTTGACAGATCAGCTTTGCAGGATGGAGCCTTGTCATGGACCAATGATTTAAAATTTCCACCATAAATTTTCAAATGGGATTGAGATCCAGACTGTTTGCTGGCCATGTCATTGAGTTGATTTGCCTTTCCTGAAGAAAAGCTTTAAACACATTTTGCTCTGTGGCAAGATGCATTATCATCCTGAAAAATGAATTCACCAGCACCAAACCTATTTTCTATCGATGGAATGAGAAAAGTGTCAAAAATTTCAGTGTACACCTGTGCATTGACTGTTGAGATCCTTTACCTGACAGGTAACCCCATATCATAAATGAGTGGGGAAATTTGATTGTTTTCTTCAGGCAGTCATCTTTATATGTTTCGTTAGAACGGCACCAGACAAAAGTTCCAGCATCATCTCCTTGGCCAATGCAGATTCGTGATTCATCACTGAATAGCACTTTTATCCAATCAACCACACTCCATGACTGCTTATCTTTAGTCCACTGTAACCTTGTTTTCTTCTGTTTAGGTGCTAGTGCTGGTTTTTGTTTGGCTTTTCTAGATGTAAATCCCATTTCATTCAGCTGATTTCTTACAGTTCTGTCACAAACATTGACTTCTGTTTCCGCCCATTCGTTTTTCATTTGTGGTGTTGTGCATTTTCTATTTTCAAGGCGTATTGGTTTGAGTTTTCTATCCTGACGTTTGCCGTCCTTCTTGGTCTACCTGTATGTTTTCCTTTTATAACCTTCCCATTTTGTTTATACTTGCACCAAATTTTAGACACAGCAGACTGAGAAAAACCAACGTCTTTTACCAACACCGAGTGTGGTATATATTTTCATATAAAAATAAAGGACCTCGGAATCCATCAGTACTCAAATATGCACAAATACATTACCTTCAAAGAAAACTGATCAAGCTTAAAAATACCAGCAAAAGGTAACATGACAAGTATGGCCTGAGTGATATACTGTATAGACGGTCTAATAAAACTGTTCCACAGACTATTAGCATTGATGTAAAACTATAAAGTCTTCTGAAATGTGATGGCATTTACAACAAACACACTATTAGCTGCTAGTGGACAGAAATCTCTACCCTGAAGCACAGTATACTGTATATGTTTATATTGAAATATTTGTGATCTGCTTAGCCAGTCTGGTGCTAATCTGTTGAATGGGGCTGTGGTGTTGTTTTTTTGTTTTGTTTTTTTTTGTTTGTTTTTTTTGTTATTCCCGTGAAATGTTACGATGGCATTGTGGGTAAAAGTGAGAACAGCCCAACATGCTAATTAAAGACGTTTAAACTAAAAAGTAAACTCAGAATTTCGTTATAAAAAGTATATTGGACGCCACTGGAGATCACGTTAATTATTCACTCAGGATGGGATCACTTGCATCTTTTTTTAAATGACTGCTTAAATTTAATCAGTGAGAACTCAGACACCCAGACAACTTCTAAAGGTGTTTTACTTTTAAAGCCACAGTTCTCAAAGTGGATTCTATGAAGCATAGCATGCATTTTCTTTAAATTATAAACAACCACTATCAAAGCTGATATAGTAATTATTATACAGTACTTGCGAGCATACCTATCCAAATCTATATCTTAAAAATAAAACAAGTATGAACTCATCATCTAACTGCTATTTCAATTAAACTACAAAACATTTAAAGTTAGACAAAAAAAACCAAGTGCTTTGAGTTTTGGGGGTGAAAACTTCAGATAAACAGCTCTAATGGTGCCAAATGGTACATGCACTAATGCTTGCATGTGCTTCTGTTTGAAAGTTCATGAAAGAACAGTGTTGTGGTTATAAGAAGGTCTTCTATTGTTGCTGCTGTGTGTTTTTTTTTTTTGTAAACACTAGAAGTGGTTCTTGGCTCCCCACACACCTTTACTGCTTACACACACTCAGGATCAGCTTAAAGACCCAGGTTTTACCAGCAAACATCACTAATCATCCCTGCAAAATTCTCAGAAAAAAACTCGGATATAACCATCATGTCTATTTTCTATTTTTAGACTTCGAGGGCTATGACTCATCACAATGCAAAACTACTTGTGTGTCGCAGTAATTGTCCGTCTGTGGGGACAAAGTGCATGTCTATATACAGAGTGCATGTGTGTATTCGTGTTGAAGGTTTACGGTCACTGACTCTCCATTTTGAAATCTTTCACTCGCTACACTTGCTTCTCTCTTTTTCAAATTTTTATTTTTATTTTTTTATAAACGCCCTCCTGTTGCTGCGTGGCCGGGGGAAAAAAACCCGCTGAAGATGATGAGTCACTTTCTGCCTCACAACAGCAGCACCGCAATTACTCTCCTACTGGCTGGATGGTTTGCGTAGAGCGACGTGATTGGTTCACCTTAATGGTGTGCACCGAATGGTGGCATGTGATTGGCCCACCGAGGCACAGATGCTCTGGGATTATGACGGTGACGGCCGAGCAGCGGTGTGTCATCCACAGACGCGAGATTAGATTTGTGTGCGCATGTGTGTGTGAGAGAGGAAGAATTAAACCTAGATAGGACAAAGGGCAGACGGGCCGAATGAACCAATTCAGTTGAACAAAGGAAGCTAATGTTCAATGGCAAATAGTCCTGTGTATTTACACTCAAGCTACAAGAATATGTCTGAGCAAATACTAAGAAAGAGACAAAACAGCAAATCTCTTAACCTCTTCTGTCATCTCACCCTTACTCATCTCTCTCTCGCACATCTCATGACTCTCATTGCGTAAATCTTTCTCACCTCTCTCACATGTCTCGCTTTGCCTACACCACTCGTACTTCTCAACTCACTCCTTTTCTCTCTTGTATTACTCAAATCGGTTTGTATTTTCAGCACTCTCCCTTTCTCATATCTCACCTAGTTTCATCGGTCACATCAGCCATGCCTCTCTCCCTCAATATAATTCACAAAAAATCATTGACTAATAAAAAATGTAAAAGTTGATATTGTGAACAGTAAGAAGGAGCCTGCATACGAGAGGAGACACTGCATGGCTTGATAGTTGATAGTTGAGCTGATTAGTATATTGTGTTAAATATGTTTTTGTTTGTAAATCATTCTGCTAACTATATTTTGTTTAGATGTCAAATAATCCCAATTAAAATCCATTTTCTACAAAATGTGGAAAAGTTCAAGGGGGCGAATACTTATGCAAGCCACTGTAGATCTCTTCCTTTCCTATACCTTTCTCGTATCTCATTTTCTCCCTTTGCGAGACCAAAACATGATCCTGTGTTTCTCAATACGTGCCGGGTCATACCCATATCATTGTGCCAATCTAAACAATTCCACAGCATGTGCATGTGAAGAGTGTAAAATGTCTCTCCCTTTCCCCATACACATTATGTATGTAAGAATATCTTTTGAGGTCACCAACATCGGCGCTGCGCCACGCTGGTGCCCATCCTGCAGAACTGCGATGCGAGTGTGTATGTGGGTGTGGGTGCATGCCTATAGTCATAAATCCCATTCTAATCATGGTTTGTGAGCTAAGGCTTCTAGCTGTCCAGGAAAAGCAACAGCACTGACTGATCTTATGAGCTGCAGGGAAGTCACCGGGTTCAGAGCACTCCATCAAGTCAGTCAGACGAGACATTTTTCACTATTCCCAACCACGAATATCGGGCTGTTAGTGATATTTTACGCTTCCGTGACATAATTCTCGTTGACTGCTTTGCGTTCTGAATTTTTGGTCAAACAAAGCAGCTCAATACCATGCTTATTTCCCTGTGCAGGAATTGAGGGAGGTAAGGTGCCCCAGTTTGATTGAGGTCTCCATCTTGCACCTTCCTCAAACTGAAAGCAAAAATGCTGAAGAAATATTGATCTATTTTGGGTTTGTGCTCTAGTTTCCACTTGCTGTATGACACAGTCCATGGACCGCGACCCTGCAGTGCATTCATGTTCATTCAATGCAGGGAGTCTCGATAAAGAGATTAAGGTCATTTCCACACTCTGGGCCATTTGCCAGGGTACGTTTGGTGAAGTGTGTAAGCTGTTGTTGAGCCTGGGAGCGGTCCAGAAAGCAGAAAATGGTGGTCTGGGTCTCAGCGCTGCATACAGTGTAATGGGATTTCTTCAACTTCCTGTAACATTACTTTCTGTTTCAGGTTTCATGGTGGCAGGGAAAGGATTATTGTTGGAGGAGACAGAATGACATTGATATATAAAACCAGACTTTCATATAGGACTGGAGCACTGTAATTAGTTCCAGTCCAGTATAAGTAGCTTATGGCTCCTTGCTTGTACATATTTCTGCACAAAGACATGCATTAAAAAGAGCACCATTCTTCCCTGCTTGAAGGTTGGTACCATAGGAAATACACTATATTGCCAAAAGATTGTGGACATACCACCCCATTCCAGATTTAGTCCTGCATTTGCTATTATAATAACCCTCACTCTTCTGTAAAGGCTTTGCACTAGATTTTGGAGCGTGGCTGTGGGTATTTGTGCTCATTCAACTACAAGAGTATTACTGAGGTCAGGTACTGATGTCGGGCGAGGAGGCCTGAGGTGGAGTTGGCGTTCCATCCATCCATCTTCTGTACCACTTATCCTACACAGGGTCGCAGGGAGTCTGGAGCCTATCCCAGGGGACTCGGGGCACAAGATGGGGGACACCCGGGACAGGATGCCAAGCCATTACAGGGCACAACTGCACACACTCACATACACACACACACTACGGAAAGTTTGGAAGTGCCAATCAGGCTACAACGCATTTCTTTGGACTGGGGGAGGAAACCAGCGTACCCAGAGAAAACCCCTGAAGCACGGGGAGAACTTGCAAACTCCGTACACAAAGGGCGGAGGTGGGAATCAAACAACTAACCCTGGAGGTGCGAGGCAAACGTGCTAACCACTAAGCCACCGTCCTCCCCAGTTGGCGTTCCAGTTCATTCCAAAGGTGTTCAGTGGGGTTGAGGTCAGGGCTCTGTCAAGGCCACGAGTTCTTCCACTCCAAACTTGGCAAATCATGTCTTCATGGACCTCACTCTGTATGCTGTAGCATTACAGTTTTCCTTCACTGGAACTAAGAGGCCCTAGCCTGTTCCAGCATCATAATGCTCCTGTGCACAATTGTGGGATTCCAACTTTGTGGCAACAGCTTGGAGAAGGCCCACATATGGGTGTGCTGGTCAGATGTCCACAAACTTTTGGCCATATAACAACACAGGAACATATGGAATTGAGCAACTGATCCATGGTTCAGAAAGAACTCTTCTATGTAAAAGCAGACCTGCGATTATAAGTAGCAGGTTGTAATAATGCACATAATTCCATGATAGTCAGGCACCTATCATCAGCTAAGCCCGAAAATCCTCCCTTACATTCATGTTGTTCTAGGTGTTGGCCAAATGGGAGCCACGGTAGTCATTATTTGACGTCAAATAATGTTCACAGATTAAAAATAGGGCTGTTCCCATATAAACCACCTGCCAATCAAATGCCTTTTAGCTCCTGCTGGTTGAATGGCATGACGGGATTTCCCTGAAGAGCAACTGCTGACAGGCCTGGCTACTGGTATGACACAGCAATGCGTTCTCCTTTCAACCTGACGTAGGAGCAGCATTCCATTTCCAGGGAACACACTGACGAGGTGGAAGGTACCGCACAAATGACACCATGATGACTGGCTTTTAGCTATTCTTGGCCATGTTGGCATTTTTGGGAGCATTTTGTGTGTAAGAGAGATCCAAACGGCAACCTATGTTCATGACAAATGGATCATCTTTAACCACCGGCCTCTGTAACAGGTAAAAATACACAAAGCAGCAGCTCACGTATCTAAGTCCTGATAATGATCATACTGGTACATTGTATACTATACTACCGAGTTTAAGCAACTGCGGCCATGTTTAAACGCGGCCTAATAATCCGTTAATAATCATGAATACAAACGGATTAGTGTAAACCAACTGAGGCCGGTCTGAATGAAATTTCTATCTGAATGAACGAGGTGGGTAATCCCTTTAATAATCTATGAAATAGAAGGATAACAGCCATGTAAACGTTTTTTGAGGCAGATGAGGGACGGGAATTGACTTGACTAAAGTTGGCTCAACATTTGAAATTCACCAGACATTCAGTGAAGATGTAGAACACGCACATGGTTTAAATAAAAATAAATAAATAAATAAAAATCCCAGACAGTGGCTTTTAATGTTGGTAACAATAGATGATGGGTAAAGGCATTGCATCAATCGATAATGTGTGCATTTCATGTTATTTAAAACAG
Organism: Cranoglanis bouderius; assembly: GCA_023630585.1. NCBI lineage: Eukaryota > Metazoa > Chordata > Actinopteri > Siluriformes > Cranoglanididae > Cranoglanis > Cranoglanis bouderius. The sequence continues at coordinate 11,010,734 of CM042552.1, forward strand.
CAAGGGAACAGCACTGTTCCTCAATCAATCAATAATCACACTTAGACGATCAATTAAAAACGCAAGCAGTGCAAACACATAGCTGAACTTGCTGACCGGACTCACACACTTCTACTTGTTATAGTAACACTGACACTAAACCACGTTCCCGGCATGCTCGTAACTTCATATAATGGGGGCGGTGGTAGCTCAGTGGTTAAGAAGTTAGGCGACTGATCGGAAGGTCGTGAGTTTAAATCCCAGCACCGCCAAACTGTTGGGCACTTGAGCAAGGCCCTTAAACCTCAGCTGCTCCCGGGGCGCCGCAGCGAAAATGGCTGCCCACTGCTCCGGGTGTGTTCACGGTTTGTAGTGTCTGTGTGTTCACTATTCGCAACTCCTAATGTGTGTGCACTAACTTTAATGGGTTAAATGCAGAGGACAAATTCCAAGTATGGGTTACCATACATTGGCTTTCACATGTCACTTTCACTTCACTTCATAATGTGCATTCATGAAAAAAAATGTATGCAGATGGCCTAGTTTAGGATACATGTAAACAGTTCATTCAGAATCTGAAATAGTCTTGAAACATTTCCTGTTTGTTGGACATTGGACGTCTACGTTTTGTAGTACTACTACACGACTACCCTCGAAGGTTAAACACGTGTGTTGACTGTGCAAATAACATGCATAGCATACTAGTGCTGAAAGAGGTTCAGGGTCCACTGAAACTCATTTTCAAAATGACACTGTGGCACCTGTAGTCTTGCACGGCTCTCCTGAGGACGATAGCCACATACTCTCCTCCTCTAGGGAAAACTATTTTCCACCCGCTGTCACCGTGCCACTCAAAGCAAACAAAAATATTACAAAAGAGAGAAGACAGCAAAAAAAACAAACAAACACGACAACAAGGGACCCACCTTATCCCCGCTGGAGTAGAAGAAATAGCGGAGACGTACAATGTTGCAGTGGTCCAGCTTCCTCATGATCTGCAGCTCACGATTCTGCATCGGTGGGAATTGACATGAAAAAAAAAACAAAAAAAAACAAAAACAAGCAGTAGATTAATTCCTGACAAGTCACTGAAGCACATCGACAGCACTCATATCCACACAGTTCAAATGTTTTCTATTGTTTAGACATATCACAATAGCACAGACTAAAAAAAAAACAAAACAGAAAAAACTAAACTGGCACTATTACAATAATAACAACCGCAAACTGAGTGGTGCAAGGATGTCATCTAATTTGAGCAAGCGTCCAAGTGAGGCTGATGCATTTTCAGTACACAGAAGATGTGACTAATGTCTGATCTGATTATTCAGCTAAAACCTAAATGTCTCAGATTTCCGAAAATGATAGTGACTGGATTATTAAACACATTCATCGCTATTTTTAGGAACGGTGCGATACACTGTATTTATACTACAGCACTGTGAATTCTCGAATCTGATCAGTCAGAAGGTGTGCATTCCCATAACAGCACAGACAGTAGTTGCGGCTGTAACATGAACAATAGGTTATCATTAATGCCAGTCCCTCGCAGAAATTAACGTGAAATCAAACAAACTGCTATATTCAGAGGAGCTTGCAATCTTTCAGAATTACCACAGATTTGGGCCAAGACGAGTCATGTGACATCACAATGCGCATTCAGACAGAGCCCTCTTTACCAACAAACATCACTTGAAAGACAATTACGTGCAATGGCGCCGATTCAAGCACAAAATACCCCACAAGTTGCATTGCAAATTTGAGAGAAAAAAAAAACGCAGTAAAATCAAGCATTTCTCTTTCTAATACGTTATTGTTTCTATAGTAACAGCTAATACACAAAAACTAGCACAGAGCCACATAATCTAAAACTAATAATAAAGGGATTAAAAAAACATGCTGTTTAACAAAGTAAAACCTAGAATCATTGATGTGACACTTTTGTTAGGATTCATTTACTTAAAGGGGACCTATTATGCAAAATCCACTTTTACATGGTGTTTGAACATAAATGTGTGTCGGAAGTGTGTGTACACAACCACCCTATGATGGTAAAAATCCATCCACTCCTTTTTTTATATTCCCCATAAATCATAAACGGTGTCTCAAAATGACTCGTTCGCGTTTTCTCTCCAACGCGACGTCACATTGGAACAGGCCCCGCCCACGACTGGTGACGGATTCTGACCTATTAGCACAGATCCTCCCCTGAGTGAGCTGCACACAGTCTGTCATGTTCTCCGTGCTGGAGCAGCTATAGTGATAAGAAGAACGTCTCAGCTTCGTTAAGTGTTCTGTTGTTGGTTCTGAGAGTGAACATAAGAGTCTTCGTGTGCTCCCGGCATCAGAGCCACCGAAGACGCAGTTTTAAATCTGAAGGAAATGTGCCCCCAAAAAATTGCTAAATTCTTATGTTTGTGCGAATCATTTTACACCAGACTGCTTTGTGAACGAGGGTCAATACAAAGCAGGATTTGCTTAAAAGTTGATTCTGAAGCATGGATCAGTACCAACTGTTTGTGATCCAGCTTCGTATCCAGAAGACGTAAGTATCGCACTTTATATTTTGTGAATGTTTGCAAATCGCCTTTCCGAATGTGCTTGATAGCAAATTCCACGGCTAATGTGGCTAAAGTTACCTTTGTCTCTGATTGTATTCACAGAGACCAGAGCTGTGTCGTCATTTTTATTTTTAACCTGAAAACGCTTACTGTCTGTATAACTCATACATATAAGGCTGAACATTGGTTCTCCTGATTTGTTGTTGCCGTAGTATCCGAGGCCCGAGCTGTAAAGGCACAGCCCTCTTCTGGAAAGAGGGCGGGGAGCAGCAGCTCATTTGCAGTTGAAGAGACACACAAGAAAACATCAGTTTTTGCTTCCACCCAAAAAGGGGCACTTACAGCATGGTATAGTAAATGATCCGTGGGGTATTTTGAGCTGAAACTTCACAGACACATTCTGGGGACACCTGAGGCTTGTATTACATCTTGTAAAAAGGGGCATAATAGGTCTCCTTTAACATTTATGAAAGGAGTCTCAGTTGTAAGAATTTTGTAACAGTCAAAGTTTCCCAGCTCAGGAAAGAGAAGTTTATGCTTTCTGATTTCTCTGTAAATTGACAGGCTGCATGTTTTTTTCGGTGAGAGAGAGAGAGAGAGAGAGAGAGAGAGAGAGAGAGAGAGACTGGTGAGGGAAACACCATGTTTATCATAGCTATAATGAGAACAGGAACTGAATTGTCTCTCGGACGGTCCACATCATCAAATCTTACTATAAACTGTTTAAAAATAAATAAATAAATAATTGTAATCGTTGGGAAATCGCTGGGGGATAAGCAGAATAACACACTACAGACCGTGCTGTTGTAAGAAAATAAGACTTTTCAAGGGGGTGGGAGACGCCGCCGTGCATTATCGTCGTCTAATACGGACTGTGTTACTCCTAACTGTCGAATTCTCAAATCTGATTGGTTAGAAGGTGTTCATTTATTTTCTATAACAGCGACTCTGACAGTGGTAATATTACTGCGTTCATTCTAATGCAGAATTGCTTCTACAAAAAGGATTAACTTTCTAACTTTGGCGGACGCTCCACAATCCTTGATATGGTGAAGCTTTCTGTAAGGAGTCGCCAGTGTCAGTGCTTTATAACAGTCAGTAAGTTTTCCGCCATGTGAAAGTCTTCAGGACAGACTTAGCCATTTACGGTTTCTCAGTAACTTGACAAGCTACAAATGTTTTTCTATTAATAACTTGAGAAAAATGAGAGACTGGTGAGGGAAACACTGTATACAGATGTCATAAAGTAAGCTACAATAACGGGGACGAACGTCTTGTGGATGTTTCACAGTAAATGTAACTGTTAACAGATAAAACTAACGTGTGTTTATCAATATATTAAAATTTGCAATCGCTGGCAAATTGTTGTGATAAAAAAAAGGGACAAAACACCTACAAACTTTGGGGTGGTAACAGGAACTCATATCAATTCTCATCTTGTTATATTCCACATTGAAGTTCTTTGCTGTTTACTGCTGTTTGATTGCTAGTTATATAGTTACTTATGTACTGTTCTTTATTCATAGTTCTTGCATTTCCTTAACACGTACGTCTATATATGGAACACTATATTTATTAGGCAAGTAGGGGAAACTGATGAGGATTCAGTAAGGGTAATCAGGACAAAAAATTTGGAACGTCTTATCCTGATCAACCTCCACACCAAAAACAGACAGGACTCCATCCTTACTTTAAACCTCTTGTCTTGCAGGACTTTCTTGATGGCCACCAGTTCCCCAGTGTCGCACAGCTTGGCCTGGTAAACCACACCAAACGAGCCGTTTCCAATGACCTTAGTGTCAGTGTAGCTGACCTCCTGAGGCCGATCGGGACCTTGGCCAGGGGTCGCGCCGACCGTCGTCACCTTACTGCCATCCTTATCTCCTGAAAAGAGAAAACGGTTAAATATTGATTTGATTTGTGGCAGATTAGGAAGCACGTCATTACTGACCCCAAGCATGCTTCATCATTTTAACACAACCATTAGTCTATTACAGAGCTCCACTCAGGGGCGAATCAGGTGAAGTGTTATTGCACGCTGGAGTACTTTTGGGGGAAAAAAATTAAAAAGTACACTTGAGTCACGTGGATTTGTTCCAAATCCATGTTTTTGGTGTCGCTTTAAGTCAAAAGCTAGCGTTTGACAAGGTGACAATTGGAACGCTCAGGAATCAGGAGAGAGAAGCGTAATGAGACGTTCACACCTTCAGGCCATGACGGCACATATTCCCTCCACGAGATACCAGACATCTAGGAAGTGACTCTCCAGTCACATGATGGTGCATGTCTTTCACAGATAGCGTGCTAATCCGGGATCAGGTTTTGCACTTTACATACTAATGAACCGAGCTGCATGTGTTGATGTGAGTTGAGCCTTGATCAGCGTTCTGGAAAAGGGGAGGTTCAATTCGGGACACACGGCAGCTGCTGCTAAAGGCTTCCTGGCGGCTACACAATGCTAGAAGGATGAAAAATACTCAGACCTTGTACAAAAAACAAAAATAAATAAATAAATGCATAATAGCTGCAAAAAATGCCTTCCAAAATGTATGGGATGTTTCAAAATTAAATGCATAATTCTTACCCTGTGGCAGCACTAATATTTCACTGCACCATTAGAACTTATTTCTCTTAGACTCTCTCTAACGAACAGCTCAAGTAAAGCAACACAAATTAGGCTATAGCCTCAGCTTGTCTGTAGATTTGCTCGCAGAATTACATTTTCACACGTGATGCCAAAAATAATAAAAAGGGATGTATCAATACCATTTTTTTAGAACGAGTAAAAGTATGAGGATATGTTTTTGGTATTCCTTGAGACAGATACTTTTTACTTTTATTTAGCTCTGGTTATGCTGCTGGTGTGCTGCTAGCAATGACCAACTCTTGCTGAGTTTTATGTTTAATGTGTTAGAAGCGCTAGTGAGTGAAGGCAAGTTTAGTTAACTTTAGCTCTGCAAGCTCCAAGCACTTCGCCTGTGCAAGCACCAGGCCTCTGCGAGCGCTTCAGTTCAACGAGAATCGGGCACCTCCCATCCGCGACACCCGAGCACCTCCCATCTGCGGGTACTTCAGTTCTGCGGGCACCAAGCTGATGTTTTATCAGATTGCTTGTGTCGTAGGAAGATGTAGATCCTCCTCTTCATATTTTCACAGAGCACAGTTTGCTTTGACGGGCATCGTTAAGGGTGAGATACATTCAGAACGCTGTCATTTTGTGTCGCCTGTTCATTAGTGTGACAACCTACACTAGGCTTACGTCACCTAGTATTACGTGATATCGGATGTTAGCATCAATTAGACTTGGAAATCTACCGTTAACGTACACGTGATATCTTGAAGTCAAGCTGCGAAATCCCCAGATCAGTGAGTCACGATAAAAATACCCCTCCATACAGAACTGACTGCATACGCTAGCTGTAGAACAGTCACACAAAAAAACCTGAACTAGTTATGCAGCGGTGTGATCAGTACTTGTTAAGGACCAGCACTAATTCGACAGACACTCGCGCACAACTTCACACCAGAGCTGTAGATTCGTCACCTGAGGAAAACTGCAGAGAGAGAAAATGTTACAGCAGCATGAGCTGGAACATGACTGCATGAGGTGAAAATGAAGCAAGGGGTTTTGTGAGTCAGTCATTTTCATTCATTCTGCAGATGGGTGACAAATTAAAACAAAGGCTCTTCGTAAGGTGTTGAGTCACCACGAGCTGCCAGGACAGCTTCAATGCTCCATGGCACAGATTCTACAAGTCTGGAACTGTACTCGAGGGATGAACACTGTTCTTCCACAAATATTCCTTCAATTGGTGTTTTGATAGTGAGGACAGCTGAGAAGATCGTCGGGGTCTCTCTTCCCTCCATCATAGATATTTACACCACACGCTGCATTCGCAAAGCCACCAGCACTGTGGATGACCCCTCACACAAACTCTTCACCCTCCTGCCGTCTGGAAAAAAAAAAAGGTACCGAGGCATTCGGGCCCTCACGGACAGACTGTGCAACAGCTCCTTCCCCCAATCCATCAGACTCCTCAATACTCAGAGACTGGACTGACACACGCACACTGAACTGAACACGATCCCACTCCCTTTGCAATACATTGCACATTTTTGTATTGACTGTACATCTTTTGCTGCTAATGTATTTATAAAAATATCGTATTTAATTTCTTGTCACCTGGCTGCTACCGCAATAACTGCTATGTCCATATTTGGTATACGCTGGTCTGCTGAATACTAAGTCATAGCATGTTATGTTTACATTCACAGCACTTTTTAAACTATATTGTTAACTCTTTTGCACTACCCGTTATATCGTACACTTCCGCACTAGAACTGTGTACTGGTCGGCGCTACACTGTCACTTACTGTGCCTATTGTTCCTGTTTTAGCGGTCACTGCACTGTCTTGTGTTGTTAGCACACGTTTGCACGTGCACTTTATGTAAAAATGTGTAGGTCTTATATAGTTCCATGTTGTCTCATGTGGTTAGTCTATTGTTTTATGTAGCACCATGGTCCTGGAGGAACGTTGTTTCGTTTCACTGTGTACTCTACCAGCTGTATATGGTTGAAATGATGATAAAAAGCCACTGGACACTTGACTTGACTACCAATACTGAGCATAATATTGCAGTCATGAATACAAAGCTCTTAAGTTAAATGAAAAGTAAATTAAGTGACAAAATAAATCGAAAGCAGTTTCATTATATTTTGAGATGCGTAGTACCGACCAACTGGGACTCGGGACATGTTGCTATCGTCTCTCCAAAAACATGCACGGAAGTGTTAGATATAGCAGAAGCCCAATACGGTATGACACAATTTCACCATTAGAAAGCTAAAAATTGTCGAGGTCACGATTTCTCACCAAGCTGCTTGTGTTGGCTTTTTTTTTTTGGATTGGAAAGTTTAAGAACAACGTTTGTATACTGGTTTTATGTCATGTCGGGTAATTTCCTGCATTCAAGGTTTAAAAAAAAAAAAACATTTTTTTTTAAAGTAAATTAAAAAAAAGGAATCCCCCCCAAATTCCGCTCATATTTCTTTGGGCCTGAAACATTTTCTTAGTGCCGCAGGATCTTGCCCATCTCAGTCAAATGTGCATATGTGCATCTGCAAAACACACCAGATTATTATTGGCTTATTAAAATGTCGTATCGAAACTATTAATCATTACAGAAGTGTTGAAAAGATACCAAACCTTCAAGACCTTGTGCAACCCTACTCTAATGGGTGTTTAATTAGCTTAGGACCCTTTGACTGTGAAGGCCATGGCATACGAGTTACATAATATTTTCATTATGTGAGCCCTTCATTCAGTGAGCCCTCGAGACCTGTGGATGGGGGCGGAGTCATCTTGGAAGAGCTCAATCCCATCACAATGAAAGTGTCTCAATCAGGAGAGGAGACGAGTAAGAACGCATTTATAACGACTTCCAGTGACCCTTAAACTAAGTGGAACAAACACACACCATGCATGTATTCAGGGAAAAAAAACAAACAGAAAAACATACCTTAGATCAACTTAAAAGCAGAATGGTGTTAAATATAAAGTTGTCAGGTTCTATTAGTGTCTCTGTGACCCACTAATAATACATTTAGCTTCTCGGTTTATACGGTCACTTCTAGAAAAGAGCGTAAATGGTTTTAAAACCTTACAGTTAAGGTTTTATGGCCTTTTCAAGTTGTGTTTTATCAGTTCTCACAATAAAAGCTTTCATAGCACTGCAAGATCGATCTGATTTCACGGTTACTCTTTTTCTATCCGTGATGCACGAGGAATCAGAAACGATCCATTTCATCACTAACTCGGGTGTTGAATACAAATATCAAATCCAAAAGATGAAATGCACTTTGAATCATTTCAATAAAATAATTCATGAGACCCTTTTTGTTCTAATTGATCTGTTAGAAGTCTCTTTGTCCAAGAGTTGGTCCGTTTCCACGATTAAAACACACGCTCTAGCATGTTGTTTTGATTCAATTCAAGGTTACAGTACACAAGGAATAAAACATGATGGGGTGGCGCTGTTTTAGGAAAAATAGAGTCATGTGATGCAGCTTGATGCGCTGCGGGTTTACTCTTACCACCCTGAATTTGGTTATTTTTCAGTACGTTCTGAAGGATTTTTTTTTTTTTTTTTTTAAATAAATATTCAGTTGCATTCAATATTTTAATTTAGTGTAAAACATTCCTGTCTCTCTGGTTTCCAAGTCGAACTGTAAGCGATTTCATGCACAGTGACGTTAGACTGATAAGCCCTGTTTCTCTTTAGAACTCTCCGCTGTCATCGTGACCGGTGTCATGAACTGCGTCTAAAATCAAAACTTCTGAACTTACACTTAAAAGTATTAACTTATCTAGGAAATCCAGAAGAATGATATGCAAAACGGAGCTTTCAATAGGTCTGAAGATAACATAAGAGGTTTTTAAAATTCCAAAAATCTCAATAACAGTCAAAAAATACTACATGTATGTAATAGGAAAATAATCAATGATGGGGTCGTGTGATGTAGCCTGATGTGCAGCGGGTTTACCCTCACCACCATTTTTTTTTTTTTTTTTTTTAACAATGTATCGATTTATGAATGAATGACATCATGGTTTATAACTGTTTATGAATAAATGCTTTTTAACAGATAAACAAATAAATTATAAACATTTATAGTTACATTTAATGTTGTGGAATATCCGCAAGACAAATTAATGGCAGTTAAAGCACGAATCATACTGACTGGTCAAACTTACAAGGCAGAAAAAAGTGCTGCCGCCCCAGGGGACAGGAAATATGTGCGTGCGTGTGTGTGAGTGTGAGAGAGAGAGAGATACATCAGAGCCCCCAATCTACGATCCTGGCATGAATATAGTTACTCGTCATTGCTACTTAAAAGATTTTGAGCGATTCATATGAAGACAATCCTTCCACTTCCACATTCCTAAGGACTGACGCACACACACACACACTCATGCAGGGAGGATCGCTCATTTACGATGTAGGCCGATTACTCCAGTGCTATGAATAAGCATGTTATCACTACCTGAGTCTCCTTATGAGGGCAGGAAAAGTCCGGAAACGTTACACCGCATGTCGGTGCTTGTGATGCCACAATTGTAGTTGAATCGTGTTCAAGAAACTGCTCATTGCTCATTTTTCCATGAGCATATCTGTGGGGTAATCCTGATGATTAATGATAAATGTGCAGTTTGTACACCCTTAGGGCTGAATGACAATGCCAAAAGAGATTCCGTCAATAGCAACAAGATTTTACAGCTGCTCTTACATTAGTACAAGTTACAAAAATGGTCAAATCATATATATTAAAAATATCAATAATGAAAAAACAATGATATTCATTGAAAAAAAGATTCTATTTGTCTCTGTATGTGATATAAATGTTATCTAATAACTCGTACACCCACCCTTTTCTCTTATAACAGCCGTTTCAGTAATACTGTAAAATAGAGATACTTTTTTTTTTTTCCTTTTTCCACCTACACAAAGGCCACAAGGGATGCCCACTATTGCACTCTGCAGTTGAAGTGTCGCTATATAACTCTGGTATAGACATCACTAAAGCTCTGTTAAGAAATGATCGCTGATTATCTTCCAATAACAGCACACCCTGACTGTTTTATTGCTCTAAAGGCTGATTTATACTTCGTTAGCTACGTGTACATGTATGCAAGATGGCCGACACGTGTATCATGTGGTCATCTGGAGCATCTCTTGTGCACGTCCTCGGAAATTAGCGTGTATAGTGGAGGCAGTCGGCACCGAGTTATGCAGTTACGGAGACACCGAAATAGGACAAAAACGTTCAAGCAACAGTTCAGTGAAGAAAGTATATGAAGAGGAAATATCAGCTGCAATGCAGAGAAAAGTTCCAACACTTCTGCAGAGTAGAGCAGAGACTCCCACAGCCTTTCCGGTTCTTCCTCTCTTGCTCCTTTTGCCCCAGACGTATCTCCGCTTCCTTGAAGGAAATGTCCAGTTCAATATGGAGGATGTCCGGCATGCCTCCTGGCCTGTCCTTAAAAAAAGGAAGCAGCTGTGTGAGCTATTTGCTACGACCCTGATCAAGAAGAAGCGCTTTACTGAAGAGATATGAATCTGTAGTGTCACCTACAACATCGGTACACTATCACCTCTGTATGAGAGAGCGAACATCGCTCTTTCTAAGAGCCGTGTCATCATCGAGCGCAGCGACACGTCAAGCTGTCGAGTGCCATTGGTCAACCGTTGCCTGTTTTGAAAATGGAAACCAGAGACAGAGAATGACACTCGAGAGGGAACAAACACACTGGTGGTGTTCAAATATTTCCCAGTGGTGCTGAACGGACGCTAGACGAGCTTCTGAAGATATGGAGGAACGGTGACAAAACTGAGCAAAACAGTACAGTGCAGCACCAAACCTAGGACTCTACAGCGGACATAAACTGCAGTCACGCATTTAATCAATTCATCGAGTGAAAATGAATACACTAGTTGGACTAAAACAGTGCAGAAATGGTAGCATTGTGGTCACATTTCCAGACTTTCTCAGCACTGTAAGGTGGAATTGCTCACATTTTGGGCTCAGTCTGACTTGGAGCCGGTTTATACTTTGACGCACGACTGTGTGCGCGAGTGTAGAAGCAGCAGCAGCAACACGACCGCCGTTGTTCACATAGTCATATGCATACTTTATGTACATCTGGAGAATTAAAAGCATCCCCTAGTTGGCACATCAGAGCCAAATCATTCCTGTCTGTCCGGTTTCCAAGTCGTACTGTAAGCCATTTCATGTACAGATAAAGACGAGCTCCGTTTCTCTTTAGAACTTTCCCGCTGTCATTGTGATTGTTGTCATGAGTCTAAAATCAAAAACTCTGAACTTACACTTAAAAAGTATCTACTAATCTAGAAAATCCAGAAGAAATGAAATGCAAAACAGAGCTTTCAGTCAGTTTAAATGTGACATAAGAGGTTTTTTTAAAAGTCCAACAACAGGAAAAACAGTTAGTGTTAATACTCAATAATAGTCTAAAATACTACATACGTACACATGTGATTTGAGACACAGTGATAGTTTGCTTAGTCACTTGTGGACACCGTATCACATGGAGCAATACTGACCTACTATTCACACTGGTATTGCACCATCTGGATGCATAAGGTTATTTTTCTGAAGATGTGCACAAGTAACGTTCCCAGCAGCCTCGGTAAGTTATCTAAGATATCCAAACCAATGTTGCATTTCTTTGGAATAATATCATCCTAAGCAGACGACCCACCTTTGTCTTCACATTTGGACTCTTCACTCCCCATTGTCTCTTAGCTGGATAAACGCGATTCCTCCAATCGGGTGAGCAATTCAGCAACATGTAACCGGACGGGCTGTGACGCTGGCTTTATGCTAACTTGTACGTGATCAGACTGCATGATCCATTGGTCATTTCGATGCAAGAAAGTGGACACTTGGAAACCTTAAGCTTAATGTCGCTACCGAGGACAAACTGCGACACAAATGGAGATCGTTCGGTTCTCTAGCACTACCTCACCTAACGTAAAAATTCAGAACTGGTCAGACCAGCCTGAGAATGTCAAGAGTTCATTCATACTACTCAAAAGAGCTCGAGGAAGCTTTTAATAAACACCATGCTAGAATTAAGGTCTAACTTGATTTTGTTTTTGTTTTTTTAAACAAGACAACACACTCTGCTATTCATTTCTCTTTGAATCTCTCTAAGGAGCTTACATTTCCTCATTTCCCATGTGCACATGTATAGGTAAGGCAGGGGACAAAGAGCACCGAGCATCGGCTGAGCTGAGTCATGTGAGGGGTCAGAGTACACACCCACGCATTCAACAAACGCACACACACACACACACACACCATTGGATTTTAAGTCTAGAGTTACTGTGCCTCTTTACTTCACCTGTGACATTTGCAAGAGAAAAAGATCAGATCAGGTTAAGAAGCTGTCACGCTCACATACACACTTGGGTTCAACCACAATACACAACCACACACAAACTCCAAAATGAGCATAACTTACCTCTAGTGGATTTACACAAGGCGGTAGTTTGCATTAAGGACCTATTGATACAATCCAGAAAGAAATGTATATAGAAAAATTGGTCTCCTGACACAAGTACACAAGATCTGAATGAGCATGTCTGAACACGCGCTGGCACCGAAATGTGGCAGCAGGCATCACACACCTCCGGCTAGTTAAGCCACACCCAGTTTAAGAACGCCTGCTTCAAGACGGTTCACTTAAAGAGGCAATGGTTACAATAAGGAATTGAGAGAGAGAGAGAGAGAGAGAGAGAGAATATATGTGTGTGTATCTTACTGACCAGTTTGCTGGTCTATATATAGTATAGTTTATATAGACTATATAATGTACTCATTTTTATTGAAATGGTGATTGAAAAATTGCAACTGATGATTTTTTTCCAAAACCGCATTTCTGAAAATATCTCCATCCACCCGGAAACAATTTGCTAAAACCCTCACGAGCTGAAGTAGATGAATTTACAGTTCATTATAAGGCTGGACAATATGATGTTATAATATCAATATTGTGACACTTATATTTTTTAAAACTACAAACTGATTGGACGCAGCTGACTCAATGTTAAAACTTCGTATGGGAATGTTTTTTTTTCTGAATTCCCCGCCTCTCCTTTTCAGTGTCCAGTAACTGACTATTTTAGAAATGAAATAAAAGTATAATTAAAAAACACCCTTTGCTGTTTCACATTTTTCATGCAACGTGACTGTTTTCCTGGACGTTTCTTAGCAAACCTATACACTCCCCAGCCACTTTAATACACCTGAAGCTATCCAATCAGCAAACCATTTGACATAAAGCTTTAAAAAAAAAATATGCAGATACAAGCCAAGTTCACAACAAACATCAGAATGGGGAAAAAGGATGTGACTTTGACTGTGGCGTGGCTGTTGGTGGCAGACAGGCTGGTTTGAGTCAGAAACTGCTGATCTCCTGGAAATGTCACACACACCAGTCTCTACAGTTTACACAGAATGCAGCAGTTCTGCAGGAGAAAACACCTTCTTGATATCGTCAGAGAATGGCCAGACTGTTTAGAGTAGACAGGAAGGCTACAGTACCCCAAATAACCACTCTTTACAAGCATGGTGATTCTGAAAAGCATCTCAGAACGTACAACATATCAGCGGGCAACAAAAGGCAGATCACCACATCGGGTTCCACTCTTCTCAGCAAGAACAGGGATCTGAGGGTACAGTGGGCACAGGGTCACATGAACTGGACAGGTGAAGATTGGAAACATCACCCGAACTTTTTCCAGTTTTCAACTGTTCGGTTTCTCTTGTAGCCCGAGGTTCAACGCGCGGCGAGTCCTGAGATGCTTTTCTGCTCACCATGGTTGTGAAGAGTGGTTTTTCCACACCATTCTGTGTAAACTCTAGAAACTGTTGTTTGTGAAAGTCCCAGGAGATCAGCAGCTTCTGAAATACTCAACATACGTGCCACGGTTAAACTCGCAGAGATCACACTTTTTTCCCCCCCATTCTGATGTTTGATTGGCTGATCAGATGACTGCATGAATGTTCAGGTGTACAAGTATTCCTAATAAGGTGTACAGTCAGTGTACATGATTATACATATTGTGTATTGTAAAAATGTTTAAGTATGTTTAAGTTTTGTATCGTATGATCATGCGTCCCTAGTTTCATTACAAATTTTTGTTTGAGCTTTAAGATGCAGAAGAACTTCAAGCTGCAAACTCCTGCTGCTTTGCTGTGCACACTGGGACAGGTTTGATGCTAAAAGCATCCATTTTCTCAGCAAACACAGTTCATCCTCAGGGTGGATTTTACTAATACCAAGTGTGAACACGCTAGACAGTTACATCCACTCAAAAACAGTCTAAGAGTGTATAAGTATGTGATCTAAGACAGCTGGAGACTCTTTTAAAGGCTGGTAATGTTGATCGCTCTCGAATACACTAAAGAGGAGTTCACTACCTACTACCATGTGTGAGCTCAATATGTTTCGCTTTTACCATATTATCATCTGTCCAAGTGTCATTTTCATAAAATTCCTCCCTACATCTGTCTCTTTCACACACAATTGTATCAGGGCCTGAAATTAGCATTTTATTGCTTACCTAATAAAATACATCAGGGACTATATATATATATATATATATATATATATATATATATATATATATATATATATATATATATATATATATATATATATATATAAAAAACCATTTTATTGGCTTTTTGAAGCACAGTTTCATGCAAATGATGTCACTGTGATACATCTGTCCAATCCGACATCTGTTGCTATGGCATGCTTGCTTGCAGAAACACCTTGTTGATGAGACATCAGAGGCAACGGTAACTCAAATAAGCACTCTTTACAAACATGGTGAGCAGAAAAGCATCTCAGAACAAACAACCTGCCAAACCTCGACAGTCTGTACAGGATTTCACGAGTTTTTTTTGCGGCTTTTTTCAAATTTTGCGATGAATTGGTGAAATTCTGTGTCTTTCACAGTGGTGTTTGCTGGTAAATGAGACCTTTTAGCTGTACTCATGTTCGACGCACGTGAATCGAAGAAGGCTTTGGCCGAATGCGCGTTGTGAGGACATCCCATGACGCTTCTTGACCCAAAGCTGCGGTAATTTTGAAAAATGGCAAGCTCCTCCAAATATTGCAGAGTTTGCTCGATTTCGTGTTGGTTTCTGCGATAGCAAAATCACGCGATCCTTGAAGGACTGCCTTGAGGCAGTCAAGTCATCAAGTTATCATCAAGTTCCACCCTTCTGAGCCAAGACCAGGAATCTGACTGCGGACACAGGCTCGCTAAAACTGGACATCTGAACATCTGCAAGGGTTTGTACTACAAGTAATCCTACTAGTTAACGACCAAATAACTAGCACGCATTTATCACAGGCAGATTCAACATGGATTTTGGATCTGAAAATCCAAGCAGGATCTACCTGAGGCACCTAGTTTAAAGCAACACTGCTGACTGGTCAGCTGTGAAAACAAGGCAGGGCTTGGATTTGGTAACTAGCAAATCTGACCACTCTCATACGGTGCAGTCCAATTATCAGTTTTATAAGGAAAAGCTTTTCCAGTGGAAATTGGAAATGTTTAGACCCAGTAATCGAAGGCAACAGCTTTGGCAGGCGTTTCTCCTTTCCACGCACATTAGAGCTGAAAGAGCTCGCTGATCTGCTGACGACCTGAGCCAGCCGGCAACTAGTGCTGTATCAGAGGAGGCTGATTGAGCCGTAATAAAGATCAGTGGGATTTCTGCATTATTCCAAACCACGTGCAGAGTCTGCCTGCACTACGTCTCTGTCAAGAGTGCAAAGCGGAGCAGGGCAGCATTTCCAGTCTACTGCAAATTATAATCAAGCAAAACTTTAAACCTAGGAGACTGTGGGCTTGCAGTGCGCATATAAGAATCACTCAGGAAAAATGGTGACAAGGGTAAAGTACGACTCCGTACTGCTATACTGTTATTAGGGTTGGGGTACTCAGGTAAAAATTTTTGGGACAGTCCAGTTACATAAAATTCCTCTCATCAAGGCTCTGGATAAACAACTAACAGCTGTTAGCGTTTAATGCGAAACCATTAGCTGTGTGAGACTATTTAAAGTGGTTGTGCTTTGTTTGGTAGTGCTGCTTCATGTTACCACGTTTGACTAGTGCACACAAACAGATGAGACGTCGAGTCACGTCGTCAGTTCACTAATCAGACCTTTGTCTGCAAGTTCTCAGAAATTTCTGAGCTAATGTCTCTCACCCTGTAGTTACAACATTAAAACCACCTCCCTAATATTGTGTAGGTCCCCCCCTGTGCCACCAAAACAGCGCTGACCCGTCGAGGCATGGACTCCAAGAGACCTCTGAAGGTGTGCTGTGGAATCTGGCACCAAGACGTTAGCAGCAGATCGTTTAAGTCCTGCAAGTTGTGAGGTGGGGCCTCCATGGATCGGACTTGTTTGTCCAGCACGTCCCACAGATACTCGAGCCATTGTTATTCACTTCACCTGATCGGTGTATATACATTTAATTGGCTGCTTGATTTATCGGCTTCACTACAGTACTTTAAGTACTCGTTTCAGGCCACTTAATACTTTGTTGGGTCTGCCAGTTGATGATTGCTGGTATAGTGGATTCTGGAAGCAGAAATTGTGCTACTGCATTAATTTTTTTTTTTTTTTTTTAAATGCAACTTTACACATTTAAAGGTATGGCCATTTCCAAAAGTATTAGAACCTCAGCATTAAAAGGAGTTTGCACAAATGCAACAGATTCCTATAAAGCCGGTACCATTGTTATATTTCTGCTGAAAATCAATACCGTCAATCATCTCAATATAAAACTAGTTTAACGCTCAAAACTAAAACCATTTTCCCCAAAACACGTCACTCAGAGTCTGGACATCAAGTAGCTGCAGAACATGACTCGTTTACCATGCCATGTGTGCTACTAAAAGTGCAGTAGGAGAGGATTTGAAGGTCAGCTGGGACAAAGCCAATGACTCAGTGACCTGTTATTCCTGAAATGCATGACACACAATGACATGTTCAGGACAGAAAGTGGTACATGGTTCATCCAACGAGGGACCACACTCGTTGACACATCACCCTCCCCACCCAGCATTTAAAATGTAAAATCAATTATTTCTAAATCTCCTAATCCACATTATGGCTGCAGCTATGCTTTAGTGCAGTAGAGTACATCACTACACAGCCAATACCCACTCTCTCGAAGCAACCGGACACCAGTCAGAAGTCCCTGAGGAGCTCGAGCTGTTATCCTGCACCGGCCCGACCTGTGAATATGTATCAGGGGTGTGTGTTATAGCCGTTTGATATTATTGACATTGTTTTAGTCATTGTAATACTGATATTGTAGCACGCAAGATGCAAACAAGCCGAATGAGTATTCTCATGGGGCGTTCTAGATAAATGTACTGTACACACACAGTGGCTTTGGCACAATCCTCATGGGAGGAACATCCATTCATTTTCCAAACCGCTTATCCTGCACAGGGTCACGGGGAGCCTGGAGCTTATGCCAGGGGACTCGGGGCACAAGGTGGGGGACACCCGGGAGAGGGTGCGAACCCATTGCAGGGCCCAATCGCGCACACACGTTTCTCCCGGAAACCGGAGTACCCGGAGGAAACCCCTGAAGCACTGGGAGAACATGCAAATTCCATGCACACGGGTGGAAGCGGGAATCGAACCCCTGACCCTGGAGGTGCGAGGCAAACCTGCTCACCAATTCATGTATATTGCATAACGATATCATTCCAGTTCTGACTGGAAAACAGACTTCCTTCATCTCCCGACTGGAACATGAGTTGAAGTGTTCAAACCAGCCATACCGGGTGTGCTGAATATCGCGATATCATAGAATCGATTCGCATCCGTGTCAGGTGGCCCGATCACAAGACGTCAGCCGAGACAGATAGCCGTCTACGCTCGACATTTTCTCGTACGAGTCTTCGGTCATCGTGATTATAAGGTCCGAAAGTGGTTCGAGAACGCATCTCTGAAAGGCTTCGAACACCTGATGCAGATGTTAACACCGGGTGCGAACCTGCCCTCTCAGGATGGCTCATCAACTCTCCAGCCTGGATAAGGCACTGCATTCGATCAGAAGGGACGTGGCTCGTCTGATCAATCTGACATATTTACCTAAATTGTGGACGTCTTAGATTTCAGTCTTTTTTTTTTTTTTTTTAAATATGGGAGAGTATTTTTAAGGATGACAGGACAGACAATAGACATTACTGAACATTCATTTCTAATCCAACACATTTTAACACCCAAGGACGCAGACCAGAGATTTTCTTCCCAATCCAGCTGACTTCAGATAAACCTCGATGGTCAAAAGTGTTCACTGAACAAGACTTTAAGCAGAACTGATAGTAAGGAAGCTGAGATTTGGGAAATTGATACTCACTGCTGACTTTCATGTTGCCGAAGGCTGAAGGCTGCGGCACGGCGGGTTTGCAGCTTTCTGCAAACGACGTGGTTCTGGGCCGACCAGACATCTTTTAACTAATCTTCCTCCTTCCCCCCCCCCGTTCCTTTTCGTTCTTTTGTCTTCTTTCCTAATGATGCTTTAATTCTTGAACCACAAACGAACTCTTCCTCAGCGCCTTGTCCTCTCTCACGGTTCTGTGGTGCTCAGCTAAATTCCTCCGGCTTGCTGTGGAGAACTGGACGATTTTACAGCTCAAAGCTTTTTTACGTGTGCTTATTTATCGAACCGTAAATATGTCATTCAAACAAATAACGTATAATATTCAAGCACAAACACGACAAATATCCATATGTTATATACACCACCAAAAAAAAAAAAAAAAAACCTTCTTGACCGTATTAGCAAGTTAGCTAGCTTAGTAGCAGCAAGCTATACGAGCAAATTAGGGAGCCACACCACAGACTTGTAGAAAGTAAAAAAAAATTAAATAAAATAAAAAAAATTTTAAAAAAATTAATTTGGAGCTAAAATGAGAAATAAAGCAAAACGTAGCTTCCCCTTGAGCTCTATTTTGACGTTAAATGGGCTGAGGTAGCTAACTATGTTCTCCAAAATGAAGCTAGCTAGCTTTAGTAAAACCGACGGGCTCCATGCTCCATCCACTGGCCATGGCGGTTGCCTGATTCAGCTTTAGCCCAGCATTCAAAACGCTGAATATAAAACATGGAAAATACCAGTCGGAATAAAAACGGTGTTCATACACGGATCCCAATTTCCACCATCCATAAACACGGAAACGCTGTCAGTAATGAATTCCAATCAAAGTGGATCGAAGTTGGATAGCTGAAAGCCCTGTGGGAATCTTCAGATTAAAGCAGGCCAGCTATGGTATAAAAAAAGAGGAGTTCTGCGCTGAATCCTGCTTTTCCTCAGCTCTCCTCTCCGCCCGGACTGGAGCTGTAGGCTTCTAACGCTGTCTGCGTAAGAGCGCCTATTACAGCACGAAGGAGCACGCGCGTTACGCAAAGTGAGTGTTTTGGGAATCGGGGCGTTGTGCACGCGTACGGTGGTTGCACAGACCAATCAAAAGCGGAGTGTGTGAGGAAGTGGGCGGGGTCAACACCAGGCTGCTGTTTAAAGAAAAAAAAAAAAAAAACATGGCTAAAATTCGACCTCTAGTGTTGAAGTAAAAGAGAAGGAGGCGGCGTTGCGGCAAAGCTGATGTCTGACAGCTCAGCACACGCTAGAAAACTAGAAACAAAACCCTTATAAAGCTATGTAACGATTGCGGGTCTATTAAAGTATACTGTTCTCTATGCCTATACATGTTCTGTTCTTGTACTATTTTGTGCAAAATGTGTCTATAACATGGACTCCTGATTTTGTGTGAAGGTGAGGTGGGAGAGGTCCAGGGGTATGTTTGTTTTTGCTACTATATTCCTTCCATTTTCACAGTGGCTTAGTGGTCAGCACGCTTAGCGGTTAGGTTTGGAGGTTCGATTCCCACCTTCAGGCCCTGTGTGTGGAGTTTGCATGTTCTCCCTGTGCTTCGGGGATTTTCTCCGGGTACTCCGGTTTCCTCCGCCAGTCCAAATAGATGCAGTGTAGGCTGATTGGCATCTCTAAATTGTCTGTGGTGTGAGTGTGTGTGATTGTGCCCTGCGATGGGTTAGGGCCTTGTGCCCCGGAATAGGCTCCAGGCTCTCCATGACCCTGTGTACAATAAGCGGTACAGAAAATGTATGGATGGATTCCTTCCATTTTAGCCAAAGAATAGTAATAATTTAATTCATGTATTAAGAAATTATTTATTAAGGGTGACATGGTGGTGAAGTGGGTAGTGCTGTCACCTCACAGCTCCTGGGTTTCTGGTTTGAGCTTGGGTAACTGTTACTATTAAAGTTTTATATGGAGTCCATGTGGGTTTCCTCTGACTTCCTCCCACCTCCCAGAATATGTGCTAGGTGGATCGGCTATGTTAAATCGCACCTCAGTGTGAATGTGTTTGTGTGCATGGTGCTTTGTGATGGACTGCCCTCTGATCCAGGGTGTACTCCCGCCTCACACCCAGTGTTCCCAGGATAGGCACCAAATTCACCATGACCCTGACCAGAATAAAATAACAGTTAATTAACATGGCTTGCCTTTAGGCAACATTTAGCCTAAGTGTGTAATGTGTGCATGAAATAATGTTTTACTTCAGGGCAATTCAGTGTGCACTCAATATTCTGTACAGGCAGATCAGTTATACAGCTAATACAGATAATAAATCAATAGGTGAATTCATTTAAGTCTCTTTAAAGAGATGCTTCAGTGAGCAAGGATGTCTCATTTGGTAAATACATTAAATTGACTCCTCCTGTCCTCGTTTCCTCTCCTTGCATCCATTTCTCGGTTCCTAGAAAGGAGGAGCTAAGAAGTGCAAAATGAAAGCAAGGACTTATTATTGTTGTAATAAAATTATAATATTGTAATAAACAAAATGACAACATAAACAAATCAATGTCAGACTAATGTACAAAAAACAAATAAATTAAACAATAAGCACATAATATATGTAGTTAATATTTGCATATAGCATCTTTTTCGAAATGATCTAAAAAATATTTAGTATTTTGCACTTTACATTGATGTACATTTTTTTTTTTGGACAGTAAAATTATCCACTTACAAATACAATTGTAGCGAAATTACAAAAGGGGGGGATTATTATGAATTATTCTTTTCCACCAGAATAATGAAATGGATCAACTTTAAACGTGAAACGAAACAGAAGCGCGCGCTTGGATTCAACGCACCCTCTTAAAGGAGACGAGTTTTAAAGCGTGCCCGCGTTATCTACAGGAATGTGTAGTAACTCGGATGAATCTGCAACGTTTAAAATAATATTCTCCACCAGTCACAATTCATGTCACAAAATAAAAAAAAAAAAAAAAGATGTTTAACACGTTTAAATGTATTCTCCAATTTATGTAAGGAATTAGCTCGACTGGCGTGAAATATCTATATATTGTTATATCACCGGAAGAAGGCTGGACACAGTTGCGGTCAAAACTTCGTCACTTTATTCAGCACACATGTAGAAAGGACACAGGATAACAGAAATGCTTTAGGAAGGCTTCGAGACTTCGCAGGTTATCGTGGCAAAAGATTATACAAGCTCTCAAATCGTTAGCGCTAGCAGTAAAAACACACAATTAACAATGAAAAGGAAAAACGGAAAATAAGCGCCCAGAACCTTTTACATACGTTAGTGGTCAAAACAAAGTGTGCTAACTACACAGCGCTAACAGAAATCAGACACAAGTGCACGTTAAACTATCACAGAGATGTATAAACAGAAAGAGGGCTTTAGAGGAAGTCGGAATCCAAGGTACTTAGCTTTGAGGTCAATGCCGTGAGAATCAGTCCAGAGTTTAATCGCTCGGTAAAGTAAGATTCGGGAGAACAAACAATACTTCACGTTTAACCTGTAAAACAAAAGTCCTTAAATAAAGTGCTCGTGAGATTGAATACAGGTGTGCGGGATTAGAAGGAAGGTGATTGTGACCGTGGTAGTGTGTGGGTGCTCTGGGTGTTGTAGTCCCTGGCGGCCATGTTTGTAGGCCGCCGAGCTTGCTGGGAAATGTAATGTGGAGTGTGTGAATGAGAGTCAGTGGCGGCCATGTTCTTGAGCTGCTGAGAATTCTGGTACTTGAAGTCACGCTTCTTGCGCGACCTAACATATATCTAATCAACGCGTGTTGTGAGCAGTTATAAATATACATCAGTCATGAAAGGGAATTCATATAGGTGCACATATACATATAGATAATTAACTACAACGGATTATAATTAATTATGACTATGTATGCGGCCTAGATCAGCTTTATGAACTCTAAAGAGTGAGTTTATCCTTCTGGCCAGGAAGAATTAACTCACGAAGTTTGTTATTAAAGATAGAGCCGGTAATCAGACCTTATGCAGTATTTAACTGACTCATCCCGTCAACAAAACAGAGAAAATCAAGCGTGGGATAATAGATTTTTAATAGCTATATGAGACTATGGATGACTCTGTGATGGCTCATCCGGATGACTCCGGATGACTCTCTTTGTCTGGTCTCGGACCATAATTTAAATGTTGAGGGAGGAGCCGGTCTATACCGTGTTATAAATGAAATTAAAGGAAAAACATGAAATGATGTATCCCATTGAAATGTGATATGCATAATCAATCCGGGTATCTCGAGACGATTAACTACATACCAAATTCGATGGATTTGTAAAGAATATTACAAATAAAACCTGGTTACAGACATTTAAAATGATATGCTAGATTAGACTATCTAAAGTCATTACGGTTAGTTACATAAACACACAATACATGTAAACAAAATAACATCACACTATTTAGACATGGAATAATTACATATAATTACACGTTACATTGAAGAGAGAAGGATTTCTCCATTGTGTGTGTAAGGTAAGCGTGGGTGTGTGTGTGTGTGTGTAAGGTAAGCGTGGGTGGGTGTGTGTGTGTGTGTGTGTGTGTGTGTAAGGTAAGCGTGGGTGGGTGTGGGTGTGGGTGTGTGTGTGTGTGTGTGTGTGTGTGTGTGTGTGTGTGTGTGTGTGTGTGTGTAAGGTAAGCGTGGGTGGGTGTGTGTGTGTGTGTGTGTGTGTGTGTGTGTGTGTGTGTGGGGTGGATGTGTGTGTGTGTCGTAAACCGAGATTAGATTAGAGATTTAAGGGCCCCTTGGGCGGGAGTTTTGGTGGACCCCTGCTGACGAATTAATCATGAAGTTTCCCAAACGTTCAGTCATCAAAGGCTTCTTTTATTGCAGGGGTAAGTCCTGGGTGGGTCCCAGAGAGACTTTTTGCATCCTAAAGGTGCATCTGGAGGCCTCTCGGGGTTACTCTATGTTTAGTTTGGGTTGATTTAGAAATCAGTTTGAGCATAGATCATACGCTACACAATATTCATTTTCCAGTTCTCTTTCATAATTAGTCAAGCAAAATATTTTTCTATTGAACAAATTACGGTGATACAGTCACAGGAGTAGTAAACATAAACATATTGGATCAGATTTATTAACAAAATGAGCTATAACAAGCCACAAACAAACATACAAACATTCATCTACATACAATGAGGAATAGACAAAACATATGGTTTCTATCTATTCAATACTGAGTTGTTTTTTGCTATGTAATTGTTTATATGAAGTAATTATGTGATCAGTTTCTATAAGGAAACTTGGCAGCTTAGGGGTGGAGTTAATACAAATTCTTGTTTTATTTAAATAATATTTGGCATAAATAATTTTAAAATGACTAACATATTCAAGACATCCATCATTTTTATTTTCATAATATAAGACAATAACTTGAGTAACCAGACAGGTAAAGTTCGTCATGACAAACTGATACTGGCTTAAGAAAGCAAGTCTTAAATATAGAGTGCCAATCTTAAAATCTTAAATAAATGTTTTTTTCTTTGTTTACAGAAAACACATGGCTCATCAATATCGAAATAATTGCTGAGCAATTGGTTTATAGGGTAAATAATATGAAGAAACTTAAAATGTATTTATTTTTCGTTATTGCTAATTTTAATTTTAAAATACAATTGAAGGGACATTAAGACCGGAAATACGAAGCGCCCCAGGATACGACAACCGAACGCAGCCAATCAGATGGCACGTATTCGACCTCGTCCCACCGTCCTACGTTCGCCTACGTCGTCTCGTCGATATTGTGTTCCGCGTCAGAGCAAAATGGCGGCTGTGCACGACGGACCGAGTGATATCGAGAGCGAGAAAGAAACAAAACCCGACATTCTGGGCGACGAGTCGGCAGCAAATCAGCCCGGAATAATCTCTTCCTCGTCGCCGCTCGCACCTCCTTCTGCCGTAGTACCGAAAGCAGAAGAGCAGCAGCAAACTTTACTCGCCGTGCTGCAGTTCTTGAAGAGGAACAACCTAACGGAGTCGGTGGATATCCTACGGCGCGAGGCGGGAATACAGGACGAGCTAGAGGAGGCGCGCGGGACAGAAACTGCAGCGTCGGGGCTGAACACCGGCCCTGGAGACGCTAGCTCCCTCCTCAGCCGTGTGTCTTCCCAAAGCGGCGCTCCGGTTAAAGGTGGGTTTCAAACGGCACACTGTATCATAAATGGATCGCTTTTGGAGATGTAGTGTACCACCTATTGTGCAGAAGCTATAATCTTATATCTGTTGTAGTTCACGTGTATAGGGTGCAGCGAAAGATTTGAAAACGTTCCCGTGATGGTGCGGTGTCTATGTAGGAGTCGATAAACAGACATTTATTTGCCGAGTTACAGTTGAGGTCATAAGTTTACATACTCCTTGCAGAATCTGCAAAATGGTAATAATTAGAAAAGAAAAAAGAAGGATCATATAAATTGCATTTAGTTCTTTTTTTATTTAGTTCTGTCCTGAATAAGCTATTTCACATAACAGACGTTTATATATATAGTCCACAAGACACAACGATAACTGAATTTACACGAATGAACCGGTTCAGAAGTTTACATACGCTTGATTCTTAATACTGTGTGTTGTTACCTGGATGATCAACGACTGTTTTTATGTTTTGTGATCGTTGTTCGCGAGTCCATTGTTTGTCCTGAGCAGTTAAACTGCCCACTGTTTGTCAGAAAAATCCTCCAGCATCTTCTGCATATTTGACCCCTTTCCAACAGTGGCTATATGATGTTGAGATCCATCTTTTCACACCGAGGACAATTGAGGGATTTATACTATTACTAAAGGTGCAAACATTCACTGATGCTCAGGAAGGCAACACGACACGTTAAGGGCCGAGGGGGTGTAAACTTTTGAACAGGATGATCGGTGTAAATCGTTACTATTTTGTCTTCTGGGAAACATGTAAATATCTTATGTAACTTCTGAAGGGCAGTACTAAATGGAAAAAAAAATCTGTAAACAAAATAACAATTTACCCCGATCATTTGTGTAAATTCAGTTATTATTATTGTCTTGTGGACTATATGTAAACATCTGTTATGTGAAATAGCTTATTCAAGGCAGCACGAAATAAAAAAAAAAAACAACATTTTTATGATTCCAACTTATTTTTATTTTGTTACATTTTCACATTTTGCGGATCCTGCAAAGTGTATGTAAACTTATTACCGCAACACAAGAGGCTTGAGTTCGTGTCAGATGGTCAGTGCAAGTTCTGTGTAGAGACCGCCAACATAACACTTTCGCAGCACCAGTGGATCGGATTGAAAAATACAATCTAATACCGTATCGATCCAGAGACTCCAGTGCCCAGTATCACATTAGTACATCCTAAGGCTTGCTGCTGTACTGTTGTTTTGAACATATCCAACCACTCATAGTTTGCATGGACTGTGAATCTGGCATTCAGTAAATTATCAGAATAAAGAAGTAAAACCGCTTTTCTTTGCTCTTGATCTGTGTGTCAGCTACAGGTGGAGAGGACCAGCCAGATGTCAGCGTTGTCCTCTCGGCATACAGCCAGCAGGGGGATCCTTCATTGTATCAGGTGTATTACAGTGGGCTGAAGAAATTCATCGAGTCAGTGCTGGACTGCCACAGGGCCGAGTTGTCGCAGCTCTTCTACCCGCTCTTTGTTCACATGTACCTGGAGCTGGTTTACAACAACCATGAAAACGAAGCGAAGGCATTTTTCGAGAAGTGAGTCTTGAAATGTCTGAATACGCACTGACTTAGACGTGCAAATGTCTTTATGCTTAGTGTATGCATGTACACAGTCAGTTGTTTGGATAATGATCGAACATAGACTTCTGTTAGAAAGGATGCTGAATGGAGAGTCCCAGCTCAGGGTCCAGAAACTGACAAATCATAAATCTACACTGCCTGGCCAAAAAAAGGTTGCTGTTTGGATTTAAATAAGTAAACACTTAAGAGCCTATGATTTGGATCATGATTGCAGTGATGAATATGTTTCAGCTGGCAACAATTCTTTTAACTCTATCTGATGCAGTGTGTAGCATCTCATTTCTTAAACGGCCATGTTGGAAGACGTATCCCATGGTCGCAGAAAAGATGTTACTGCGTTTCAGAAGGGGCCTGCATCAAGCAAAGAAAACAACTAAGGAGATTGCTGAAATCCCTGGAATTGGGTTAAGAACTGTCCCAACGCATTATTAAAACCTGGAAGGAGGGTGGTGAACCGTCAACATTGAGGAAGAAATGTGGTCAGAAAAGTGAATGTTTAAAATCCTGAATGATTGTGATCGGAGATCTTTAAAACGCTTGGTGAAGCCACACTGTAAAAAATCGGCAGTAGAACTCATGGCTTTGTTTAATAGTGAAAGTAAGAGCATTTCCACATGCACATGTGACGACAACTTACAGGATCGGGACTAAACAGCTGTGTGTTAATCAGTGTGAGGCTAATCAGATAAAAACGACTTCAGTTTGATAGGGAGCATAACGATTCGACTGTGGAGCAATGGAAAAAGGTCGTGTGGTCTGATGAGTCCGGTTTTACCCTATTTCAAAGCAATGGGTGCATTAGGGTAAGAAGGGAAGCACATGAAGCGATGCACCCATCATGCATAGTGCCTACTGTACAAGCCTCTGGAGGAAGTGTTATGGTCTGGGGTTGCTTCAGGTGTTCAGGTCGAGGCTCAGCAACCTTTTCCAGCAATAAATGAAGTCAGCTGAGTACCTGAGTGTACTGAATGACCACGTTATCCCATCAGTGTATTTTTTTTTTTCTTCCCTGATGGCACAGGTATATTCCAGGATGACAGTGTCAAGATTCATCAGGCTCAAATTGTGAAAGAGTGGTTTAGGGAGCATGAGGACTCATTTTCACATATGAATTGGCCATCACAGAGTCCTGAGCTTAACAATGATGAATGCGCTCTGTAATCAAAGCCAAAGGCAGTGTATTATCTAGACCACCAAGCAAGTAAAAGCTAATGTGCTGCCCATGTTGTGTTATATAATAATGTATAATCAGCTAATTAGGTAGTTAAGTGTGTAAATACAGACTAAAGAAAACAAGTGTGATTATTATCTAATGTAGAACCTGCATCTGCAATTCATTAGCAACTGTTTTTATGGTTGTTTAACCTTCTTCTCTGCCTGGCAACTACCAAAAAAAAAGAAAAAAAAACCTTTGTTAGTAATTTCATTGCTGATTGCCGCTGTTGATGAGGCATCAATTTTATCCAAGCCCTTTGATAATATTTTTCACTGAAGTGTCCCAACTAGTTTCAATTTCCTGTGTTTCATCTCGGCTATCCATTTTAGGTTCAGCGGTGATCAGGAATGCTACTACAAGGACGACCTGCGTGTGCTCTCAGGCCTCACCAAGAAGGCACACATGAAGGGTAACGAGACACTGCTGGATTTCCGCACAAGTCGCTTCGTGCTGCGCATTTCACGCGACTCCTACCAGCTGCTGAAGCGCCACCTTCAGGAGCGCCAGAACAACCAGATCTGGAACATCATCCAGGAGCACCTCTACATCGACATCTTCGATGGCATGCCACGTAGCAAAGGTCAGATCGACAGCACGTCCGGCAGCCTGGCTGGAGAAGCTCGCCGAGAGGCCAACAAAGCCAAGGTGAGCAAAAGGACTGCCATGTTATTATTATGCAATGTTATTCATCTGTAGGGTATAGTGTTCAGTCCCGCCTGCACAATGCCACACCATGTGTGTATCTTTGTGCTCCAGTTTTTGAAAATGGAGTCAGCATTGCAATATATTTACTAAAATTATTATCTAAACGCGCTATTAGTTTACATGTAATTAGTTCTAGACCGTAATTCTCCAAGACACACTTTATATCTGGTTGGACCTTAAATGGCACTGGATTATTATTCCTACATGAAGTTGGGGTTAAATGATTAGATCTTTTGTCTCTGTTGACAATCTGGGGTCATGTGGTTTTTGTGCAGGTGTTCTACGGATTGCTGAAGGAGCCAGAGATCGAGGTCCCTCTCGACGACGAAGATGAGGAGGCTGAGAATGAAGAGGGCAAACCCAAGAAGAAGAAACCCAAGAAGGACAGCATGGGTTCGAAAAGCAAGAAGCAAGACCCAAATGCACCGCAACAAAACAGGTGTGACTGGAGCTCCAACTTCATTAACCGTATTACATGCGATACCAAAACGTAACATTAAATCTCAAGCAGATTAATAGTAACGCAGACCGCATTGATTGCACATCTAATAATTTTGTACTGTATTGCTTGATGCGAAGGATTCCTCTACCAGAACTAAAGGACTCGGATAAACTGGACAAAATCATGTACATGAAGGAGGCCACGAAGAGACTTCGTCTAGGCCCAGAAACACTGCCCTCAATATGCTTCTACACGTTCCTCAATGCTTACCAGGTAGGATCACGCTAGCCCATATGTATTATTGTCACATGTTTCAGTGTGAATTATTTTCGCCTGCTTAAAGTTTCCATTACAGATAAAAACGAAGGCACATTTTGCCCAACTCTAAGTGAGGCACACGTACTGACACAGTCCTCTTTACACTATTATATTATTACAAATCGTTTTATTATATCTGTACCTTGAACTTGAGATGTGGAATATACTGGTCCTGAATTTATGTTTGTGGTGGTGATGGTATTTCATCATTTCAGCAAAGTGTTTCATCAGACTGAACGAGTACCTCGAAAAAATACTTTGCAGACCATTACAGATTTTTGATGCTCCTGGTCTTGACTGTACATCCCTTAGATCCAGTTCAAATTGTATTTATTCTTATGAAGACGCCAAGTTTTAATCTTTGAAAATGGGATGGGAATGATGGAATTACATAGCAGCTAAACTGAAGTTCGATGTCTGATGGTAGGGTCTGACAGCAGTGGACGTTACAGACGACTCAAGTCTGATAGCAGGAGGCTTCGCCGATTCCACAGTGCGTGTCTGGAGCGTCACACCCAAGAAACTCCGCAAGGTCAAATCCGCAGCAGGTGAGCTTGAGCCTTAGCCATCTAGTCTGATCAACATTTTGTTGGACCAAAACTCTCACGGCTTTAGTCACTGAGCACCTCTGTATTGAGCATTTTATATCGAGCAGCTTAATGTTTGAGCAGCTTCAATGTTTGATTGTGAATTTATTTTTTTTCGCACTGCAACTTTTCTTTCTTTCAGATCTCAGTCTCATAGACAAGGAGTCAGACGATGTGCTAGAAAGGATCATGGACGAGAAAACAGCCAGCGAGTCTAAAATCCTGTACGGCCACAGCGGGCCGGTGTACGCAGTCAGCTTCAGTCCAGACAGGTTAGAGCAGCAGCTGATATCTGAATAGAAAATACCTTGCAGTTTATGTTGAAGGAAGAAAACATGATGGGGATTACTATTATAGGAAAATAATCCACGATAGAGTATTGAGGTGATTACCACCTGAAGATGATTATCTTCCTATAATAGCACACCCTGAAGTGTTTTATTTCACTTATACCACAGCAATCTAGAGTGTTTCTAACTCTCTTTTCCACCTGGTGGTATTTGTTATATTTGGCCCACACATGATCCCCTTCACATGACTGCTTGACTATTTGTCTGTCAGGAATTATCTGCTGTCGAGTTCAGAAGATGGCACCATCAGGCTATGGAGCTTGCAGACATTTACCTGTCTGGTTGCGTATAAGGGACACAATTACCCAGTATGGGACACTCAGTTCTCCGCACATGGATACTATTTTGTGTCTGGAGGACATGACAGAGTGGCACGGTAACAGTATTTTTCAGTCTTGTTTTTTTTCCCCCCTAGACACCATATCTCTTGGTCACATTTTAACTTTTACTTCATCATCAGTATCGAATATGAAATGATCTTGTCATTTTCTCCGTAGGTTGTGGGCCACCGACCACCACCAGCCACTGCGAATATTCGCCGGACATCTCTCTGATGTCACCTGCACCCGCTTCCACCCCAACTCCAACTACGTGGCCACAGGCTCAGCCGATCGCACCGTGCGCCTCTGGGACGTCCTGAACGGCAACTGCGTCCGCATTCTTACCGGCCACAAGGTAGGATTTCAAGAAGGTCTTCTACTGTAGCTATAAGTAATGTCACCAAGAAGAAAGAATTGCTCACAGCCTTGTGTCAAAAGGCATCATTTAGCTTAGTAACACATTTCACACATAAACGGCTTCAAAAATGGTCTCGCAATAAAATAGCGATCAGATTATGACTGTGGGTGCGTCTCAATCAGCTCTCTAATTCAGTAGTCAGGGCACTGCTTGGGGAATCAGCCATTTTAAGGGTTGTCCCAATCACAAAATCCTCTCAAACATTCTATAATGAAAATCCTACAATGAACCGCAAAAACCTAGGGAGCATCAATGCTCACCATGTTCCCTTACTGCAAATGACCTCATAATTTCTAAAGCCTCTCAGCTTAAAAAAAAAAAAAAAAGAAAAGAAAAAAACCCAAAATGGGGGACGAACTCTCAGCCAACTTCGTCTACAAATGTAAGTAGCTTAAATCCACTAGTTAGCCTGCGATCCTGCTTGAAGTATCATGACAGAAACTTGCGATTAACCTAACAAATTTGACATAATGTCAGAAAGATATTAGTCCTGCCTGTTGTTGATAAATGCCAGCGATGACATTTTACAACATGAGTACGTAGTCATGTCAAAAATGAGTCATCAGTGTCCCAATGTATAGTGAGCCAGGATCCTTGCCAGTGCCCCAACTCGTGTACACGAAATACTGAATCGTGACTTAGGGAGCTGATCGAGACGCACCTTGTATTATCTTCCAAAACACCTTCAAACTTTGGGCCATCCTAACTGAATCTGCTTTTTGAGCAGAGTGACAACTTCTTTCTAATAAAAAGTGTGTGAGATGTAAACGATTCAGGTTGAGAGAGAGAGAGAGAAACACCTTGAAGGTTTTATTGTATGTGGTTGTATATTGGTATAATTTTACTTTGGGTAAACTGGTGTTAAGTATTAGAGAATTTAGGCTATGTAACTGATGGCATCCTAGATTTGTAATGTAATTCCTAATATAAGGAATAAAACACTTGGGAGGGTGCAATTAAAGGAAAATTATCCGCTACAGTATGATGTGATGCACCCCAAAGTTGATTTTATATAACAGAAATAAAAAGATTAATCAACATCATGCTTTTTAACCAATTATAGTTAGTTCCTGTCATCACTTATGTTATGGCAGCTATAAACATTCCTCCATTCCCTCACTAGCAACTCTCTCTCTTCCCTCCTCCCTTGAAGTTAATAAGACCTCCCCAAAAAACACCACTTGTCTTGGGTACCTGAAAGTGCAAAAGTCCCCAGTCCTGAAATTTTTTTAATCCATTTATTAATCATCTTAGTTGACTCCTATACATGTCCAGGTGAATTAGCTGTTACTATGGAAACAGTAACATTAGAACAAGCATTTTAATATAAATCTGTGTTTTTGAATTACAGTGGGAAGTACTGACTGAGCTGCTGTTATCGGTGTTTCCACAGGTCCTTAAAAAGTCTTAAAGTCTAAAATCCAACAATTTAGGCCGAATTTAGGCCTTAAAATGTCTTAAATACGATTTTGACAGGTCTTAAGAAATGTTTGGATTATGACGTTAATGTTACTTTTATAAAGTTCTAAACGTCAGTCTCGTTTTTAAATGGGGCTTTTGTAAAAAAAAAAAAAAAAAAAATTGTATTGATCACGTTGTTACAAAAAGTTTTTTTTTTTTTTTTTACAAAAAACCAAAAGCCACTCATGCAAGCTGTGCAGCCCGGTCTGAATTTATGACAAGTAATTCTGGGACTCCAATTTTCCTTCATACTTTGCCAGTAAGGATGTGAAATAGGTCTTAAGTTACATTCATAATGGTCTTAAAAGTCTTAAATTTAACTTGTTAGAACATGCAGAAGCCCTGTGTTATAGAAAACTAATCAACACATTTGGACCAATCAGATTTGAAATTAAAACAACCTATGGATCTTTTTTCCCCTTTCAGTGACATGAATGGTGTTTTTGGTTTGTCTGAAAAATGCCGGTCAGTTGTGTTCACTTTATTCACTGCAGTTACTTCCTGAATCTTTCTTTAAGAAACATTTTGTCCCCTTGTAGGGACCAATCCACTCGCTGGCATTCTCACCCAGCGGTAAGTACCTGGCGTCCGGCTCAACCGATGGCCGAGTTCTGCTGTGGGACCTCGGGCACGGACTCATGATCGGTGAACTGAAGGGTCACAGCGACACAATCTACGCACTCAAGTTCACCAGAGATGGAGAGATCCTCGCATCGGGTATGTTCAGTCTTATATTCATGTCTATCAGAGAATGTCACGAGAACGTTACATCACTTTGTGATGGTAAGAAAATGAGAATACCAGTCTGGGTCACACTGAACAGAAGTGTAGAGAAGACCCTGAATCGTCCTGAAAATGGATGAAATGCTGTTTTGAGATTCTGCAAGTTTCTGGAAACATTAAAGTCTCAACTGAAAATTTAACCAGTTTTGTGAGATTATGAACCGAAATCATACATAATGCGCTCTACTTCACCTGAAAAAATGTGCTGTTTCTGCACTGTTACTAAATTCATCCCTGACACCAGTCATCACATATCCTAATGAATATAGCTTAAGAGGACAAGCAGAAGTGGATTCCATATTCCCGTAACCTCTGAGCCACCAATATTCTCTCTTCACTGCAGGCTCCATGGACAACACTGTCCGGCTGTGGGACGTCACCAAAGCTGTCGACGACGTGGAAACGGACGATTTCACAGCAGCCACGGGTCACATTCACTTACCCGACAACTCTCAGGAATTATTACTGGGGACGTACCTGACCAAATCCACCGCCGTCATCCACGTCCACTTCACCAGACGCAACCTGCTACTGGCTGCTGGTGCATACATCTCTCAGTGATCACAGTACAACAACACAGCTTCCATTGCCAAAATCATGCAGCACTGCCCGAAGAAGGGCTCAGAAGATCCATGTGGCTCGACCTTCTGGACTTAACCATGTGTGCATGTTCAGCAGACACTGATACTTAAAGTTTATTACTTTACACATCACTGCCATACAGATTTGTGGCCTTGGCCTCCTGAACTGTACAGTCTTTTATAATTGTGTAAATGAAACATCTTTTCTATGTATTGGAGTTTGGTACGTTTTATTTTTAACATTGTGACTCAAGACAACTGGTTACTGAATCTTCATCCTGTACAGCAAAAATCACAAAACCTGCAAAAAAAAAATAAAGTTATGGTCCAATCTTCATTATCTTAGTGTTTAATACAAGAGCCTTCTCAGATCTGATTTCCAGGCAGGAAGCAGGAGTGTACCTTATAATACATTAGCTCGCTGTTACAGCCTTCTCCTTCTTGGGCTTCAGTTTGAAGAACAGGATAATGGCGGCGATGCTGGCGTATGTGGCCAAGACACACTGTAAAGGACAGACAAATGCAATAATGACCTTTATCAATGAGAACATTTACCAACAAGAATGTTTAATCCAATCACTGTTAATGTCGAATTCATGTTGGTTCTCTTTTTCCAAAATATAAAGAAATAAGTAATTTTAACCACAACAACCATGACCCAATATGCACCTATTTTAATCACTGTGGCCTTTGTACTGCGAGCTTCATATCTCCGCGAGTGTAAAAACCTCCCGCTCCCGCCTCCGCGAGTGTAAAAAAACCTCCCGCCTCCGCGAGTGTAAAAAAACCCTCCCGCCTACGCGAGTGTAAAAAACCCCTCCCGCCTCCGCGAGTGTAAAAAAAACCTCCCGCCTCTGCGAGTGTAAAAAAAACCTCCCGCCTCCGCGAGTGTAAAAAAAACCTCCCGCCTCCGCGAGTGTAAAAAAAACCTCCCGCCTCCGCGAGTGTAAAAAACACCTCCCGCCTCCGCGAGTGTAAAAAACACCTCCCGCCTCCGCGAGTGTAAAAAACACCTCCCGCCTCCGCGAGTGTAAAAAACACCTCCCGCCTCCGCGAGTGTAAAAAACACCTCCCGCCTCCGCGAGTGTAAAAAACACCTCCCGCCTCCGCGAGTGTAAAAAACACCTCCCGCCTCCGCGAGTGTAAAAAACACCTCCCGCCTCCGCGAGTGTAAAAAAACACCTCCCGCCTCCGCGAGTGTAAAAAACACCTCCCGCCTCCGCGAGTGTAAAAAACACCTCCCGCCTCCGCGAGTGTAAAAAACACCTCCCGCCTCCGCGAGTGTAAAAAACACCTCCCGCCTCCGCGAGTGTAAAAAACACCTCCCGCCTCCGCGAGTGTTAAAAACACCTCCCGCCTCCGCGAGTGTAAAAACACCTCCCGCCTCCGCGAGTGTAAAAAAACCTCCCGCCTCCGCGAGTGTAAAAAAACCTCCCGCCTCCGCGAGTGTAAAAAAAACCTCCCGCCTCCGCGAGTGTAAAAAAAACCTCCCGCCTCCGCGAGTGTAAAAAAAACCTCCCGCCTCCGCGAGTGTAAAAAAAACCTCCCGCCTCCGCGAGTGTAAAAAAACCTCCCGCCTCCGCGAGTGTAAAAAAACCTCCCGCCTCCGCGAGTGTAAAAAAACCTCCCGCCTCCGCGAGTGTAAACACCTCCCGCCTCCGCGAGTGTAAAAACACCTCCCGCCTCCGCGAGTGTAAAAACACCTCCCGCCTCCGCGAGTGTAAAAACACCTCCCGCCTCCGCGAGTGTAAAAACACCTCCCGCCTCCGCGAGTGTAAAAACACCTCCCGCTCCCGCCTCCGCGAGTGTGTAAAAACCTCCCGCTCCCGCCTCCGCGAGTGTGTAAAAACCTCCCGCTCCCGCCTCCGCGAGTGTGTAAAAACCTCCCGCTCCCGCCTCCGCGAGTGTGTAAAAACCTCCCGCTCCCGCCTCCGCGAGTGTGTAAAAACCTCCCGCTCCCGCCTCCGCGAGTGTGTAAAAACCTCCCGCTCCCGCCTCCGCGAGTGTGTAAAAACCTCCCGCTCCCGCCTCCGCGAGTGTGTAAAAACCTCCCGCTCCCGCCTCCGCGAGTGTGTAAAAACCTCCCGCTCCCGCCTCCGCGAGTGTGTAAAAACCTCCCGCTCCCGCCTCCGCGAGTGTGTAAAAACCTCCCCCTCCCGCTTCCGCGAGTGTAAAAACACCTCCCCCTCCCGCCTCCGCGAGTGTAAAAACACCTCCCCCTCCCGCCTCCCCGAGTGGAAAAACCACCTCCCCCCCCCCCCTCCGCGAGTGTAAAAACCCCCTCCCCCTCCCGCCTCCGCGAGTGTAAAAACCACCTCCCCCTCCCGCGAGTGTAAAAACCACCTCCCCCTCCCGCGAGTGTAAAACCACCTCCCCCTCCCGCGAG
This sequence comes from Cranoglanis bouderius, assembly GCA_023630585.1. NCBI lineage: Eukaryota > Metazoa > Chordata > Actinopteri > Siluriformes > Cranoglanididae > Cranoglanis > Cranoglanis bouderius. Next base: position 11,046,585 of record CM042552.1, read on the forward strand.
TGTAAAAACACCTCCCCCTCCCGCCTCCGCGAGCGTAAAACCCCCTCCCCCTCCCGCCTCCGCGAGTGTAAAAACCTCCCCCTCCCGCCTCCGCGAGTGTAAAAACCTCCCCCTCCCGCCTCCGCGAGTGTAAAAAAACCTCCCGCCTCCGCGAGTGTAAAAAAACCTCCCGCCTCCGCGAGTGTAAAAAAACCTCCCGCTCCCGCCTCCGCGAGTGTAAAAAAACCTCCCGCTCCCCCCTCCCCGAGTGTAAAAAAACCTCCCCCTCCCGCCTCCCCGAGTGTTACAACACCTCCCGCTCCCGCCTCCCCGAGTGTAAAAACACCTCCCGCTCCCGCCTCCGCGAGTGTAAAAACACCTCACGCTCCCGCCTCCGCGAGTGTAAAAACACCTCCCCCTCCCGCCTCCGCGAGTGTAAAAAACACCTCCCCCTCCCGCCTCCGCGAGTGTGTAAAAACCTCCCGCTCCCGCCTCCGCGAGTGTGTAAAAACCCCCCGCTCCCGCCTCCGCGAGTGTGTAAAAACCTCCCGCTCCCGCCCCCGCGAGTGTAAAAAAAACCTCCCGCTCCCGCCTCCGCGAGTGTAAAAAAAACCTCCCGCTCCCGCCTCCGCGGGGGTTAAAAACACCTCCCCCTCCCGCCCCCGCGCGGGCAAAAACACCTCCCCCTCCCGCCCCCGCGAGTGTAACACCCCCTCCCCCTCCCGCCTCCGCGAGTGTAAAAACACCTCCCCCTCCCGCCTCCGCGAGTGTAAAAACACCTCCCCCTCCCGCCTCCGCGAGTGTAAAAACACCTCCCCCTCCCGCCTCCGCGAGTGTTAAAAACACCTCCCCCTCCCGCCTCCGCGAGTGTAAAAACACCTCCCCCTCCCGCCTCCGCGAGTGTAAAAACACCTCCCCCTCCCGCCTCCGCGAGTGTAAAAACACCTCCCCCCCCCGCCTCCGCGAGTGTTAAAACCACCCCCCCCTCCCGCCTCCGCGAGTGTAAAAACCCCTCCCCCTCCCGCCTCCGCGAGTGTAAAAACACCTCCCCCTCCCGCCTCCGCGAGTGTAAAAACACCTCCCCCTCCCGCCTCCGCGAGTGTAAAAACACCTCCCCCTCCCGCCTCCGCGAGTGTAAAAACACCTCCCCCTCCCGCCTCCGCGAGTGTAAAAACACCTCCCCCTCCCGCCTCCGCGAGTGTAAAAACACCTCCCCCTCCCGCCTCCGCGAGTGTAAAAACACCTCCCCCTCCCGCCTCCGCGAGTGTAAAAAAAACCTCCCGCCTCTGCGAGTGTAAAAAAAACCTCCCGCTCCCGCCAGTGTAAAAACCTCCCGCTCCCGCCTCCGCGAGTGTAAAAAAAACCTCCCGCCTCCGCGAGTGTAAAAAAACCTCCCGCCTCCGCGAGTGTAAAAAAACCTCCCGCCTCCGCGAGTGTAAAAAAACCTCCCGCCTCCGCGAGTGTAAAAAAACCTCCCGCCTCCGCGAGTGTAAAACACCCTCCCGCCTCCGCGAGTGTAAAAAACCCTCCCCCCCCCGCGAGTGTAAAAAAACCTCCCGCCTCCGCGAGTGTAAAAAAAACCCTCCTGCCTCCGCAAGAGTAAAAACCATTGGTGTAAAAAAAAAAAAAAAAAAAAAAAAAAGCACCTCTGTCTAGGTGTAAATGTGTGATTTTCTAGTGAACACTTTTACACTTGCCATTCATTCAGTAATAAATGAAAATTTAAATTGCTGTGCCAATTAAACACTTTGGGACATGCTGTTCTTGGAAAATAATAAACTTTGTGGTATTAATGATGCCATCACACTACCTCATCGTTGACTGTTTCCCTACAGCAGCACGTCCCGAAGTGTTTTATTAAATAACTTAAATGAGAAGGTCATGACTTACATTCCTCCTTCCTGTGATGGTGTAGGAGTTGAAGTACTTGGCAATGCCGGTGAACTGGTGCTGTGCGCCGGAGTCGTGGCCAGCCATGATGCTAATGTTAAAAACACATTAAAGTACATGTTAATGATGTGAACTTTAACCAGCGCCATTCAGACATAACTCACAGATGGACACAGTGCAGAGCTGTCGCCTGGAGGGAGCTACGCTTCAGCTTTGTAAGGCCAAATATCGCATCAGCGCTTAATAAACTGCGAATCTTTGTTAATATCAGTGATGTTACGAATTAAACGATCAATTCGAAGATTGCAAAATGAAAGCTCCATAGTGACCACTTTAGCTACCACTATGCTAGCATGCTAGCAGCACTGTGCCCTACATACGCGACGCACAACATTATTATCCTTCTTTAACCTTGTTTAACATATTGTATCATACTCTAAAAATAAAAAAGTAAACATTTGTTAAATATTCGTTCAAAATATAACCTTCTTCACCTTGCAAAATGAACCTCTTCTTCCACTGAACCGGTGCCCTTCAATCCGAGACGCCGTGAAGCAAACCGTGTGCACAACAGGAAGTCCCGCCCCCTTCATGACCTGCTGAAATAAGCGATCATAATTGGTCTAGCCGAGAACCGCTGTCCGGTTCGTTCTAACATCAATCATGCGATCCCGTTTCTCCTATTGGTCAGTTATATTTCTTTTTTTTTTTAACTCGGCTTGGGTTGTTTGCTTCCGGGTTACAAACATTGCACGCTTTTAAGAAGAACATGTGAGTGTGTGGATGCAGTAACCGACTAGGAGTTATTAAAAGCGATCAGATTTGAGAATGTAAGTGATTTAATAATAATAATAATAATAATAATAATAATAATAATAATAATAATAATGATGATGATGATTGTTTGATTCTGGTTGTTATTACTGTTTAGGCGATTGCGGATGATCAGGGTGTAAAGCTGCAGTGGTGCTATGTTATTGCTTGGCTTACAGAATGTGGAGTTGTTTTATAATTGTAATCAATTAGGAATGAAATCAAGTCGCCTGCTTGTGGTCATGCTGATCTGATGGTTGTAGTGTAATATGCACTGCACTCTTATCTCAATGGAGGACTTTTTCATCTGTATAGATATTTGGGTTGAACCACCATGGCGTCGGCAGACGAGGATTTCCCTCGTGGTGGCCTAGTCAAGAAAACCTCTGAGCTGAAAACTACTAAAACCACGAAGCCTCGTGTGGAAGTGGACAATCTTTTCGAGGTAAGTAATGCCCGGATGATGAAACTCCCAAAGATTGTTCTTTCCCAAAGGATTGCCTGAGTACGGTTCCTCTCCGACACTGAGTTACACTTTATAGCCTTCTTTATCAAATCATATCATTCATACAGCCCCGATCAGAAACCCCCTGATTCATCAAATACGAAGAGTTTTCACTTTGCACCACTTAGAATAAAATTTGTGATTCTGATTGGCCAGATGGCACTGATTAGTTTTCTATAACAGCAGCTCCAACTACAAGGCAAATACCAGGTTCATATGAATGTTCTAATCCATTATCGTTTCTATAGTAACAGCTCTTACACAAGGACTTAACTGGTGAACATTTGCATAAATGGACTAAAAACTGTGTGTAATGACTGATATGGTGAAGTTTTCTGACGAGACGTTTATTAGCTGTAAAATTTCGGACAGGACAGAGGACGTTCTGGTTTCTCTGTGACACGATGAGCTGAATTTTTTTTTTTTTTTCAATCTTATTAATTTCAAGAGAGAGGGACAAAAAGAGACTGGTGAGGGAACGACTGTTTATACGGTTGAGGTCATAAGTTTACATACTCCTTGCAGGATTTGGAAAATGCTCATAATTACAGTAAAATAAGAGGGACCATAAAATTTCATTTAGTGTTTTATTTAGTGCTGCCGTGAATAAACTATTTCACATAACAGATGTTTACATATAGTCCACAAGACACAATAATGACTGAATTTACACAAATGAACCAGTTCAGTAGTTCACATACGCTTGATTCTTAATACTGTGTGTTGTTACCTGGATGATCAACGACTGTTTTTATGTTTTGTGATAGTTGTTCACGAGTCCATTGTTTGTCCTGAGCAGTTAAACTGCCCACTGTTTGTCAGAAAAATCCTCCAGGTCCTGCACATTCTTTGCTTTTCCAGCATCTTCTGCATATTTGACCCCTTTCCAACAGTGACTCTTTTCACACTGAGGACAACTGAGGGACTCGTACAACTATCACAAAAGGTTCAGACATTCACTTGATGCTCAAGAAGGCAACACGATACATTAAGAGCCAGGGGGTGTAAACTTTTTGAACAGGATGATCGGTCTTGGACTATATGTAAACATCTGTTATGTGAAATAGCTTATTCAGGGCAGGACTAAATAAACAAAAACAAAATGCAATTTTAATGATCCCTCATAGTTTTTGTTTTTTTCCCCCCAATTATTAACATTTTGCAGATTCTGCAAGGCGTATGTAAACTTATGACCTCAACCCTAGCTCACAATGATTTGTAGATTCCCGTTTAAGGTGCTTTCAGTGAAATTGGCTTCCCTTTCATATTTAAAGTCAAAAGTTCCTGAGAAGTATCGTTTGCCTTGTCCGCTGATGATGTCGCGAACACTACCGTAGCAACCGTCTCAGACTAGGAAGGGGAATTTTACGTGGCGATCATAGGCGAGCGGAGTGATACACACAGTCGATCGTCCCAGTGCGGTTATAGGAAACGTAAGAACTCTTGGAACGCCGCTCGACCAATCAGATTAGTGGACCGGAATGAACTGTTGTATAATTGTATAATTTAATGTTATTATTTTTTTTAAAACATCTAATTAACTGCTTTCAATCAGAGTTTGTAATTGTTCTAAAACTAAAAATACAGACTGCGATATTACAGAAAAGTGTACTGTTTATTATTTATTGCAGTACTAGTACTATATCGTCACACTGCCCATCCATGCTAACCTTATAACGTATGAAAGGATGAGGCGTAAACAAGGTTTTGATGAATGCCTTACAGACTCGAGAACCCGTGGTGAAAAAGAAGAAGAAAGCAGCGAGTAAGCATGAAGATGAAAAGGCGGCCAAAAGGCAGAAAACTGAAGGAGGTCTGAAGCTGAACACAGCAGCCAGTGTGGATATCCTCCATATGAAGGTAAGAGCCGACTCCTTTTTTTTTTTCTTTTTTCTTTTTTCCTTTCCCTAGACAGAAATTGTGACCCACTACAACAAGGTTTCCCAAACTAGGGGTCATTATCCAATGTTTTTTTTTTTTAATTATTATTTTATTTTACAATTTAATAATACAAATATTGCTGTGAAGACAGATTTTGTGTGCTCTTTACTTTCCAAATAAGCCACATTTAAATTAAGTGTACATGCTATTGTTTGGCCACCTTGACCTGTTGCAATAGAGTAGGAGTTCAGCAATAAAAATGTACAAATCCACGTCAGCTAGTTCCTCGACAGCATCGAAGGCATCGTGACTCGGAACGGCAGAAGACGAACACGAAACTGCGTAAATAAATCATTTATTGAATATGGAATTACAAGAAGCGGTTAGAACAGTGCAAAAACAGAGCGCCCTGATACGAGTTTGTGTGCACTGAAAATGACAATCCCCTTTGCAAGGTTTGTTGGTGTCAGTTATGTTGATGGCCTACAATAAAATGTTCAAATGTTGCAATAATTTCAAATGGGAAGAAAAAAAAAATTCAGGGTGGTCAAGGCTTGGAGTTGCAGAAAATTCATATTGCCCATTTGGGCTTGCTCAAGAAGTTTACACACCCCTGTGCTACAATGCCATAGCTCGTCAGCATGTGATTTTTACATTTGAACGAAAAAGCCCTCATCACTCACTTCATAGGCCACATCCTGTCTTTACCACTGGAGTTGTGGAATTAAACCGGCATTAACCGATATGACATTTTTCTTACACCACAGCGCTGTTGAGTTCTCGGAGGGTGTGGATTATTTTTCTATTACAGCATGACTCCGACAGTAGTTAATATTAATGCGCTCGTTCTAATCTGTTATCGTTTCTATAGTAACAACTCATTCACAGGGACTTGTATGGTGGATGCTCCGCATAAACATATTTAACATAGATATGTAATGGTTGATATGGTGAAGCAATTTTTTGGATGGAATCTCCAGAATCAGCGCTTTGTAACATGGGGAAAGTCTTCAGGATGTTGAGTGTTGCAGTTTCGCTGCTATCAAGCTGCATTTTTTTTTTTCAAGAGACTTCAAGAGAAAGGAAATAAAGACGAAGGAACGACTGTTTTTAGCTGTTATAACTTTAACATTAAATGTAACTATAAATGGATAAAACATATAATGTGTTATTGTTGTTTAATAAACGAAGAAAAATAGTTAGTTTTGGGGAAATTTCTGTGGTATGAGAGGAATATATGCTCTTATGGGAAAATAATCAGCTTTGGAATGGTAACTCTGCGTCGTTTATTATTTTCCTATTACTTCATGCCCCATGAGATATTTTTTTTCTTCCGTACATATCATTATATTGTATTTAAAAGTATTAAAATATTCCATCTAATTGATAATTGGCACCTCCGTAGTATGCACACGTCTTCATGGTTTAACCAGATGGAGAATGCAGACTATTTATCATGCTGTTTTAGACAATTTTAGACACACCCTGTGTTCAGGTTTGGATTAAATGACACTGTTGGACGATGATTCTCCTTTGCATTCATTAGTCTTTGTCTTGGAAATGATTAGTATGCAGATAAATCCTTAAAGCTGCGTCTCGTCATGATTATTCCTCCTCTTTCAGAATCTGAAGGTGGGCACGGTGATGCTCGGCTGTGTGAGGGAGCTCTTAAACTTTGAGGTTGTACTCGGCCTCCCCAGTGGTCTCAAAGGCTACATGCCCATCTCTAACATTTGCGATGCCTACACGAAGATCCTGAGCACCGCACTGGACTCTGGGATCGATCTCGAGGTAACTGGGCCAAGAATATGTGCTCTATAAGACATGATGATTCTATAATTCTGGTTATACTTACAAAGTAATAATAATTATCATCACAATGCTCTATTTGGATATATATTTGTTCGTTGTTTTGTTGCTTCTTTTGAGACCCATACAATTTCAATATCATACTTCTAACCCATGTTTAAATGATCAAACACATACTCCAGGTCCTATAACAAGAGATTTTATTTATATTTGTTGCCATGGTTTTCTATTTGTTTATTCGTGTACAGGAACTCGTCTCTCCCTCCCACCTCCTTGCCCCGGGCCAGCTGGTCAGGTGTGTGGTGTCATCTCTGGATTTGTCCAAAGAGGGCTTTGTCAGTCTCAAATTGTCCATCAACCCGAAAGACGTGAACAAGGAGCTCAACTCCAGCTCTCTGAAAGCAGGCATGGTGAGAAAAATCAGAAGGATTTCAAATACAAACAATGAACAATTCCTGATATGACGCTCTCAAAACCGTGTTAAAAACATTTCAAACAGAGTATGGGAGTAGTGACATTATATTCAAATGTCCCCAATAAAATGATCTTGTGTAAGGAATATCGCAGTATGTTGTATAACCGATTATTGGTGTACTAGAGGTGGCTGTGTAGATGGAGAGATAGAGATAGAAAATTGGAGGTGGATGGATGGATGGATGGATGCAGGGAGATCGATACCTGGAAAGATCAATCTTGCAAAAGTATTCCACCCCCTTAAAAGTCATCAGATTCATCTGTATTCCAAATGACACTTGAGAGATTGTTCCAGCCAAGTACTTTTATTACAAACCAATATGCTCTTAAAGTAACGTATTTTCCAAAGTCAAAAGTCACGATTTCTCAGAAGATCTCTGAATAAAATGTAAAAACTGAAAAATGCTGCTTGCATAAGTATTCACCTCTTCAAACTAATACTTGGTACAACCACCTTTTGCTACAGTAACAGCTGTAAGTCTGTTGAGAGGGGTTTGATTTTTCACCCATTATTCCTGGCAGATTTGCTCCATGATTTTCAGGTTGGTTGGATGTTGTTTTGTAGACTGCAATTTTCAAACAGTGCTACAGATTCGCAGTGGGGTTCAGATCTGGACTTTGACATGGCCAATGTGGAACCGTCACCATTTTGTTTTTAACCACTCCTGCATTACTTTGGCCTTGTGTTTGGGGAAAGTTGTTCTGCGGAAAGGTGACGTTTCTCCCAAGTTTTAGTTTCTTTTCTTTTCTTTTTTCTTTTTTTTTAAGCACAATGAAACCCGGGGAAAAATAAGAGAACATGAGGAAGAACATGTGTATTTATCATTTGTTCCTGAAGAGTTAAATACTTTTGCAAGTCATTGTGTGTATTGGAGATGGATTGAGAGATGAGAGATGAATGGATGAATAGGGAGAGGGACAGAGTGATGGATGGATTCCTCTGTGTGGTTCTAGACTCTCAGTGGTTGTGTGGAGAGCGTTGAAGATCACGGTTACCTGATAGACATTGGAGTGAGCGGAACAAAAGCCTTTCTGCCCAAAGAGAAAGCAAAAGATGAACCCGAGACACCTAAAAGAGGTAAAGTTGATGGCAGCTCAATAATTAAGATCTTATGATACTCAAAGGTGGAAGCATAATAGACAACAATAACTTTTTTTTATTTTAATTTAAAGCAGATCTGAAGGTGGGTCAGTACATGACGGCCATGCTGGAGGAGGTGAAAAATGAGGGACGGGTGGTGCGTCTTTCTGTGAACCCTACGGCTGTTAATCAGGCCTGCGCAGAGACACATCATGGCTGGACATTGAGTAACCTCTTACCCGGGCTGTTGGTAAAAGCCTGCATCAAGAAGGTAACATGGTAGAGTCTTAAACTCAAAAGTGAAGAAGAATAAACAAATTGGCGACAGTGTTAACAAGAAAATCCTAGCAGGACGAGAGAAAAAACAAACAAACACAATTTTACATGGCATATGTTGGTGAACAGGTCAGCCCTAACAGCATAAACAGTAAAACGGTTACTTTATACTGTACAATTTGTTTTAAAATTAACAATGAATGTCCAGTCTGCAATCCAGTCCATATCCATATTATGTTGCACTTAATAATAATAATAATAATAATAATAATAATAATAATAATAATAAACTGTACACCTATAGTGAAAGATGCAGTACGGTATAAAAACTGGTCTTCAAGCTTATATTTCTGACATGAAAAGAAAATATCATAAACCCTGTCCACTTCAGTTTCCCCCACTCCATTTGTTTTATTTTTTGTGGTGTTCTTGGCATAACACAAAGTAGATTAACATTTTTTTGCCAAGCAAAAGTGAGACAGAAGTCTGGTATGATTCCTACTTGTAAGCAACTCCTCCATTATTTTACCAACTAAAGATGACATGCACTGGATAAAAAAAGTCTACACACCCGGGTTAAAATGGCAGGTTTTTGCGAAGGAAAAACCCCCCCGAAACTTTTATACCCCTCTCCTGATTGATTCCTTTTGACAAGTGAGACACCATGCATGCTTTGTCAGCTCTTTGTGGTCCATGGCTTCAGCAGCCAGATGAATCCAAGAAGATGTGAAGAAAATCCCACCGAAACAGCCGGTCTTTATTTGGAGTTAATCAGAATAATTTCGTTGATGACAGCTGTATGATGATTACTTTTGAACATGAGATTGAATGCGATTGGTTCATTCTGAACACAGCCACATCCCCAGTTCTAAAAGGGTGTGCACACTTATGCAACCAGGTAATTGTAACTTTTTTTTTTTTTTTTTCTCCTAAAATGTTTGATTGTTTTTCACTTAATTTTTATACATTATAATTTCATATTGCGGGTGGAAACGGTTCTGACATGATTCGTCTTAGTTTTTCATTTTTTTTTTTTTTTTACATCACAGAAACCTGCCATTTTAACAGGGGTGTGTAGACTTTTTATATCCACTGTAGTCCTGCCTTCCTGTTGTCTGTTGGCTCACAAGACTTGAGATTTGTGAATTCACAGGTCAGAGTTCACCTAGGTAAAGCCAGTTATCTGCCAGAAGTAAATGTGAATTTGCATTTCCACCAGGCGAATTTTATTGCCATTTTGTTGCTTTAGCTGAAAAAGCAGAAAACCATAGTTTTTGTTTTCAGAAGTCTCCTGTACCTCTGTAATAGAACTGATCATCCGCCTTTTCTTTTCGTAGGTGACGACTCACGGCTTGATGGTAACGTTCCTCTCATCTTATACCGGCCTGGTGGACTTCATGCACATCGACCCAGATAAATTGTCCACTTACAGTGTAGGGGACGAGGTAAGAGTCCACAAATGACGAGTGGAAACTACTAGTTTCAGTATACATATATACGCATACAATCCTCAAACTATTTTGGTTAAGTATTCCTTTTGCTGAACCTTCAAATCAAGGTGAAGGCTCGTATCCTGTATGTGGACCCGTCCTCTCGTCTGGTGGGTCTGTCTCTGCGTAACCACCTCCTACCACCAGGGGGTGTCATGTTGGACAGCATAATGAGTGAGCGAATAGGGGAGGTGCTGACAGGCTGCAAGATGGCTGCTGTACACCACCACTCCGGAGCTGTGATGGAGCTGCCAGACGGGACCACCGCCTTCGTGCATGTGAGCAACACCAAGCACTATTGGGGCCAATAATTGTCGTGTCCATGCAAAATGTTGTTTCTGGGAACGTTTCAAAATATTATCACTCCCTCCTTCCTTATGTTCTTTGAAGGCACAAATATATTTGGGTTTATGGGCGAGTGTGACCTTCAAAATCACAATTATGCAGCCTACGAATATGAGGTGCTGTGTGTCAAGCAAGCACTGATGGCTTGAGGAGCAGGGAAGTATATCCAGTGGACTCAAATAGTCCTTGACTCAAACCAGAACTAGCACAGAAGTGAACAGGAACAAGACCTGAAGTTAGGCAGGTGCAATGTTTATAGCACATTTAACGTGTCAGTGAATTAGACAGATATGACAAAGATCCTGTGAGATACTTTTTTTTTATCGCATTCAGTATCTGTTCTCATTGCTAGAGTAAAACAAGAGACTTTCTTCTTCATTTTTTTTTGTTTGCTGTGCTTTCTGGTTCTCAAATGTTTTTGGAACTAAACGGGTCTATAAAGCACCATACATAATAAGCCCAACATAACAAATCGAAAACAAGCTTTATGCTCAATGCTTTATGCTCAGCTAATGAGATGAAGGAATAAATGAATTTTTGCTGATTTTGAATGTTTTTATGTTGGGGGGGAAAAGACAAAAATTTAAGACATAAGAGTTTCCTGAACACTTGTATTACATAGCTATAACATAAGCTAATGTACAGCTATAAACAAATGTGCGCTAACATGTAGGGGGTCATTCCTATGTTCCTAAGGTCCTGTGTTTGAAGTTAAAAGGTAATACAGTTAATAGGGCCATAGGAAAATGAGTCTACATAAAACCTTTTGATAAGTTTATTTAATGTGTGTTAACAGAATATTGACCCTCGGGGCATAGGACCATTTTTAATGCGTTCATTGTGTGCCATATAAATCTGGGGAACATGGTACCCTGGGAACATAGATGCGCTCCCACATGTAGAAATGTACGCTAATGTGTAGAAATGTACGCTAATATGTAGAAACATAAGCTAATGCCTACAAATGTAAGCTAATTACAAATGTAAAGCTATAAAGTCCAAAAATCTGAGATAATAGTCATATTTGTTTTGGAGATTGTCCCAAGTTGTTCCTGTGGTAAAGTTTAGCTAGCTTTGGTAACTTGCTAGCTAGTGTCACATCAACCTTTGATGAGCTAAAGTTAAAACTCTGTCCAATATTTTAGTATTTTGCCATGATATTTGTTAATTGTTTTGACTATTTGCGCATGCTTCATATGTAATGAGTAAAAGTTAGCATTTTTGCTCTTTGTTTTTTTTTAGGTGCCATCAAAATATTACAGTATACTAATCTGATTTAAGCTCTTTTCACATTTTTGTTAAGCGTCGAAATTTTTCATCTCAAAAACAAACTGTTTCATATTTGTCTGGTCTTTCAGAGAAGCCATTTGAAAGAATCCAAGGGGGAGTTTAACCCAAACCGACTCCTTGCTCAGCCTGAACACACATTGAGAATAACAGACTACAGCCCAATGGAGCAGAGCCACATGGCCACACTGCGCAAGTGAGTGTGTGTGTGTGTATGCACAATGGGAATGCATTGTTCCATAAATGTGTTAAAAGACAGGTTAAAGGTTATAATTTTAAAATTTTCAACCCTTTCTTTGTCTTAAAGGGCAATCATCGAAGTGCCCTTCTTCAGCTATCAAGATATTAAAGCAGGGCAGATAGTTGAGGTGAGGAAACCTAAACTTGCTGTACGTTATTACTTTCTCTCCACTGCAAATGGTAAAGAGCTGCATGTTCTTATATGTGCGTTTCCAGGGCACGGTGCAAAGCCTGGAGAAGTATGGCATGCATGTCAAAATCTCAGACCACATTAAAGGCCTCGTTCCCAGAATTCACCTGGCAGACATCATCCTCAACAACCCTGAAAAAAAGTACAAGGAAGGCATGAGGATCAAATGTAAAGTGAGTTACTCTTGATAGGTTTATATTAATCTTCTCGTTCTAATATAACGTCGTTTCTGTAGTTACGGCTCGTTCACAGGGACTTGTATGGCAGACGCTACACAGAAACTAAAATTAATAATAAATGGATACAAAAAGAAATGGCAAAACCACCAAATTGACAGTTTTCATACTCCAAACTACAGCTTACTGAAATTAATTCCCCAAAAAGCGTCTAAAGGGCTATTTGGACGGGACTAGATTTATATAGGGAGGTGGGATAATGTAATAATTACTTCTCTGTGATTTTAATCCTGTGGGAACTGGTCATGTCAGTTATTTTTCCGGAATTTTCCAGACTGCACGTTCTCGAGCCGGTGAAGATTCCAGTGTCTTTTTTACCTTGTACAGTGGTGCTTGAAAGTTTGTGAATTTTCTATATATCTGCATAAATATGACCTAAAACATCATATGATTTTCACACAAGTCCTAATATAGATACCTATAATATAAATGTAACAAATTATTATGATGATGATGATGATTATTATTATTATTATTGTATAGACAAAGAGAACCCATTTAAACAAATGAGACAAAAATATTATACTTGGTCATTTATTTATTGAGGGAAATGATCCAATATTACATATCTATGAGTGGCAAAAGTATGTGAACCTCTAGGATTAGCAGTTAACTTGAAGGTGAAATTAAAGTGAGGTGTTTTCAATCAGTGGGATGACAGTCAGTTGTGAGTGAGTGCCTTGTTTTATTCAAAGATATTTAAAGTCTGATCTTCAACACTTGTTTGTGGAAGTGTATCATGCCACGAACAAAGGAGATTTCTGAAGACCTCAGAAAAAGAGTTGTTGATGCTCATCAGGCTGGAAAAGGTTTTTTTTTTTTTAAATAAAAAAAAACACCTCTAAAGAGTTTGGACTCCACCAAACCACAGTCATATAGATTGTGTACAATTGGAGGACATTCAAGACCGTTGTTACCCTCCCCAGGAGTGGCCGACCAACAAAGATCACTTCAAGAGCAAGGCATGTAATAGTCCACGAGGTCACAAAGGAACCCAGGATAACTTCTAAGCAGCCAGAGGCCGCTCTCACATTGGCTAATGTTAATGTTCATGAGTCCACCATCAGGAGAACACTGAACAAAAATGATGTGCATGCTGCAAGGAGGAAAAAACTGCTCTCCAAAAAGAACATTGCTACTCGTCTGCAGTTCAGAGATCATGTGGAGAAGCCAGAAGGCTAATGAAAAAAATGTTTTGTGGATTTATGAGACCAAAATAGAACTTTTTTGGTTTAAATGAGAAGGGTTATGTTTGGAGAAAAGAAAACACTGAATTCCAGCACAAGAACCTTATCCCATCTGTGAAACATGGTGGTGGTAGTATCATGGTTTGGGCCTGTTTTGCTGCATCTGGGCCAGGACGGCTTGATCTCATTGATGGAACAATGAATTCTGAATCATACCAGCGAATTCTAAAGGAAAATTTCAGGATGTCTGTCCATGATTTGAATCTCAAGAGAAAGTGAGACAACGACCCTAAGCACACAAGTCATTCTACCGAAGAATGGTTAAAGAAGAATAAAGTTAATGTTTTGGAATGGCCAAGTCAAAGTCCTGACTTTAATCTAATAGAAATGTTGTGGAAGGACCTGAAGCAAGCAGTTCATGTGAGGAAACACACCAACATCCCAGAGTTGAAGCTGTTCTGTACTGAGAAATGGGCTAAAATTCCTCCAAGCCGATGTGCAGGACTGATCAACAGTTACTGGAGACAAAGGGGTCACACCAGATACTGAAAACAAACGTTCACATACTTTTGCCACTCACAGATATGTAATATTGGATCGTTTTCCTTAATAAATAAATGACCAAGTATAATATCTTTGTCTCATTTGTTTAATTGAGTTCTCTTTATCTACTTTTAGGACTTGTGTGAAAATCTGTTGATGTTTTAGGTCATATTTGTGCAGAAACGTAGAAAATTCTAAAGCCTTCACAAACTTTCAATCACCACTGTCTAAAACGACCTGTAAAAATAACTGCGGGTTGAACTAATTTTGTGCGAGTGCACACTCTGTATTCTATTTAGGTAGTCGATTCGTTCTCGACATGTAGTCCAGTCGCCAAATGCCACTTTGACAGAGGGACACTTATCTCAGACGTCTCGAGAAATCTCCTCCCAAACGGAATGATTATGTACCATTTGTTCAAACAGCATTTGATAACTGCATTCTCCCCAAACTGAAACTAAACAAAGTTTCAGCTCTCGTCCAGTTGCGGCTTTTCTTTTGCTTCATCGGTGCTATGTTGTATCATCAAACACTGAGGTGCAGCACCATGTAACGTATAACACACGGGGCTGCTGTGATGGGTCATTAGCACCTAAACGACCGAGACACGCCCATCTCGGCAATTTCCACAGAAATCGCTGGTCCCGTGCGAATTGACAATAAATATCACAGACGTCCGTAGTAACAATTACTTAACAGCCATATGTCCTGAAAACTGATACCGTCCAAATAGGGCTTTAGCATAAACGTGTTTATGATCAGAATTTAGCATGACTTTGCGTAACGTATTAATTTGACTTTTCTTTTGATGATTCCTTGGAAACAAAATAAAATCAGATAAAAATCTACCATACATGTGACTGGTTTGTCTCCAGGTTTTATCAGTGGACTACCAAAATAAGAAGATCACTCTGAGCAGGAAAAAGGCTCTGATGGAGACAGCACTCCCTCTATTCCTGTCATACGCGGACGCCCGTGTGGGTCTCGTCTCCCACGGCTTTATCGTCTGCATCAAGGATTTTGGCTGCATCGTAAGATTCTACGGTGATGTTAAGGGCCTGGTGCCGACGTCTGAGCTGACCTCGGAGCCCACCAAAAATCCACAGAGTCTTTTTTACTTGGGACAGGTTAGAAAACGTCTTTTATTGTGCTGCTTTTTCCCACTGAACATAAATCTGACATAGTCTCATAATGTGATCTGATCATCTTCATACAAGAACCCCAGGCTCTGTTTTAAACAGGTGAGTTTTGTTCGATTAGCCTGAGGGCTGAGGGTTCAAGTGAAGCATTGTTTAAGTTGTAGGCGGTCTCTCGGGAGTTCCAAGGATCCGCTAGTTCCAGCCAGATCTGAATTCCAGAGCAATACTTTCTGAGCAGGCATTGCAGTCTAAAGCAAATTACCGTATATAGCCAGAAGTGTGTGGACACCCCTCCAAATTATTGAGTTCAGGTGTTTCAGCCACAGCCATTGCATAAAATCAAGCACATAGCCATGCAATCTCCCGAGATAAGCTTTCGCAGTTGAATGGGTCGTACTGAAGATCTCGGTGACTAAATAAGGCACTGTCATAGTATGCCACCCTTGCCACAAGTCAGTTTGTGAAATTACTGTCATGATGGATCCGTAAGTGCGATTATTGTGAAATGGAGGTGTCTATGAGCAACAGCAGCTTACCCATGACATGGTAGACCACACAAAAGCTCGCAGAGCGGGGCCACTGAATGCTGAAGCACATAGCCTGTAAAAATCGCCTATCCTCTGCTGCATCACTTATTATAGAGTTCCAAATTGCCTTGGGAAGAAACATCAGCACAAGAGCTGTGCATCAGGAGCTTTATGAAATGGGTTTTCCATGGTCGAGCAGCTGCACACGAACCTAACATCACTAGGATTGATGCCAAGTGCAGCTAGAGTGGTGTAAAGCACGCTGCTACTGGACTCTGGAGCAGTGGAAATGTGTTCTCTGGAGTGATGAATCACGCTTCATTATGTGGTAGTCCGATGGATGAATGAGGTTGGGGACTTCTTTTTTTTTTTTTTTTTTTTTTTTTAAATGGGATATGCAACAAGCTCATACAGGTGTGATGGTCAGGTGTCCACATATTTTGGCTGTAAGCAAGCTAGTAATGTAATGATTGCAAAATGCTAAATTAATAGTTTGTTTTATGTACCGTGATTTCAAAGCAGCATGATCAAATACTGTTCAAAACAAAATTGTGTTAAACACACAGAACACTGTGATCCCAACAGACTCTGAAAGAACACTGTGACCCCTACAGACCCTAGCAGAACACTATGACCCCAACAGAGCACTGTGACCCCTACAGACCCCAGTAGAACACTGTGACCCCAACAGAGCACTGTGACCCCTACAGACCCCAGAAGAACACCGTGACCCCAACAGAACACTGGGGGCGTTTGTTTAATTATGTGCAGTTAGCAAACCAATTGGCAAAAATATTTCTCTCTGATTCAGATTTGGTAAATGGATTAATAGATGTGAAGATGCCCTTTAGTTAGTTATTTATCTTATTTAACATATGAAGAGTTGTGTTTAAGAACTAATCTGAAGTCGTGATAGCAAGAATACTACACTTGTTGGTATCAAACTCATAATCCTGGTATAGTGACAAACCTGCAAGTGAAACAAACGTCTGAGTCAAATAAGTTAATAAAGGTGTTCAAAACAGTATTGGAACATTTTGACATAAAACTGCATGTGTCTGCTTAACGTTCATATCCTAGCAGCTCACAAAAAACTGAGGAATTGAGTTTTTTGTTTGTTTTTTCCCTGTTTGTATTACTGAACAGGTGGTGAAAGCCAAAGTGCTTAAATGTGACCCCGAAAATGAGAAACTGCTCCTGTCCTTTAAAGCAGTGACTCAGAGTGACATTGAGAAGGTCCAAAGTGTTAAGTTCGACTTTGAAATCGGAAAGGTCAAGTATCGTTGAACGTTCTTACTTACTACTCCTTTTGAATTTTATATAGTTAAACTTGGTCCAGGTTTAATACAATGTCCGTAGATGGCAATACTTGGCATAATTTGTGTATTTTCATCTTCAGAAAGTGGAAGTGATTGTACGGAAGAAATCCCAGGATGGCCTTGAAGTGTCTATTCTTCCAGAGGAGATGCCTGCTCTGCTTCCCACAGTGCACCTCTCTGACCACGTGACCAACTGCCCTCTGCTATGGGCAGGGCTACAGGAGGGAGACACCATCTCCAACGCTGTGTGTCTGAGCAGAAGCAAGCAGAACATTGTATCCTCATGGGCTCATTTGCTTTTATTTCAGTGGAGATGTTAACGGGGCTTTAGGTTCAAGAATGTAATCATGACTGAAATGCTGTTTTGTCAAGGTGCTATTCGATGAATACTGGGTGTGTACGAAACGTGTGGTTCATTCATCTGGTCAATTTTTGAAAGCAGCATTCATAATTTACTGTCACGTGTATCCCATAATCTCATGCATCAGCCAGTCTATAAATAATGGTAGAAAACACCAAGGAGCCAGGGAGTAGTTTGTGTAAGTTGTAGTTTCCCTAATGATACCTTATTTCATTTATAAGGTCTCATCAAGTCTCATTTGACTGTAGTTTGGAAACCATTTCTTTACCATTTTTATATACATCAAATCATTGCCTTATAGGACAACTGACTTAAAAACAGCGAGGCATCAATGCCTTCTTTTTGGGATTCACCCAATGTGTTCACCAATTTTTGTGAGCTGAAGGGAAATTCCAAACCTAGGTAACTTTTGAAAGGATAAATTGATATCGATAAAGAGCCATAATTTACTCATGGGGTACTATTTAGGCATTGTCTTTAGTATTTTGATGTTTCTTATAAGGTTTGCGCAACATTCAGATGAGGATATAGAATTTCTGTGTGATTCCTAATAATGAATCCATAGTAATGCGTAATTTAGTGGAATCAAATTTCAGACACAAAATCCACTCAACAGATTTACACTTTACTGGCATTCCAAAACCGCCTTACTTCTCATTTTTTGATGACTCTGTATCATTTGATTCTAGAGAGCGCCTTTTAGTTTGAGATCATTTTTGCTGCCTTATGCTGCTTCCTGGTGTCCGAGGAGTGTGTTTCATTTTATCCATTTATCGATCCATTCATCCATCGAAGCCCGCCCCCTCCTTGCTAGAAACCATTAAACCCTCTACTAGAGTGATGGAGGGTTCGAAATGTTACATTTGGGTGTTGTTTTGAAAAATGATCATAATTTATGGTGTCATAAAATTAACAGACACATGCCTAGCCATAGATAGAATTATACACTTTGACAAGGTGTGTCCTGAAACACACACTCTTTTATTGAGTTATCCATTGACTGGATGCACTGGATACACAAGTGAGCCATTGACACAACTCATGTCACATGACCACCATTTAGCTTAGTTTATCATAAGCATCTCAGTAAAGGTAAATAGATGTTTTGATTTTCAGCAGAAGACAAAGTGTGAGAGCCCTTCCCATAATCCTGTGCTTCTTAACCAAACTACACAGATTGTCAGTAAGAAGCCCGCGCTAATTGCAGCTCTAGAGGCAGAAAACTTGGTTACGTCTTTCTCAGAGCTGCAGGTGGGGATGGTGATGGTGGGCTGGGTGAAGAACATCATGCCCTACGGCGTCTTTGTTGACTTCCCTCACGGCCTGTTCGGCCTTGCACCCAAAGCTGTGAGTCGCCACTTGTGAATTATTTCTTATTTATTTTGTTGCCAATGAAGCATTGCTTTCATTCCATCAGTTATTGAAAGCTGATACGTAACTCGCACAACCCACACAATGAAAATATAAGTTGAAATTAAATCTTGAAGCAGAAACACATAGTGTTGCCTATTTTAGTTATCATTGATGTATTATTTTAATCTGCCTTATAGGCCATGAGTGATAAGTTCATCACAGACACCGCAGGAGTGTTTGAGGTAGGACAGACGGTGCTGGCCAAAGTGACCAACTTGGACGAGGAGAAGCGGCGGTTCTTGATCAGCCTGAAGGTGTCGGAAGTGAGCTGGGCAGAGAGTGACGCCCAGGCCAGACTGATCCAGGGTCAGCGCGAAAGAATAGCCGTCTATGACACAATGACCTCGAGAGGTAGGAGATAAGTGAATTAATGTGGATGTAAATAAATAACACATACAATTGATAATGTTCAGTTAGTATGTATTGTCAGATCCCACCCTCTAGCTATCTTCTATAAGATGATGTATGCAGGGTTTTGCTAATCATGATCGTTCCAAAATAGTTTACTTCAGTTATTTTTGAATTAATACACTTGTGCTCACGTTGTGGTCATCCTGTGCTTTCATTCATTGAAAATATGCCCACTATTTCATGCAGAACCCGAGTTTAAGTATGTGTATGTTCAGTCTTGTTTATGGATTGACCCATATGAAAGGAAAAGCAAATACGCAAGTATACAAGTCCTTTCACGTTAAAGTCGTGGGCGGTGATGGCAATATCTCAGTATGTCTGTGTAGCACACCCCAAAGCCTGAGAGATCTTTACTTAAGAATCTATATCAATAGCTGAGAGTAGACCTGAGACTAAAAGTGTAACTGAAATCAAAGTTGGTGTTTCAGAGCAAGATGTATCTCTTAGTGTTTAGGACCCTAATATGATCGTATGACAAACTTTTTTTTTTTTTTTTTTTTCCTGTCTCAATTTTGTTTTATAGTTAGTCACTTTCAGGGAAAAATATAAAAAATCTTGTCTTGTAGGATATCGTTCTTATTAAAGTGGATAGCCATGGGTGAAGTCGGCAGTGAGAAATCCTCCACGGTTGAAAAAAGACTGTTGCTCTCCATATTTATCTAGCTACTACTACTGTCAAGTTTGTTTTGATTAGGCGATGTTGTGGCGTATCTCAAACGCTATTGACTGTTTTGTAAATAAGTCAAGACTTCCTGTTTCAAAAGGAAATATGTCAACATACGGAATCAAGTCACGGCTTTCAAGCTTTTTTTTTTTTTTTTTTTTTTTTTTTTTTTGTTCAGTTTAAATCATGGGCACGTTTTCTTTAGACAAATGATCCAAAATGTGGGTACAGTTTCATAATTTACTCCCGGTAGCAAGTTGAGTTAAGAGCACTAAATTTTTTTCTTATGCTTTACATATAAATGCTTCTGTGGTTTTCCGTTGTTTAATAACCTTTCTGAATCAATTTAATATTCAATATAGGTATTCAAAAAAGGTCTTCAGAGCCTACTGTAGGTGACTATGTTGTATATGTACAGTATATGTTTCTTTTTTCTCAAACGCTCGCTCTCGTTCTCCCTCCAGGTGACTCGGACTTGCTGCAGCAGCTCTCCTCTGTGTCACTTGGGGATAAACTGAAGATGACAGTCGACGTGACTAGAGAGGATGGCTCGGTCATCCTGACCGCCGATCAGCTCAGCCATGCCACAGTGCTGGCCTCCAAGTACCACATAACAGGTCAGTCTATCAAGATACTACACCCTGCATGCCTTCATTGTGTCCTCAAACATTTCACTAACAATTCGGTTGTGGATTTTGGACTGTTATAGATGTGAACACCACTCCAGGCAATCAGGTCACTGCTGTGGTGCTTCATGTTGACTTTTTGACCTCTGAGGTGCAGGTGTCCCTCCTGCCAAAGCTCACGGTGAAGAAGAAAACGGTGAGTAGAAACAGCACCCGATGTTGGTCTTGTTAATTAGATATAAACAGGTTTAATTCTACGCAGATTTTGTGGCTGGTGTTGCTAGCACACCTGAATACTAGGGCTAGCTTTATGTAGTTGTTTTTCAGCCCTTTTAAGAGTTGGTACTCTTATAGCAGCAGTGTGTCATTTTTAGAGGCTTCTGCTGCATTGATGAAAACATTGACCAGCCTTTCCTTTATTCTCCTCCCCTTTGTTGAAACTGCATACACCTTGAACCTTAGCTTTTCAGAATTAGTGTGCAACTGAACAGCTGTTTAGCCTGGGGCGGAGCTAATTTCTGGACCAGAAAAATGTAAACAGAGGCTTGAAATGAAAAAACGAGTGAGCTCCATTGTACGGCAGTTTTGCAGAACATGATTGCTTTGTATTTTGTCTCCCTCATAACTCAATTTGAATAAATGCCTCTGCTGAATAAATACATATACAGATTTTGGAATCTGGTGGAAGAGTTTAATATTCTATGTTAATGATATTGAAGCTGTGCCTTTGAGCGCAAGAAAGCGAGAAATAGTGGAGGCACAGCCTTAACGGTTATCACAGGTAGATCACAGGCAGGTTTTCATTCTATATTGATTTTACTTCTAGGTCTGGATTCATTAAGACATATACACTAAATACTATATACAGTTTTAAAATTGTGTTCCGTTTTCATTTCTACAGTTAAATAAAGACTCCCAGCACACCGCAACTGTCCAGCACGTGGACAAAGACTTTGCCGTAATCTCATTGGGCAGCACCGGTCACCTGACTGTGATTTCCACAACCGCCCACCTAAATGAAATGTTCCGTTTCGAATCTGAAAAGTTGTCCGTGGGTCGTAATATAACCGTGACCGTGACTGACACGAGCAGTGAACATCTGGGTGGACGAGCCCTCGTAGATTATCAGCTGTCAATTAAAAAACCCAGCACGTCTCAGAACAGAGGTGAAGAACACAAATACAAGATCGGGGACTGTGTGATGGTGAAGATTAAAACCATCAAACCTCTGTGTGTACTCGTGACTTTGCCGGATGGAGTCACGGGGAGCGTGCACGTTTCTCAGATCCACGAATCGCCCAAAGTAGGAGGATTTCCCACGTCGTCCCTGAAGGTCGGCGCTGAAGTTAAGGGAAGGGTCATCGGTGCTCGTGAGATCAACGGCCGCAGGTAAGTTCTTTTTTTTTTTTTCTTTTCTTTTTTTCTTTTTTTTTTTTTTTTAACCTACAAGAAGATTTTGTTTTGAAATAGTGATCACTTTAATGCCTGTTTTGCTCTGCAGGTTTCTCCCCATCACACATCCCAACTTTGTCTTCTCTATGCCTGAGCTCACACTTCTCCCCAGGTAAATGAAACACTGTTCGCTCAGTATCATGGTTTGTTTACGATTTTCACTACATTAATACACCTTTCTTTCAGTAAACTGAACGACGATGTGACCATCGCCTCACTGGCAAAAAAGCCTAAACCGGAGGACTATAACCCTGGACAGGAGATCATATGCTATGTATCTAAAGTAAGGAGTGTGTTTACGTAAGCATGCCAGTTTTATGCAAAAGGCAGTATCATGGCAGTTTTTTTTTTAATTTGTTGCTTTCACTTTTGTACAGTACGTACCACAGTCAAAGTGTCTCGAGGTTGCCGTGTCTCCGAACCTCTTTGGATCCGTGGAGCTGTTGGCTATGATCACTAAACCTAGAGTGAGTAAACCAGTTTTTACTAGATTAGGACTCAAACTGTGCTGATTATAAACTATAGCTCGCATTTACTGCTAGTTGCTGATGGTGGACAAAGGACATTTAACTGCAGTAATAAAAGTAGAATTTCCAGAGAAACAGGATGTCCAGATGTGCAGGCAAAGTGCTTCTGAAAGTGCGATTTACTCTCATTGGCTAGCGAGATTTGGATCAACAGCTCGAGAGTCCAGCTGAGGAGGAGGATGATGATGACGACGTTCCGTGCCGCTCCTGAGAGCTCGTTCCGAAAAAATAGTCGTACGAGACTACCCAAACCTCAAATATTAATTACAAACTAATATACTGACTAAGTAAGTAAATAATTTTCCACTACAGAGTACAAACACCGTAACTATACACAGAACCGCATCCAGCACGCTCTCCAAAATTCGCGCCGCTGAAGTCTCTACTTCCTGGTCAGGGAGCCGTCGGTCAGAATCTCACTAGCCAATGAGAGTAAAGCGCTGTTACGCCCCGCCCACATGAGAGGTTTGTGCCAGAATGGTGAATGTAAACTTGCAGAGCGTAAACAAAAACTTGAAAGCGTCAATGAAAACTCGGGTAGCGTGTTCATAAACAGCGATTAGCGAAAAGAAAGCTTAGAGAACTGTTAACAAAGAATGCTGTTTATTTGAAGACCATGTTACATTTTAGCCACTGAGTTCACTGTTTTCATTTTGAGTGTTTTTTCTTCTTTCTCATTGTATATTTTTGTTCATTTCTTGAAAAGTTACATTCAATAATTTTGGCTCAAATTTAATTCCATATCCTGTCTGCTCAAACCTGCAGAACTGCTGCTAACTGGATGTTTTTTGTTTTTCGCATCATTCTTTGTAAACTCTAGAGACTGTTGTGCGTAAAAATTCCAGGAGATCGCCAGTTTCTGAAATACTCAAACCAGCCCTACTGGCACTATCAACGATGCCACAGTCAAAGTCACTGAGATCAGATTTTGCCCCTATTCTGATGCTTGATGTGCACATTAACTGAAGCTCTTGACCTGTATATGTTAGATCTGTGATTCTTTACTGATTAGTAAAATGCTTAATTACGTAGATGCTCCTTTTATGTATGTCAGCAGTATTTGATTCAGTACTGCAGTCTGTTTTATAAAAGAAAAGTATATTCTGTTTGTGACTACCTCAGGTATTGAAAGTGATGTGAGTGTTTGAGTTTGAACTTTTTAATAGATCACTTGGCAAATTTGTTTTCTTCTTAGATTCAGTTTGGTTTCCATGCAGCTCAACGATATTGTGCATGAGATCGCATAAGTTTGTAAAAGTAACTCATAACTAGTTCAAGGTTCGGCAGATCATTGTATTTTTTTTTTTGTTGTTTTTTTTTTTTTTTGTTGCTGTTGTTGTTGATGTAAAAACCAGACACATTTAATTGAGTGAATTAAGCAAAAATTCTCATCTGCATTAAAAGAACTGAATTTGCACATTGTTTGGAATGCTGTGTCTGGACTTTATTTGTGGTTAAAAACACAGTGATTCCTAGTGTTTTTTTCTGCTTTCTGTCTCAGGAGGCAAATCAGCCACAAAAGGTCTTCAAACATGGCCAGTGTGTCTCCGCGAAGGTCGTCAGGATCAGCCTTGAAAAGCATCACCAGCTCAAACTTTCCCTTACAGGTAACCTTTGAAAGCAGATTCCCTTAAAGAAGTGGCATTGTTAATAAAACATGCTGTGCTTTTAAAAAGATAAACCATTATCCTATGCTCTCGTGCAGTAATAGCAGAATACAGTTTAAGTATCAGATACAGCTGACGTCGTGGTAACGGATACTTCAAAAAAAAAAAAAGGAGTTAAAATTGATTTTGGATCCACAGTATTCCGCTCTGCCGGCCAACGCCAGTGTTCCCAGTGCTCTTTTAATTTGCTGAGTCATATGCTGAATATACACACACACGCACACATCCTGCTGCGATCATGACGCACAGTGAGTGGCTCCCTCGGGTGATCTCATCGTTTCCTGTGTTTCCATAGGGACGCACACTCTTGAGAAGGGGGTCGTTACCATGGGCATGGTGTGGAAAACCATCCCCCAGATGGGCTTGATTCTGAAGCTGCCGTTCGGGAATTCCGGCTTGGCATGTATAACCGATTTAACAGACGAGTACATGGATGCCCCGTTTGAGCAGTACAAAGAAGGCCAGGTGGTCAGGTATGAGTATCTGTGTGTATGGATTTAACCTGAATCACACAACAGAAATTGACCAAAGTGCTACACCATGAGGTGAATTTGTTTAAAAAAAATAAATACAGTACAATAAATACAATAAAGACAATAGACTACAGCAGTGGTCACCAGCCCTCTTCCTTGAGATCTACCTTCCTGCAGGTTTCATCTCCAACCAAAATCTAACGCACCTGTTTTAACTTCTTAACTTCAAGAACTTCTTAAGGCTAAAGTGTTCAGGAAGGTAGATCTCCAGGAACAGGGTTGGTGACCACTGGACTACAATAAAAGGGAAATACATCAAAAGCACAATGTATAATAAGACAATGCAATAATAGACAGATGTCAGGTAAGTAAGACAAAAAGGAGGTGTTCATTCACTTTTTTTTTGCATCTGTCTACACTCTACAGATGCCGTGTTATTGGCGAAGAAGGTGGGAAGTTCCGGTTGTCTTTGCGTCTGTCCAGGTACATTACAGCAGTGCTTCTCGAAGTGGGGTCTTTTGGGGGCGTTTGAATTTTTGACAGTGGTGGAAATCATAACCAACCATCATCAGAGTTATTATATTTGTTATTGAGTTCTTATATCTTGGATAACTTGGATTTCATCTATAACCGCAATACCTCAGAAATAACTAGTTCTTTAAATAATGTCAACTAGAAGCTTGTAATAATTTTAATAAAACTGTTGGTGGAAGGGTCTGGAATAGAAAGCTCTATGGCTCTGAGAAATAGCCAAACTATTATTGTACACATTTCAATAGTGTTCATGAAGTAAATCTGCTGATCTTTCCTGGCTGTTCTAAGACCCCCTGCATTGCAGTATTCACTGGTCCAGATGCCATGTTAAGACACAACCACAAACACAAAATGAAACTGTCTTGTTTTAATTTCATATATTGTAGATTGGACAATATAAATAGTAGTCCATGTTGGTTTTCCCTACTCATATCTTTTGCTGAATCTATGTAGGATCCACCCTGGTAAGGCCTTGCCAGTCAAAGACGTGGACATCAGCTCCGTCTCGGAGCTCCAGGAGGGACAGATCATCCAAGGTTATGTAAAGAACGTTGGAGAAATGGGCATATTCGTGAGGTACTAAAGATTTTATTCGGATCCTGTTCGTATTTGTCCTGTCTTATATCTGTTTCTCAAATGGTAATTTGAAAGAATTTTTTTTAATGCGTTTTCAACCAGTAACTGAGAATTTGTTCTTTGTTTACTAATAAAAGGTTATCCAGATCAGTCACAGGAAGAGTCCTGTTCCAACACGCCACAGACTACTTTGCAAGCGACTCCGACCTGTTCCCCAAACACGTCTCCCAGAATGCACTGCTGACAACCAAAGTTCTCCAGTAAGACTGCACAGACACTGTATAACGGGTCTGGAAATCTTTTTAATCTTTTATAGGAACCTGTCAGTGTTAATGTTTTCTCAAGAAGCCAGGCTTATAAAAGGCATAAAGTGCCATATGCTACAGGAGTCTTGTTCGGGTCTCCGATTTCATTTTTTTTACTTTATTATAGTAGTATGAATGATTATCAATTGATGTGTTTTGTCAGAAATCAAAACCTGAGGAACTTCCTAAGGCTAGATGATGGTTATCATTCCCCTCCCTCTTTGTTCACAACCCAGTTATCATCTTAGACCTTAGACCCCATTAAGTGTAAAAAAAAAAAAAAATGTTATGGTTTACAGTGATTACTGCGGCTTCCTCCACACTGGCATCAGCTCAAATGCCCTCCATTTGCTCGAAATCGATCAGAACTCAGCAGGCCGTCTTCTCTCTAATACTCAGCCTTGGCAGCATATTACATCATCGCTTCAAACTGTTCACACTGGCTTCCTGTAAAACAAAATTTCCCCATCACCTACAAATGTTGCTCTGATGACAGTCTTTTTTTTTGTCTTACCTTCACATCTGCCAACACACTCATATCTTCAGATCTTCCACGTTCCTTGCATCTCGTACGCTTCCTGTTTTATAATTGTTTTTTTTCCAAATGTACACTCTATCTAACCTGTAAAGACGTGTCGTTTTTCCACCGAACAGCATGACACAGCTTGATAACAGATTAGAACCTGCGGTTGATCATATCTCGAGAGCACCGGTTCCCATCACCTGGGATAGTAGGAGTTCAAAGGAGGAGTCAAATACTGCTCAAAATTATTTTAAAATGAAACCAGGCATGTCACAAAGCATGACATGAACCTCACGAGGTGAAACATTGAGTACGAGGCACGTTTTCTTAATTGCAGTGTGCACAACCAAACGGCCAGATATGCCAATGCTTTATTTTTTGTAATGAAATTATAGATACATTTGAGTGAAGACTTGATCATACATCATTAGAGTACACCAAAACTAGGTAACTCCTGTAGCTCAATCTGAAATGCAGCTCTACACCACACACATGGTGTGATTAAATATTGAAAATGAAACTAATTAAATAAGGTAAAGTAATACAAAATTATGTAAACAACTTATGACTTACTGAAACATGTAGTAGTAATAGATTCTCTGGTAGAGATTTCCCGGTGTGGCATGTGCCAAATGTATGTGTTTATGTTCAGCATTGACGCAAAGACCAGCCATGTGGACCTCTCCTTGCTCCCAGAGGACACCGGAAAAGCAGACATTCTCCCAGAATCCCTTGGGCTTCCGCTGCGCCTGAAGGGAAAGGAAAAGGAGGAGTATGACAAGAAGAATGCAGAGAGGAAGCGCAAGATGTCTGAGAGCAAGCAGGTATGTGTCTATATTACGTGCATGTATGGTGGATGTAAAAAATATTTAAAAATATATATATATATTTTTTTTTAACTTTTTTTTTTTTTTTTAATCATAAACTATCCCATCACAATGGTTATATTAGGTTTGCTACTATATAACATGAGCTCGGGTTACTGTCTCACATGTTCTCCTCATGTCTCTATGGGTTTCCTCTGGGTTATCCAGTTTCCTTCTACCTCCCAAAAACTAGTTGTATAGAGAAATAGTTTGTTTCATACATATTTTTTCCCCCCCGAGTCTTTTGAACATTATTTCGAGATATAATGATTAACAAAGACTATAACTATGTGTTATGTATCATGTCTCCCCCCTGCTTCAGCTTGACTATTACCTCACCCCCCACGTCGGCTCCCTCCTGCATCTGCCAGTTCATCTCTCACTGACATGTCCTCTCTTTGTTGAGTGAAAATGCAATGCAATCGCTCAAGATAGTTGCATGTTATATTTAAACGAGCGCAAGAATGCACAGAAACGAATGCTTCACTCCCAGTGTGTTCGATGTGCCCGAGCTGTGCCCTGTGCAAATTACTTTCAATGTTGCGATATATACTTGGTGGTCTTTGTTTTATCTGGGCATGCCCCCCCCAAGTTTCACCTTTGTGTAGGAAACACTGTACATGCCAACCATCTGGCACCAACAGCTATGCCACAAAGTCACAGAGAAAATATATTCTGATGTCTTATGTGAATATTAACTGAGGTTCGTGACCTGTATCTGCATTGTGCTGCTGCCAGATGATTGGCTGATGATGGCACGAATATGCAGAAGTATAAGTATAGATGTTCTTAATGAAATGGCCAGTGAGTATATCTCACCCAGTCTGTGTTCGCTTTTCTCTCTACAGAACGAAGCTGGGCCACGGAAGAAACTAAAGAAAGAAGAAAAGGATGCAGAGATCAAGAAGAAGAAGTTAACGAAGGAGAAAGAGCCAGCTGAAGATCAGGATAGTGGAGTTGAGGTGTATTTTAGAGAAAAAGACAAAAAGGACAAAGCAAAGAAAAAGGTAAGCCTAAAAGATAGATTAATTTTATATAACTAGATTAGGACTGGACTCATAAAGGTACACAACAGTCTCTCTCTCACTCTCTTTTATTCATTTATTTATTTATTTTTTATTTTAAAAGGGTAAAATTGACGCTGCAGCTCCAGAAGAACCAGGCAGGCTACAGGTAGCATCTGATTTCTCCTGGGACATAGCGCTGAGCTCTCTCAAACCTGCATCCTCTGCCCAAAACGCATACGAGTCCAGCGATGATGAGCAAGACGATCACAACAAGGTCTCTCTTTCACAAATACACACAATAATTAATTCATAATCTGACCTGTGCATGTACACCAATAACAATTCATATACTGTATATATTAATCATTTTGAGGTGCACAAATCCTAAATTCATTTGCTAACATCTAGTCACTCCCTTAACAGTTAATCACACAGAATCCTCTCATCATTGATCATTGTTCTGTTTCTCCAAACTCTCTTCTCCTCAACCTGTCTGCTTTCTCTCCCCCAGACAACAAAGAAGTCTCGGCGGGAGGCGGAGATGGAACGCAAGGAGGCCGAGCTCAAGCTCAGCAAACTGGAGGCGGAGCTCATGGAGCCCTCGGCCCGACCGGAGAGCGCAGAGGCGTTCGAGCGGCTGCTGCTCTCGTCACCAGACTCGTCTCTGCTCTGGCTGCAGTACATGGCCTTCCAGCTGCAGGCCACACAGATCGAGCAGGCTCGCGCTGTAGCTGAGAGAGCCCTCAAAACAATCTCCTTCAGGTGGGTGCCTGAGAATATAGTCGGCTCCAGAATTATTGGCACCCTTGGTTTAAAAAAAAAAAAAAGAAGTCTGTGGTTTAATCTCACACTGAAAATATGATTTAAAAAAATTATTTTG
The DNA here is from genome assembly GCA_023630585.1 of Cranoglanis bouderius. NCBI lineage: Eukaryota > Metazoa > Chordata > Actinopteri > Siluriformes > Cranoglanididae > Cranoglanis > Cranoglanis bouderius. The sequence continues at coordinate 11,076,081 of CM042552.1, forward strand.
TGCATTCTGTCTCTCATGTCGATGAATGACTAAGGAAATTTGGCCTCTGTGTCACATTTATACTCCAGTGAAACAGGAAGTCATGGATGACTCCTTAAAAGTTCAGTGACACTTTGCTCATGAGAAAAGGTTGGGTTTTTTATTTATTTATTTATTTTCAATTTCTTAGAACAGAATAGAATAACAAATTGAAGGTTGGGTTTTAATTTTTTTTTTAATGAACTAATTTTTCAGTGCGAGATTAATCTGAGAAACCTTTTTACCCATTTTCACCAAGAGTGCTGATTGTATGTAGGTCTGTATGCACAGTTCAGTGTTAAATTATGGTGGCTTAGTGGTTAGCATGTTGTTAAGCTTGCATGTTCTCCTTGTGCTTCAGGGGTTTCCTCCAGGTATTCCAGTTTCTTCCCGCAGTCCAAAGACATGTTGTAGGCTGATTGACATTTCCAAACTGTCCATAGTGTGTGAATGGGTGTGCGACCGTGCCCTGCGATGGGCTGCCACCCCATCCATGGTGTCCACCACCTTGAAAATGAATGGATGGATGGATGGACTGTATGTAATCCTCTTTTTGTGGCTATGTAGGGAGGAGCAGGAGAAGCTGAATGTATGGGTAGCTCTGCTCAACCTGGAGAACATGTACGGTACTGAAGAGAGCCTTCAGAAAGTGTTTGAGCGAGCCGTTCAGTACTGCGAGCCCATGCCTGTCTACCAGCAGCTGGCAGATATTTATGCCAAGTCCAACAAGATCAAGGTGAGAATCTGCCCCTGTAATCTGGTATTTTATATTCATTTCAAGATGTGTTAGATTTTTTCTTTGCCATGTCTTCCAAATGTGTGTGTGTGTGTGTGCAGGAAGCAGAGAACTTGTATAAGAACATGGTAAAGCGCTTCAGGCAGGAGAAGGCTGTGTGGCAAAGTTACGGGTCCTTCTTGCTGCGTCAGGGACAGAGCGACGCTGCCAATGCTCTCCTCCAGAGGGCACTGCAGAGTCTTTCCAATAAAGAGCGTAAGCAATTTATTTATTTATTTATTTATTTATTTTACATATTACATTCACATGCTAATGCTAGCTGTTATCTTAACTGCCAGTATTGCACTTTTACAGTAATTTTACGTATTTTTAGTTATTTATTCAGCGTACTTTTTATTGCTGGATAATTGACCCCATTTTGTCATTACAGATGTGGACCTGATAGTCAAATTTGCTCGGTTGGAGTTCCAGTACGGGAATGAAGAACGAGCCAAGGCCATGTTCGAAAAAGTCCTGAGCAGCTACCCCAAACGCACAGACCTGTGGTCTGTCTTTATAGACCTGATGATGAAGCACGGCTCACAGAAAGATGTCAGGTGGGTTGCCGGTTAGTTGTAGGGACTAACAACAGAAAACATGCTCCTGTAAGAGAAAATGTCTGCATCTGTCCTTTATAGGACTTAGTCTGCAGATCCAAAACATAAATTATACATATTACAGACCTGGGCCATGTTTGTCATACATGGATTATTGAGTTAGCTTTATTGGACTGATTATTTGACATGATTTCCGGATTTGTCGGTTCATCTAAGCTTAGACCGTAAACAAGATTACATCGCTCTGATAAAGAGAGTTCCTGTATGTCTATGGATAGACATTTTTAATTGGTGTTAAGACAGGGATGTGAGACATAGTGCCATTGCCGCCTGCAGCATCATTGTATGAGAAGTATTGTGCACACTGTATGTGTGGCAGTCTGGGAAAACCCTTCACATAGTCAAATATATTTGACATTTTCTACTGTATATAGTTCTAAAATGACGGCTTTTCCTGAACATCAAGTATTTCGACCAGAAGTACGGTTCTAGCATTTTCTAGGATAATTAATTAATGAATAAATACAATTAAAATGCTGGTTATCGATTCAAACCTTTTAAGCTCATGTAAAGTCCAGTCGCACCAAATCTTCATTTTCACCCTTACTGAAATTTGAGTTACAGTTTTATCCATTGTCAAAGCTAAATTGAGCATGAACAAATCCACAATAAAATCTACATTAATCCTCCTCTCTAGGGCTCTCTTTGATCGTGTGGTCCACCTGAGTGTGTCAGTGAAAAAGATCAAGTTCTTCTTCAAGCGCTACCTGGACTACGAGAAGAAGCACGGCACACCAGAGAGCATCCAAGCAGTCAAGCAAAAAGCCATGGAGTACGTGGAGTCAAAAGGGACTGACGCTGCTAACTAGAACAGGCAGTCATTTTGGAACAATTTATCATGGGAACCAGTGAACATGAAGACAGTAATCCTAATCTTGTTGCTTTGGAAGGTCAGAATGTATCTTCATTAAGCCATTATCTCCGGTTCTTATTAAAATTGCATCAGTTTTGCTTGCCTGGATTCTTCTGTGGAATCTAATTTACGGACTTAATAGGACTGATGAACAGACATCAGCCTTTTAACAAGAAGAAAAACAAAGCAGATGATTAAGAGGATGGGCAGTACATTGTTGTTGTTTTTTTAATAAATAGAGGTTGTGGGCGGGAAAGAAGCAAGTTTGCACCGATATCATGAATGCAAGATTTTGTAACTGAATTAATTAGAGTTCCCAATCGGCCACTCTTTATCCACAAAACATTTTATTCCAAAAAAACAAACAAAAACAAAACCATCAAACTATACAAAATTTAAAAAAAAAAAAAAAAAAGTGGCAATGGGTTGGCCCTGATACATATTCAATAATGGGGAAGTACAGTTTAACTGCTGATTATTAGTTCATATCTTCACATTTCTTCTTTTAATCACTACACAAGGCCCAGTAAAGACTTGCAGTGCCTTTCGAACAGAACAACACATTTTATCTACATACTATAGCCTTTAAACTTCAGGCCAAAACAGGCTGATTATCATGCATTTATATCGTGTCTGCTTAGTTACACACTGTGTTTGTGAACAGCGCTCGTCATACACTTGCTGCAGTTCAGTGTTGTTTCATTAGTTGCTTAGAGGTGCCTCGTGAGACGAAACCGCTGAGCTGTTTACCTGCCTCTTGCCCCCATCTTCACTCGCAGTGCACTTCTCGCACCTTGCTAAGGAGCACTGGTCTAATTGCAAAGTCAAAGAAATGGCAAATATTTTTGGTTCTTGTCAATCAGGTGCTACTTCTCAAGTCCACTAGGCCTCCAGGATTGGTGCATATGGAGGTTGAATTTCGTCTCCTCCAGTGGTGGTGGTCGGATCTTGCGTGCTCCAAGTATGGCAGTTGTGGAGACCATAAACATGGGCGTGGCCCAACGTTTTTGGAGTTGTGCCATTTATTTTATTTTTTAAAATTTTTTCATAGGATCACACCTCCTCAGGGTCTTGTGGCCCCTCTGCTCCACGGGGTGTGTTGTGCAGTCGCATGATGGGCTTGTTGCACATGGGGCAGACACTGCGAATCTCCAGCCATTTCAACAGGCACCTGAAAAGAACAGCATGAGAATACCATACCTTAATGAGAATCATCTTTATGTATTTTTTTTTTTTCTGGAAAATGAGCAAGCATGAAGATACTTTTATAGATAGCATTTATATAGAACTACTATAGTTTGTATGGTGCTTTCCCTTCATTTAATTAGACAGTTTTTAGGCAAGCAACTTGCAATCTAATTTGAGATGTTCCAAGCCAGAGTTGAGCAATTAAGATTCTTGCTCAAAGGCCCAACAGTGGCTCTCTGAAAGTCCTCGGAATTTAACTGGCAACGTTCCAGTGACTAGTGACGGACCTCAACTACGTTACCAAGTCCCTACTTGTAATCACTACAAAAACAAAGCACTGTGTCACGCCCACTGACATAAGAGCTACTCAAACACAGTCTGAACCATAACAATTAAACTTTAAACTTGACCTGCACTGTAAAAACATGTACACATGCCACAAGCATCTAATATAAATTAGGGATAGGACGGTTCCTCAAGCTCAGCTAGTGATGAGGTTTTATTTTTTTAATTCCTCTTATTTTAGTTTGTACCTGCTAAAAATATTTTCTAACAAATTTAGTTGCTTCTATTTCCCAAAATATAAACAATATGCTAGCCTAATTTAAACCACCATGACCAGGCAGTTACTAAGGATGAATTTCCATCCATCAATTTTCTGTATCGCTTATCCTACACAGGGCCGCCCGGAGCCTATCCCAGGGGACTTGGGGCACAAGGCAGGGGACACCCTCGATGGGGTGCAACCCATTACAGCACACAATTGTACACACACCCACACAACGGACAATTTAGAGATTCCAATCAACCTATAACGCATGTCTTTGGACTGGGGGAGGAAACCGGAGTACCTGGAGAAAACCCCTGGGCCATGGGGAAAACATGCAAACTCTGCGCACACACACAGCGGAGGCAGGAATCAAACCTCCTACCCTACCTGCAAACATGCTAACCACTAAGCCACAATGCCCTCCTAAGGATTTTTGTTTAAAACACATTATCTGTTCATTCTCGTGTGGCTAACAATGAAAGAAACTAGTACTCGTAACCTCCTTTGTGTAATGCTGACTGGGCTTACTAGCACGTCATTAGCAGCGTTAGCACTTTAAAGCTTGGAGCTATTTTCAGATCAGGTGTAAGTGGACGCCACAAGCAAAGACTTGCGAATATCAGAAGTGTAAATGCTAACGGATGCTGGCAAGGAACTTGTCATAAGATGCTTTTTTGATATTTTAGCCACTGTTGGCGTAGTGCTTGACATCCTCCATGTCCCTGCCAAAGCTCTTTAATCATGTCCTGTGGTCTGTTTCATTTGGCAAATGTCTTTGATAAACACATTTTAAAGGCTCCCTGTGCAACAGTGTTTTTGTTCTATCTATCTTTCTTTTTTTTTAATTTATTCTTTTTTTAAATGTTTTCTGGAATTAGCTTGAACTAGTGCTTACTTCTTATGGAAGGTGTGCGAGCATGGACACACGCCCAGCTCATCCCGGGCTTTAAATTCCTCCAGACACACTGCACACGGTTGCTGTAAAAGACAGATCAGACACGCGCTTAATTTTTGAGGACTTTAAACAAAGTAATTCACAATAAAGCTCATCATGCTTTGTGGGTACTGGGCTGATCTAGCAAGAATGTCTCTTAGGGTCTTTTCAGCTGACATATGTAGAATATTATTGGCATGAGACTTAATATTAAAAACCACCTGTGTTCTAAAAATGTGTGAAAAACAATTTGGTAGTGAGATAGTTCCTCCTTGAGGTCTGAAAACCAGGCCAGATGGAAGGTAGAAAGAAAGTGCATCAACTGTACACCCACATCGTGTCTGAAAGCCAAGACGTATAGTTTACACGTGAACACAAATTCACCACATGAGAGCTTGCACACGTACTCCAAGTAGGCTCAGCTTCTTCCCTGCCCCTTTCAGCACCACCTGTTAGGAGAAATATGAAGGAAACTTGAAGTCAGACAGCACTACCACATTTGCTTGTTATTCTTCACACAAAATCCAATGACTGTATTACTCCATAACAGCTTGTTTGCCAGCCATTTAATATCATGAATACTGTTTAGTTGTTGCATTTCTTCGCCAATTCAATAGGCCCTTAGTTCAAGTGCAGCCCATAAACCGAACTGACAGATGACAAAGTTTATACACTTGCCAAATGCCTTGTTGCTTGTCAAGCTAGTATGCTCACTCCACACACATAAACCCGCAGTACTGCAAGGTCATCGTCTGAAGGTCATCTATGAGGAGTGAGATTGGGTTTCATGGTGACGACTATAGCGCTTATTCTATATTTACATCCACGGTCCTTAACCCACAGATCCTGCATGTTAGTAGGATTAAATAACTGCAGTCGCCATGACGAAACACTGTATCTCCAAAGTTTTAGTGGTAACTAAAACAGAAGACGGAAGAACTAAGCTTTCTTTGTTCACCTCAAACATTTAACATTCCAAGAAGGAACAAAGTAGACAAAGTATCTGCTTTAGATTAAATTTTGAACAGGGGCTAAAAGGCTTTTCCATGTCATAATGGTAGCCATATTGCAGTACCTCATTGTAGCTGTACTGTTGTCTTGTGTCTTGTTGCTTCAACCTGCAGAGACAAAAAAAGAAGAACAAAAAACATCAAGACCACCTATATTTCCTGTATGTGTTCCAATACCACACGTACTTTATCTGCAGAAACCAAACACTGGTTTTGCCTAACACGTTATTACGTAAAGATTGCACTTCCTAAAAACATACTGGATACTGTAGATTTGTACCTAAGGGCTGCTGCTATAATCATAAAGACTGCCCTGTGGACTCTTATCCCAGGACTCTTATTCACAATATGCTCATACTGAACATCCTTTAAATACAATTGATACTGTTTGACTTAATAAATGACTTTATTCTGGTGTCACCCAGAAGAGGAAGGGTTCCCTTTTGAGTCTGGTTCCTCTCAAGGTTTCTTCTTCATGTCATCTCAGGAGGTTTTCCCTTGCCACTGTGACCTGTAGCTTGTTCATTACAGAGCCAAATATAAATCTACATCTGGATTTCTGTAAAGCTGCTTTGTGACAATATTTATTATTAAAAGCACTGTATGAATACAATTTTATTGAATTTTATATGTATTATTTCTGACAAATATCAGTGGTCAGCCATAAAAGCCAATTTGGTTGATATGCTTCTTAAAAAAGAAGAAGTGGTAAGTGTGTGATGAAATGTTCATATGAAAAAGCAGTGGCCTATTATAGTGATGGAAACAGTTGGCCTGTTAGTGAACTGTTGGAAAACAGATTAAAACATGCACTTCATCTGCAGAAACCATACACAGGTTTTGAGTAACACTTATTGTTAAATGTATTATGTTTACACATATCTATCGTCAGCCATAAAGGCCAACATTTGCTGATCCAAATGTGTCTTTAAAACAGAGGAAGTGGTGTGTGATGAAATGACTGCATAGTAATAGAGTTGGTCTGCTACTAAACTGCTGGCAAATGGATGAAAGCCGGAGTATGAGTGTTTCTTAAGTGTCTTGATGTGACTTTTTTTTTTTAATGCTTATATGCTTATGTATGGACTGTTATGTGAACATACACCAACGGAGTGTGCATGTGTGTATGCTCGCACCTGAACAGGTAGCAACAGAAGATGACACTGAGCATAAAGATGAACAAGCCAATGCCCAGCACGATGACATAGACGTTGACCGGCAAATGGTACAGATCTTCCGACGACATATCGCAGTGTGAATGCTGCAGTCCTACTCCGCAAAGGCAGCCTATACATAAACACACCATTTGTTGACATAAAGATACACAAACGTGCAATCGGGAGCAGCTGTAATCGGGCTCATTGTAAAAGCAGGGGCAAATATTTGGCCAGGAACAGCCAGTGGCTTTTTGGCCACTGTCTACACACTCTGTGCCATGGGAACTCTGGGTAATTAGCAATGCACAAAGCAAACATGGAGGACTGTGGTGCTGCCTCCAACAAAACCACCATCTGGCCCTTCAGAGATGAGCACCTGGTGTGTGTGTGTGTTATAAAGATCCCCATTCATACAAAAAAAAAAAAAAAAAAAAGTTGGGGGGGGGCATATGGCTGGTCACATTCATTCATATATTACATGTGACCAAAGCAACTAGGCAAATAAAAGCAAAGCTGATAGTACTGCTTTGAAATTCGATGCATGACATCTGTTTTATTTACTCTCTAGGGCCGCTTTCAGAAATGTTTTGTGGTGCGACTTTGCTTCTACACTGTATTTTATGGTAGTCCCATGGTTCTACCACCAGACACAAACCCCCGCTGGAAAAAAAACCCCAAAAAAAACAATGCAAAAACCATCACAGAAATACTAATAGTTTCCACTACAGATACCAAAACCACCAGCTAGCCATTAAAACCATTACTAGTCCTTAATGGTATCCACTAGAACTAACATGCCACCAATAGAAGGCAACAAATTACCAGTAGAGACCCACAGGGACCATTACAGTTTCCATTAAAAGCAATGCAATTCCCATTATAACCATTACAAATTCAAAATGAGCGTTTCTATTGTTTTGTTTTTAAGCAGGGACTAATATTCTAGCTTTTTAAAAATTATTTTATTATTATTTTTTTTAAAGTATGACATTATAAAGGTAACTAATATCCAGGATATGGTGGTTAGGGGGTGTAGTGTCAGCCGAATATAGGTTCCAATGTCAACTGTGAACTCAACCTACATGTTTACTAAGACTTAAAACAAAACAAAAAGTCAAAATATGTATTTTATTTTGACACATAGTAGTTCTTAAATGATATAAAAGTGAGTAGAAGGAATGATAGCGACTTTAAAAATAGCCACAACGTTAATAACACTGATAAAAGTGTATCTTCTTACCGTTACACCATTGGAATGGCTGCATGTAATCTGACACGGAACTCGGAACGAAGCGAAAGCGCCTCTCAGCTGGTACTTTCACGGATTTCGTGATACTATTATGATTTGTTTTTGTTTTGTTTCGTTTTGTTAGTTAGCACTCCGTGTACGTTTGTGTTAAATGTCCGAGTTTTCCGAGTCCCTGTTCCGGAAGCTCGTAGAGGAGACCTGGCTTTTCTGTGGTTATTAACTGGCTTTTGTCGTCGTTTTTGTTGTCATCGTTGGTTGTCGTCGATAATCGCCGCACAAAAGATTTCGCGTGCGCGCGGCCACAAAGACAAAGGGATCATGTCGTGTCCTTGATATTCGTTTCCTGTGTTTGGAGAATGACTCAATTGGAGTGTTAAAGTGACACAGACTGAAGAAATCTCACACCACGTTCAGTATCACACACAAAAGAAGTTAAGAATCATATAAGCTTAAAGGAGTCTCATACAAGGTCTTGTGATCCTTCAAGATGCTTCCAAGTGTCGGAGGGGGGGGGGAACAAAATGAAAAGATCCGGATTGAGGCCACACTTCATCTACGAAGACATATCCTGCAAAATGGTCTTGCTCCTGAATGATCTCCTAATAGATTTTGACAAGCTTTGTCCATCTGATGTCATGCTGCTTCTGGGAAAGTCCTCCTCTTTGTCTCTTTGGAAAAAATGGCTGATTCCTCAAAGGTATTCCTTACGCAGGGCCCCTCCAAAAAGAAGAAGGAGAAGGAAAAGAAAACAAAAAAAAACTAAGACATCCCCATACATACATACATACAAACCCTCAAATGGAGAATGATCTGTCTACCGGTAGAATGTGTGGTTACATGTAGGACTGTATATGCAGCCTGTATGGGGGAGTGTTTTTCTCTGCCACCTCAAACCATCTGGTCCCTCAGTCCTTGAAGAGGAAAAACAAAAACCTACAATGGCTGATAGCAGTTCATCCAGAATTCCTCACTCTCTCTGGACTGGGTGTAGGGTGGAGCATTATCTATGTGTGTGTGTGTGTGTGTCTCAAGCAAGGCTGTCGTTGTCCCAAAGTGTTAGCTGCTGTGTTTCTCGCTGCCTCAGCCTCCCAGCTTCAGTTTGTAAACAGATCTCAGCTCATGTGATCCCCGGTTTGCCTCGCAACTCATCCACTCGCACCCTCCCCTCCTCACGCCCCCTCCGTCCTGTGTGCTATTCCCCTCCTCCAAGCTCTCTCACACTCACTGTCTCTTCCTCTTTCTCCATGTCTCCCTTTTTCAGGGGTGACTGCAGTCAAAAAGATGACACTCACTCACTCACTCTCTCTCTCTCTCTCTCTCTCTCTCTCTCTCTTTGGTTGCAGCAGGCATGCAAAAGACATAAGGATGCATGTGCACTGCAGCAGGAACAACAACATTTGCAGATGAAACACAGAGAAAGCAAAATAAGGCTAGTCAGTATGATGGCCCTTTTCTGTCAGACAGCAGAGACATATATATCTATACAATCAAACCTAAGAAGCTGTGTGTGTGTGGTTTAGTGTGACCTACTAAATGGCTCATGTGATAAAAGCCTAAAGCCTGTGATTTGATCCTGTTTATGAATATAAACATCTCTACAGATGGAGAGATGGTATAAACAAAACACACTAGTAGCTTTAGCAGCTTTAGTCCAAAGAGCTGATGGTGATTATCTCAGTGAACAACCCTTAAAAAGGCATTTAGTCTTTCCAGTTATGTCTAATTTTTTTGTGTAATTTTACTGGATTTTATCAAACGCGAATGAAAGAAAAGCAAAATAAAGAAAATAACCATATAGCAGTTAGAGCACTTAGGGCCACAGTAGTTGCAATATGATAGTACTTGAAACTAACTAGCACAGAACCTTAACCACTGAGCTACCACTGCTCGAGTTGTTGGTAACATGTTGGTGTTATATCTTTCACTTGGATATTATGAGTAAACACAGCTGGATAAAACAAAACAAAAACTGTGTCCGTCTTCATTTCAGGCTGAAAAGCAACAAAATGTGATTATTTTAAAGGGGGGTGATTCTTTTCTATACCCACTGTATGTAAAACATATTTTGTAGAATAGTATGAGCTCAAACCATATGATCCATAACACCACGAAAGCTTTGGGAAAGCATAAATGTGTGGCAGACTGGGAATACCCATTGGATCTCACTCAATTCTGGAAACAGCTTAAAAATAAATCTGCCTTTGATCAAAATTAGTCCAAAAAGTATTTGGATAGTGACACATTTTTTGTAATTTTGTCTCTGTACACCACCATAATGGATTTGAAATTAAGCAATCACTATGTTATTGAAGTATAGACTTTCAGCTTTAATTCAGTGGGTTTAACAAAAATGTTGCATTAACCATTTAGGAATTACAGCCATTTATATTTGCAGAGTCCCTCCATTTTCAAAGGCTAAACCATTTACATACAATCCCTCCATTTTTTCATGCTAATGATGGCCTCCTTCACTTGCATCGACACATCTTTGGACGTCATATTGAGAGTTCCCATGAACAGCTACCAAATGCAAACTCAACACTTGGAATTAACTCCAGACCTTTTATCTCCTTTATTTGTCATGAAATAACGAGAAACAGGCCACGAAAACTCATGAAAACTGCTTATTAGTCAATTGTCCAATTACTTTTGAGCCTGTGAAAATGGAGGGATGCTAACAAATGGCTGTAATTCCTAAACAGTTAATGCAATTAAAGCTTTGAATTAAAGCTAAAAGTCTACACTTCAATCACATCTTGATTGATTCATTTCAAATCCATTGTGGTGTTGTACAGCGGCAAAATTACGAAAATTGTGTCGCTGTCTAAATACTTATGGACCTGAGTATATTTGCCATGATCACATCAGGTAAAGAATCAGTTTAAACAAACACGGCAATAAATTCAGTCAGTCTTTCTAAAGACGTCTTAAACATTGCTAGCTAAGTTAAGTGTGCTTCTCTTAAGCAATGAATGTTAGTATGTGATCATGCTGTTGGATAATTACATGCCATAGTGAAATGGATATAAGCGTAATCAGTTCAGTTCAGTTAGTGATCTGATACCAACTCTCAAAATGCCCACAATTCACCTGCTTCATCAAAACAGATGTGTTTAAAATGTTTAAATCTAAGATAGAATAATAAGAATAATTTAGAATAATATAAATTAGAACAATAAAAAGAAATTTAGCCAACAAATCAGAACTGACTGAATTAATGAGTGATTATTTCCCCAATGTAGGAGTAGATAGAGATCAGTTGACTGAAGACACAACGATGAGGCTCCTGTTTAAACGAGTGACTGATGTGGATGATGCTGATAATCAAATCGATAGCTCATTTCCCACTGTAAACTTATAATTCTTTAAAATTGGGCAGTAATGTTGTTTTTCCATAAGTAGATTAGGTTCAGATTGTAGAGCTAGGCGGGTTGTCTTTCAGTGGAACTGAGATGAAATCTTCAAATGCAGTTTTCTCCTTTTTCACTTTTGGGATTTTAACCAGATTTTAAAATACTATAACTTTATTTCTGGTTGAGGTACATGCAAAAAATGAAGTGCGTTTCAGTTCTGGAAAGCCTGCCATTTTCTGATATATTACAGTATAGTGGAAATGTTCTAAATTTGATGATGTAAAATTTTTTCCCAGGCTGCCACACAAACAAACAGATTGTTTCTAACTGCTCCAGTGTCGGGAAGTTCAATAAAGGCTCTTGTGGCTGTCTCATATGACTTTATTATTAGAGTAGAAAGATTTTAGTTTTGAATTTGATTTTAGTTTTGAATTTAGTTTTGAATTTATAATTTTGAACTATATAATTGCCTATTTTAAATATTTATTAACAGTTCAACAACTGCACTTTCAATGCAATTCAATCTTAAACAAGTTTGCAGGGAAAAGTTTCCAAATTCTTGTCTGTGACAACTGCACATAAGATACTGATGAGCTAGATAGAGATTAGGTGGGAAAATGCTGGATTGTTCCTTTGACAAGGAAAGAAAGCCATTATTTGTCTCATAACTGTTATAGTACAGCAAGATTCCTCACTTCACATATCCCAGCTTGTTATGAAGTTGGGGTCAGAGCACAGAGTCAGCCATGATACAGCACCACCGGAGTAGAGAGAGGGTTAAGGGCATGCTCAGGGGCCTAACAGTGGCAGCTTGGCAGTGATGTGGTTTGATCCCCCAACCTTCTGATCAGTAACACAGCACCTTAACCACTGAACCACCAGCTGTACCTAAAACTTAAAAAAAATAATTTAACCCATCTTCCAAATATGGTAAAATAATTTAATGTTATTGAAATGAATCACAGTGCAGTTGTAAAAAGAATTATTCATATTTCATTGTTTATGTTGTATGGATAAACAAGAACAATCTTTGGGCTGTCATACAAATCATTCAGGTCACTGAATGGCAGCACATACATGATCAAATAACATATGCATAGTCCCAGGTCCATCCACAAATAATTAGTATTTAATTCATATTGTCTGTACTATGAACGTGGACAGAATTTAGTTAACTGTGCCCTCTGCTGGGACCAGAGGAATAGCACATTAACATTTTCTTGGAGTAATCTACTGACAAACATGTTAAACAAATAAAGCATACATATAATCATATAATCAAGGTTTGTGCAGTGTAGTGATATGCTTACTGTCCATTAAGAACAGTAAAAATCAATTCAGGAATAGGAACACCTAAAATCTGATATGAGTCTTAAATCTCTCTAAAGGAACATCTATTAATAGTCTGACAAAAGCAGACATATGCAAATGGTGATTTTGTTTCTTCATATGTATGCAAAACTGCACGAATGCATTCGGACTCGCTTGCAGAACAGACACACAGTCTGCAGGGTACAGTATAAACAAGAGAGAAATTACTTTTATCTATTTCCAAGATATTGTGATGTTTTGTTGGCATTAGATCACGAATTGCCAACTGCTTTTCACAATGTTTGATGAGATGAAAGTGCATTTACTGGACAACACCCCATAATACACACATTCCCTTACAATAGATGTTCGGTTTCTGGTTGAACAGTAAATAATTGTAAGCTGTAGTCAAAGGATTCAGAGGACAAACCAAATGCAAGGTCTTCACTCAGTTCTGCTTGAGCAAGGAATATTCCCATATTCCCATAGATGTTAGATGTTGATTTCTGTCAGCTTTGGAATCATTTAGCAGTAGCTCCACCACTAAGATCTTCAGACCTTGCTGTAATATACAGCCCACTCTTTCTTTTTAACGCTGGATGGGGAGTCATATGCACTCCAGGTGTGCTGGGTCATGTGAGCGTTACCATTCATGTAACTATTTCCATTTCTGGATGTGATGTATTCATCCTCATAGGCCTTTTGATCTGTGGTAAATGTAACGTTGTCATAGCCAGTTTTCACTCCATTTTGGCTTCCATTTACACTTTTATTGGCATCATCACTGGCTCCAGGCTTTCTCAGACTTAATGGAGGCTTAGATATATGCCAGTTCCACAAAACTTTATTCATGTCCTCCTGGGCATGAATACCTAGCAGTTTATCTTCCTCTTTAGGCTGTTCATCATCGTCCTCTTTACAGTCATCCCCGTGTTGGCCGTGTAAGCTGCGCATGTCCCCACTGACACTCTCAAAGTACTGATGGATGCAGACTTTGGCAAAACTCTTGGCATGTTCCGCGCAGAGCTCATCAAATATCTTGCGCTCGATGTCAGCATAGTGTGACCAGTATTTCGTTTTGAGAAACACAGCATGGCTGAAGCAGGGACGAACGGCGCGGACAGTGAATGCAATTAACGTAAGGATCAACAGGAAGAGCCAGCCGAATGCCTATGGGTTTAGAGAGATAGGTGCAAAGACAACAAGCATAAAGAGTTATAGTAAAGAATACAATATAATAAACAAGTACTGTATGTAAAGGCTTTAATGAAAGGTTCACATACTAACAAACTAGTCTGAATTATTTATAGCCAAACAAGAAACTCTCATACCTGTGACACACATCGTATATACCTGATGGCTGCTTCTCTAGAGAAAATATGCTGTCCATCAAATATGTACTCGCAAGGGGTTTTGGCAAGCATTGTCATCATCTCCTCCTCCGATAGGTTATGTCCAGTAAAATTTCCAACAACAAACTCAGAAATATCCAAGTCCATACTAAATGCACAAAGGAAGCTTTTTCCATCCATTAATGTTACTGTAATCCAAACTGCAGGGGCAATCAAGGAACGCTGTGACACAGAAATGAACATATAACGCAAAATTGTAGGATCCTTGGCTCTGTGACCCGCTGGTCGTTTCCATTCCTCAGAAAGTATAGACACATTATTGTTCAGGACAAAGCCGAGCAGAAAGAACCAAACAGCTGGTATAACCAATACCCCAATTCCATAGGAGTAGTTGTATTCAGGCATGCAGGGGCAGTTGAACTCAAAAGCGGAGTAGAGTTGAGCACTAGCCAGGGCCATAAGGCCACAAACACCATGCATAAACGACTCTTGGTTGGACTGAAGAAACTGGAACATCATACGAAACTTATCCATTTTGGCTTGTTAGGTGGATTCCTTGAAAAATGAATCTGTCTAGGAGACAAAAATACTTATCAAATTTTAATACTTAAACTTTAATACTGTGATTTTTTTTTTTTAAATTAAGGCCATGTCATTCATATTCCAACTATAAAGAAGATAAAGTTAAACACAGTAAACTGTGATCAAGCAGACTGATTCCTTATGATCACATATACAGATGTATACAGAAATAGATAGGTGTTATTCTAATACTTTTAAAAATACAAACAGAGTATGATATACTTACAGATTTTTCACTTGGTGTTTAGCAGGGGGTAATTACTGTAAATTTGTGAGAAATGCTGAGTAAAATTCATTTGTGGAACAGCTGAAGTGTTGACGCAATCTTCAGGACCGGAAAAAAGACATTATGTACTTCAGCTCCACCCTCCACACATAGTCATAGTCTCTCTCTCTCTCTCTCTCTCTCTCTCTCTCTGTCTGTCTCTCACACACTCTCTCGCTCTCACCTGTTGACCTATGATGTAATTTGGCAGACTCAGGTGATCAAAAACAGCATATTTACTGTATCTAACTTCTCAGTAATTAATTGAAATCTAACAATAATTTTAAAATATAATACAAATATAAATGTTAGACATATGATTGTTTTTTGTGTGCTTTTTTTTTTTTTTTTTTGCTAGAAAACTCCTCTCATTTACATAGCTTAACATAACCACAGACAGGCAGTGTGGTCCTAGCCAAAGTCACTGCCTCACCCTATTCAAATTTTACAGTGCCATGTCATTCTGTAAGAAGCTGTGATCACAGAAACACATAGTAATGAAAGACAAAATGTTTTACCATGATATTTTTTCTTGCTTCAAAGAACCTGTTTTGCTTAAATTATCGTAACTGTATACTTGTAATCATAGTATATATCATATCATATTATCATATATATATATATATATATGCATAACTATGATCTAAAACATCATCAGATTTTCACACAAGTCCTAAAAGTAGACAAAGAGAACCCAATTAAGCAAATGAGACAAAAATGAAATACTTGGTCATTTATTTATTTAAAAAATGATCCAATATTACATATCTGTGAGTGGCAAAAGTATGTGAACCTCTAGGATTAGCAGTTTGATTAACAATTGGAATGTGAACTTAGAGTCAGGTGTTTTCAATCAATGGGATGACAATCAGATGTGAGTGAGTGCCCTGTTTTATTTAAAGAACAAGTATCTATCAAAGCCTGATCTTGTTTGTGGAAGTGTATCATGGCATGAGCAAATGAAATTTCTGAGGATCTCAGAAAAAGAGGTGTTGATGCTCATCAGGCTAGAAAAGGTTACAAAACCATCTGTAAAAGGTTTGGACTCCACCAATCCACAGTCAGACAGATTGTGTAAAATAGAGGAAATTCAAGACCATTGTTTCTCCCCAGGAGTGGTCGACCAACAAAGATCACTCTAAAAGCAAGACGTGTAATTGTCCACGAGGACACAAAGGAACCCAGGCTTGTGAAACATGGTGGTGGTAGTTTCATGGTTTGGGCCTGTTTTGCTGCATCTGGGCTAGGATGGCCTCTCATCATTGATGGAACAATGAATTCTGAATTATACAGCAAATTCTAAAAGAAAATGTCAGGACATCTGTCCATGAACTGAATCTCAAGAGAAAGTGAGTCATGCAGCATGACAACGACCCAAAGTTGTTCTACCAAAGAATGATTAAAGAAGAATAAAGTTAATGTTTTGGAATGGCCAAGTCAAAGACCAGACCTTAATTCAACAGAAATGTTGTGGAAGGACCTGAAGCAAGCAGGTCATGTAAGGAAACCCTCCAACATTCCAGAGTTGAAGCTGTTCTGTACTGAGGAATGGGCTAAAATATCTCCAAGCCGATGTGCAGGACTGATCAACAGTTACCGGAAATGTTAAGTTGCAGTTATTGCTGCACAAAGGGGTCACACCAGTAGCTGAAAGCAAAGGTTCACATACTTTTGCCACCAACAGATATGTAATATTGGATTCTCAATAAATAAATGATACAAAAAAGTATAAAATTTTTTCTCATTTGTTTGAGTTCTCTCTATCTACTTTTAGGACTTCAAAATCCAATGATATTTTAGGTCATATTTATGCAGAAATGTAGAAAATTCTAAAGGGTTCACAAACTTTCAAGCACCACTGTATTTTGTGTCTTAAGTAGAACAGCCACTGATTTAGGCCATTGCTTTACAGCACAAAACTGTGACCTTGAGCATATTCTCTCTCTTGTCTGTGTACAGTGTGACATATTTCAAACAGGAAAGAGTCACACATGGGCGGAAGTGTGCTGTCAAAGTCTGTCTCAATGTGACGAATGTGGAAAGAGACGCAGTGGTTTAGAGCCCTGTAGTAAACTGCAACCGACTTTCAAATATTGATGCTGAAAGGTTCTATTACTTTTGACCATAGCCACAAAAAATTACAGGTAGGTGGATTGAAATATTCTGTTCTATTTGAATTAAAAAAACAAAACAAAACAAAAAAACAGCATTTGACTAAAATGATAAAAATGCATCATAAGAAAAAAAGAAGCTACCTATTCTCTTCAAAGCAGGAAGTTGAGCAGTACTATGAGATGGTGCACTATAAGACACTATAATATCTTACTGGTTAAACAAGCTACTCAAAAGTTCTCGTAGTAATCTGTTATGAAATGAGACATAAAAGGAGCGGTATACATCATAACTATGTTTGCAACCTACTGATGTAATTAGTCTGCTACACTATACAATACACTTCCTGGTAGAAATTGTATTGTAATTCAGGATTACTTTTCTATCCTATGATAGCCTTATTCACACAATTTCACTCTAGATGTTGAGTTCATTTGATTTTTGTTTTATATAAGGACATAATGGATCTGACTGAATAAATTCCTGATTTGGTTACAGGATGGAGGAAATGCTTCTGCGAGTGTGTGTAGTAGTGGTCAGCCTGCTGTACATAAAGGACCACACTGTCTTTCAGGAGCAGGAGGAAAACATTATCATGGACATGCAAAAGTGGGAATATTTGCTGCAGAAGGACGCGTCAAAGCTAGAGCAGGAAGTGCACCGGGTGACCACAGGGCTGCCACATTCAAATCAGGAAGTGTCGCAAAGTCATCGCAGAATGACAAATGGGGAAGGGGACGATTCAGATGTTCAACAAGTCCTGGCAAATGTCAAAGTAGAAAATCCACATGAACACCAAATGCCATCCAGGGAAGACCAAGATATTCTGCACCAGAACCTGTTGATAAAGGACATTCAAGATGAAGCAGTTCGCCATACTCATGACAATGTACCATCAGCATTACAACATGGAGTTATAGTGGATGACAATTTCACCTCAGAAAAAGGGGTACAGCCAGAAATTGGAAGAGCCTCCCAGAATGAAATTAAGAACTTTCAAGAGGATGACATGTTGGAGCACAAGAAGGAAGTTCCACACAATGATCAGAAAATGAAGACACTGAATGAAGACCAAATAAAAGAAGTTCAAGGAAAATCATCTTTAAATGGAGTGCATGATACTGATAAGAAGTCTTCCCATTTAGATCAGATGGGAGGGAGCAACCAAATGCCATTAGAAGAGATACCTGAGGAAAACCCCACTGCCTCAAGCCAACATTCAACAGATAACCCCTACAACTGGTATTTATGGAAATTACTTTCCCTGATATCATTGATCCGCCTTCTCAGGAAATTCATTAGCAAAACCTCACAAAGCTCAGGAACAATAGTTCCCATCAAAGACAAGACCATATCTACTGGTATATTATCAAAAATATGTATTCCTGACAACCAAGTATTGAGTTGCTTTTATGAGCAGTGTGTACGAGTCCCTCCCAGCACATGTGGCCGATTATGCGACTTTGTGGAGGGTTTTGTGGATGAACTTTTGGAAGCTGCAAGGGAAGCTAGCAATGAAGAAACTGACATGCAGATTGGGGACTTTATCAGAGTCGGGAGCTTATATGAACTTTGGGCTACAGGCAAGACAATGGTGTGTGACTTGTATGTACCTATAACTGCACCAAGGTCACACGGATATGATGTTGAACTTTGGAAGGAGAAAAATGATGCATTGTTGAGTTCTGGCATGATCAAAATGGTGAAGACTGAGAATACTTCAAATGGTTGCCCTTGCATGGATGGGAAGTCCGATGATGAGGACGTGTTATGTCTTCTTCATCCGCATAGTGAGACAAGCAAAGTTATGATAAATGCTGTTGGGGGTCCACTATGCCAAGAAAATACACCATATCTTTCTAAAAAACAAGTAGTGACATGGTTCAGGACAATGATTATAAAAGGATGGAGAGAAATCAGTCACAAGTATGAATTTGAGCTAGGATTTCGCAACCAGATGGCTCCTGGGGCTTTGAGAGTTCGATTCAGATCAGGGCAGATTGTTTTGTTCAATATTACACCTGTGGTCCAGGTCAAAGCTTCAGAAGTATACTTAGTCTCTTATCTTTCCACTAATCAAAGCATCTCAGACATTCACTGGCCCATTTCCTTTGCTAGTTATGAAAATGCCCTCTTTCAGTACTTCAGCAAGACTCTTCCATACAATTCATGCCATATTGAGTGTCTCCAAATTCTCTCTTTTCTACACAAACAGCAAAATAGTCTAACAGGGAAATGTGGGCTTACAAGTCATCACCTCAAGTGTACATTGCTACATCTGTTGATGTACAAGCCCACAGAATGGAAACACGAGCAGCTCACTGGCAGACTGAATGATATGCTAGCATTTCTTGAGCAAAGGCTTCAAGCAAAAGAATTCCACCATGCTTTAGTTGGGAATCCTCTTGTTCCTAAGGACATTGGGCTTCCTAAGGAATTCCAAATGGCAAAGCCAACCAATATTTTCCTGCCAATGGCTTTGGATGAAAAATGCTACTTGAAAACTGTCCACCATTTTCAGGAATTAATGAAAAATGCTCCTGTACTTTTTCAGGAGTATGGCTTAATAAAAAGCTCAGGATTATACAAGAAATGAATATAGAAAGTACAGCTTCTTTTAATACTAAGCAGTACTACTTTCTCAAATGGCTGCACCAAATTCATAAAACAACCATTGCAAATATTGTACATTTCCAGCCAAGTTCCACTTTAAAGGAAAATATTTATAAAGCTCTATTAAGCCATGTGCATGTCTGAAGTTGTGTGCTTGTTAAGGTTCTGACCAACTAAGTATTCTGTTCACCAATGCACTGTATAGCTGGGTTTTGTTAAACAAATTAAAGAACAGTAATTCCACCCTTCCCCACCATTTTAGTTCTTTTAATACTGCAAGAGACATTTTTCCCCCCAACAGTCAGATTTTATTATGCAAAATGTAAAAACCCAAGTATAAAAGATGACTACACATTAACGAGTCACTTCATCAAAGGAGTCCCAAAACATCTCAAACCCTCCACGGGGCAGGGCTTCTCCTCCTACTTTAAAGGATTTTGTTGCAGGTTGGTCAATCTGGCTCTTCTCAACCTTCCAGGAGTTGCTGGAGATATTCATACTCACTACATAAAAATAAATAAATAAAAAATAAGCTCCTGCCATTATAGAAACATAAAAACAATTGTGCAACAGTAAGAATTGTTTTGCTAAAACCATTTCAAATTGATAGCAAGTTTCTACTGATCACATGACAAAACTACACTTCCTCTCCCCTAAAATGGGGAAGTACAAATTCATAGCATAATGACTGACTTGAGGGCTCTGGAGCAGGACAGGAAGCATCACAGCAAGCACAGACAGCATCATCTCCATACAACTCTGACCACCTAAAGCACAGTTGAGAGTTAAGAGCATTTCATATTTCTGTTCAATCAAAGAACAGTTTGCTTCAGTAGTGCAACAACTCGAACCTCACCCTTGTGCATCTGCCATGTAGGAACAAGATTTTGTGCTTGAAGTTGGTATTTCTGGTCCCAGAGACATTTCACAATGCATGAACATTTCCTGGGAAAGGGAACATTTCACAGCGGTGAATGTGCACATTTGGGACAGTTACAAGAGCTGTGGCAAATTTTAAACTGCATTAAATTACTGTTCTTAGTACGTACTCTAGGACAAATCTGCTTTAATGCCAGCAAAGCAAAACAATTTTACTTAAATTTGTTACCAGGGTATTGGACAGACAGTCAACTTGCTACATGCTGTTACACACATTTACCGTTTTGTTTTCAGGCTGGGAGACCATGTCCTTAAACATAAGGGCTCCCACAGAGAACCTTAATGTGGCCTTATCCTCACTAGGGTAGAACTTGCTTTGATGAGTGTTCTTACTGTCCAGCATGCATCTGCACAAAAAGATCAATTAAAGCTGCCAAATACACAACATGGAACAACTCCAAATTAAAGCAAAGGCGAACATTAGCAGATTCCTTACCCATAGTTGTCCACCACAGTGTATTTAGGTGTAGTGTCAGGGTTCTGAGAAGCAGTGATGTAGCACTTGCTTAAGTAGAGCCTCTTTCCAGCACGACTATGAGGAGCCATGGCCTCAAAGTACATGGGCTGGCCAATTGCATAACTCTGCAGTGTACCAAGAGGTTCCCAATTCTCTGTAGAAAAATATTTTCCCCCCTCCATTTAACTTTAGTAGCAAAATGCAAAGGTAACTCAAAATGAAGGTCACATCCCTCCTAAAGGATCAGTTGTGACCAAGTTAATTCACTTAACCAAAAAGGATAATACAAGATCTGCATTTCAAATCACAAGACAAAGACAACATCCAATCCAGTCATTTGAATCATCCTCAAAAATGGACGGTCATCTTACTGATATGGAATAATGATTGTGTTCAGAGGCTCATCATTGCACTGAAAATTGCTTCATTAAAGGCATATTAAATTCGTCCAATGTTTCAAACTGCCAAAAGTTTTGGCAATACTGGTATAGTCAAAATGCAGTCAGTGAAAAGCACAGATTTAGAATCAAGTTGACATTCTGTATGCATGAACCCAAAAGGTTAAACACTGTCTGATAGAGTTTAATGTGAACACTGTTTAGTATTAATGTTATTAACCTTTTCCCTCTGTCCCCATATTAACACTTTCCCCTTCTGTCCTCTCTACGAACACCCCCTCCCTTCTCTGTTTCCTGGTTCCTGTGTTGGCACCTCTTTTCTTTGTTTCTCTGTTGACTCAGGTACAGACAGATGAAGCCCCTCACCATTTGTGTATTCCTCAGTCTCCCCGAATACCATTTGCATGCTTTTACATTCTTCCCCAAACATCTGTCGTCCTTTCATTACTTCCTAGAAACCATATATGGTCTTACATCAATAATAGGCTTCCTGTTTTATGCAAATACACCTTCCACCTAACCAATCAGTAGATAACCCATTGTCTCCGTTTTGTGTCAAGCACAATATATACTCTGCCTTTTCTTTGAATAAAGAGAGATTCTGCCATTTGAACTTTGTGTGTCTGTGTGTCATTTGGCAAACTATCCCAAGATCTTGGTGCAGGAAGCGTGCAGCAGGGCCAGGGCACCATCTTTCTTGTGTACTCTCACTTTCTCTCTTCTTAGGAATTGTAACCTGGAGATTCAATATTTTTAAAACCTAACAGTTTTCTGGGGGCTTGTCCCAGGATATCAATTCAAAACCTAACACTGTCCAACACTTAAGTACATTTAATTACACAATCTGGATTTACATGTAGGGAACGTTGAGTGTACTTACCATCTACAGGTGTGAGGGAGACTCCACCTTGTAAGCTCAAGAAAACAGTCCCTGCTTCCACTTGAGGATGATAGCCAATGTTGTAGGAGCGGAAATGCCTACAAAGCAAGCATTAACATTTAGATTTACTAGAAGCAGCACATTCAATTATACTTGTTGAGAAAGAAAAGTTCTAACTTGTTGTAACGACACTCCAGTGGCACAGAAAATGGTAGCTCACGAATAACTGGTTCATTGGTTACAGGCTCATAGAACAGCGTGTTTGAATACAAAACACGGTTTTCATTTTCCTGTAAAGACAAACAAATTGAGAGAAATTATGGGAAATACACAATCACTCTTAAAAAGTCTTCTTTGGGAAGAACATTTTGTTTCACAAACTTAGACAATTAGAAATACATACATGACGTTGTACATTGCAGCTGTTGACGGGATATAGGAAGTAGTAATGCTCAGGTGTGTCTTTATTCACAGGACATGTTCCCACTTTGAGATATTTCCCAGCATCTGGGCTGGTAAAGAGATTCTTCATAACCCTCACATAAATCCGGTCAACGTGGCACAAAAGCTCTATACTTCTTGGTTTAGAAGGCAAGGGAGTTGCTGTTGCTGCAGGAGGAGATGATGGCAGCAATATAGACTTCATCAAAGCAGGTACCGGTCTACGGTTTCTTGCAGGTTTAAAAATAAGCTTATGGACATCTGAAGAGCGGATTTGCTGAAACTGTGGTAATTTCAAAGGTGGACACGGAGTGTTAACAGTTGGGTATATTGGAGTCCGATCCTTGTATTTAGGCAATGGTTCCTCTAGTTCAGGCCAGGAGTCATCTGAATCAGCTTCATCAGTCATAGAAGGAGAAGGACTCACCATGTAGGTCAGCACCACCAAGAGTAACACAGCTTTCAATAACATTTTTTAAATTTATTTATTTATTTATTTTTTACAAGCCTAAAAGACCTCCAAGAATGCCTTTCAAACCAAACTTAGCCTATTTATAGCAGCTAGATGAGGAGGCAGAGGCGTGGTCATGGTGTGATTGGGTGTGCTCTGCACCTGGTGTTAATTGGCTCAACCAAATTATGATTGGCTGTAGAAGCACTATTTATTCTATACAAAGTATGACCTCTGCTGGTGAACTTGCTGGTGTGCTGTGTGTGTAACTTTACATACCGTATATACTGTACTATTTCTATAGATAGATAGATTTTATTTAGTAATGTATTCAAGCCCATTGAGTAATTTATTTCTTTAGTCACTTTGAGGGATTTCTAAGAAAAATCACAGCAACATTGTCAGTAAAAGCAACAGATTCTTGAGGCAAATAGAGAAGTTTTCTTTTTATTTCACATTATGGCTGCTAGTATACATAATGCAGAATGTAGGATTTATCTTTGCAGGAGGTCCCCCAAACCTACTGAAGACACAGTGACCACTCCAACTCAGCTTTAATGACGGGTCCACTTATAGTCATGCATTTTCTAAAGCCAAGGATTATTTCTAGAATATATATTGAGGTACTTGACAGCTACAGCTCTTCTTTAAAAGATCTTCCTTAAAAGTACATCTGAACTTTTCACAAGTGCCCTTGCATGGATGGGAAGTCTGATGATGAGGACGTGTTGTCTTCTTCATCTGCATAGTGAGACAAGCAAAGTTATGATAAATGCTGTTGGAGGTCCACTATGCCAAGAAAATACACCATATCTTTCTAAAAAGAAACAATTAGTGACATGGTTCAGGACAATGATTATAAAAGGATGGAGAGAAATCATCCACAAGTATGAATTTGAGCTAGGATTTCGCAACCAGATGGCTCCTGGGGCTTTGAGAGTTCGACTCAGATAAGGGCAGATTGTTCTGTTCAATATTACACCTGTGGTCCAGGTCAAAGCTTCAAAAGTATACTTAGTCTCTTATCTTTCCTCTAATCAAAACATCTCAGACAGTCATTGACCCATCTCTTTTGCTAGTTATGAAAGTGCCCTCTTTTAGTACTTCAACAAAATTCTTCCATACAATTCATACCATATTGAGTGTCTCCAAATTCTCTCTTTTCTACACAAACAGCAAGAGAGTCTATCAGGGAAATGTGGGCTTACAAGTCATCACCTCAAGTGTACATTGCTACATCTGTTGATGTACAGGTAATCTTGGCTTACAGTTTATGGAAATCAAAATTCCAGTATCTCAAAATATTCGAATAAACAATTTATAATACAGAACTGTCGACCAGAGAAGAGCTCTAATCAGCTAATTAACTTAAAACACCGGCAAAGGTTTCCTGAGCCTTTAACCTCGCAGTCTGTTTCAGTACACACAATCACAATATTCATGGAAAGTTGACTGGAAGGGAAAGGTGTGGTAGAAAAAGGTGCACAAGAAACAGGGATAACCGCAGCCCTGAGAGGATTGTCAAGCAAAGCTGATTCAAGAACATGGGGGAGCTTCATAAGAAGTTAACTGAGGCTAGATTGAAGAGCATCAAGAGCCACCACGCACAGACGTGTCCAGGAAACAGGCTACAAGTGTTACATTCCTAGTGTCAAGCCACTCCTGAACCAGATACAACGTCAGAAGCGTCTTACCTGGGCTAAGGAGAAAAAGAACTGGACCACTGCTCAGTGGTCCAAAGTCCTCTTTTCAGATGAAAGTAAATTTTGCATTTCATTTGGAAATCAAGGTCCCAGAGTCTGGAGGAAGAGTGGAGAGGCACAGAATCCAAGTTGATTGAAGTCCAGTGTGAAGTTTCCACAGTCAGTGATGATTTGGGGTGCCATGTCATCTGCTGGTGTTGGTCCACGGGGTTTTCTCAAGTCTAGAGTCAATGCAGCTGTCTACCAGGAGATTTTCAAGCACTTCGTGCTTCCATCTGCTGACAAGCTTTATGGAGATGCTGATTTCCTTTTCCAGCAGGACTTGGCACCTGCCCACAGTGCCAAAACTACTAGTAACTGGTTTGCTGACCATGGTATTATTGTGCTTGCTTGGCCAGCCAACTCACCTGACCCCCATAGAGAATCAATGGGGTATTGTCAAGAGGAAGATGAAAGACACTAGACCCAACAATGCATACAACTGAAGGCTGCCATCAAAGCAACCTGGCCTTCCATAACACCTCAGCAGTGAGACAGGCTGATTGCCTCCATGCCACCCCACACTGATGCAGTAATTCATGCAAAAGGAGCCCTGACCAAGTATTGAGTGTATAAATTAACATACTTATCAGAACTTTGATATTTCTGTATTATAAATTCTTTATTCTAATATTTTGAAATACTGGATTTTTGATTTCCATGAGCTATAAGCCATAATTATTAAGATTAAAACAAAAAAAAAAAAAAAAAAGCGCTTGAAATATCACTGTTATGAATCTAAATTATATGAAAGTTCCACTTTTTAAAATTAAATTAGAGAAAAAAAAAAAAAATTGCTATATTCTAAGTTTTTGAGATGCACCTGTACAAGCCCACAGAATTGAAATGCGAGTAGCTAACTGGCAGACTGAATGATATGCTACCATTTCTTGAGTAGAGACTTCAAGCAAAAGAATTCCACCATGCTTTAGTTGGGAATTCTCTTGCTCCTTAGGACATTGGTCTTTCTAAGGAAATTCAAATGGCAAAGCCAACCAATATTTTCCTGCCAATGGCTTTGGATGAAGAATGGTACTTGAAAACTGTCCACCATTTTCAAGAATTAGTTACATATTCTCCTGCAGTATGGCTCAATAAAAAAAACTCAGGATTACAAGAGATGAAAAATTATTTAAAAAAAAAAATTTTTACTCAAGCAGTACTACTTTCTCAAATGGCTACACCCAATCCATAAACAACCATTGCAAATATTGTACATTTCCAGCCAAGCTCCACTTTAAAGGAAAATATTTATAAAGCTCTGTTAAGCCATGTGCATGTCTGAGGTTGTGTGCTTGTTAAGGTTCTGACCAACTAAGTATTCTGTTCACCAATGCACTGTATAGCTGGGTTTCTTTAAACAAATTAAAGAACAGTAATTCCACCCTTCCACCATTTTAGTTCTTTTAATACTGCAAGAGACATTTTCCCCCCAACAGTCAGATTTTATTATGCAAAAAGGAAAAACCCAAGTATAAAAGATGACTACACATTAACGAGTCACTTCATCAAAGGAGTCCCAAAACATCTCAAACCCTCCACGGGGCAGGGCTTCTTCTCCTACTTTAAAGGATTTTGTTGCAGGTTGGTCAATCTGGCTCTTCTCAACCTTCCAGGAGTTGCTGGAGATCTTCATACTCACTACATCAAAAAAAAAAAAATTAAATAAGCTCCTGCTATTATAGAAACATAAAAACAATTGTGCAACAGTAAGAATTGTTTTGCTAAAACCATTTCAGATTGATAGCAAGTTTCTACTGATCACATGACAAAACTACACTTCCTCTCCCCTAAAATGGGGGAAGTACAAATTCATAGCATAATGACTGACTTGAGGGCTCTGGAGCAGGACAGGAAGCATCACAGCAAGCACAGACAGCATCATCTCCATACAACTCTGACCACCTAAAGCACAGTTGAGAGTTAAGAGCATTTCATATTTCTGTTCAATCAAAGAACAGTTTGCTTCAGTAGTGCAACAACTCGAACCTCACCCTTGTGCATCTGCCATGTAGGAACAAGATTTTGTGCTTGAAGTTGGTATTTCTGGTCCCAGAGACATTTCACAATGCATGAACATTTCCTGGGAAAGGGAACATTTCACAGCGGTGAATGTGCACATTTGGGACAGTTACAAGAGCTGTGGCAAATTTTAAACTGCATTAAATTACTGTTCTTAGTACGTACTCTAGGACAAATCTGCTTTAATGCCAGCAAAGCAAAACAATTTTACTTAAATTTGTTACCAGGGTATTGGACAGACAGTCAACTTGCTACATGCTGTTACACACATTTACCGTTTTGTTTTCAGGCTGGGAGACCATGTCCTTAAACATAAGGGCTCCCACAGAGAACCTTAATGTGGCCTTATCCTCACTAGGGTAGAACTTGCTTTGATGAGTGTTCTTACTGTCCAGCATGCATCTGCACAAAAAGATCAATTAAAGCTGCCAAATACACAACATGGAACAACTCCAAATTAAAGCAAAGGCGAACATTAGCAGATTCCTTACCCATAGTTGTCTACCACAGTGTATTTAGGTGTAGTGTCAGGGTTCTGAGAAGCAGTGATGTAGCACTTGCTTAAGTAGAGCCTCTTTCCAGCACGACTATGAGGAGCCATGGCCTCAAAGTACATGGGCTGGCCAATTGCATAACTCTGCAGTGTACCAAGAGGTTCCCAATTCTCTGTAGAAAAATATTTTCCCCCCTCCATTTAACTTTAGTAGCAAAATGCAAAGGTAACTCAAAATGAAGGTCACATCCCTCCTAAAGGATCAGTTGTGACCATCAAGTTAATTCACTTAACCAAAAAGGATAATACAAGATCTGCATTTCAAATCACAAGACAGACAACATCCAATCCAGTCATTTGAATCATCCTCAAAAATGGACGGTCATCTTACTGATATGGAATAATGATTGTGTTCAGAGGCACATCATTGCACTGAAAATTGCTTCATTAAAGGCATATTAAATGCATCCAATGTTTCAAACTGCCAAAAGTTTTGGCAATACTGGTATAGTCAAGTTGCAGTAGCGAAAAGCACAGATTTAGAATCAAGTTGACATTTTGTATGCATGAACCCAAAAGGTTAAACACTGTCCAACACTCAAGTACATTTAGTTACACAATCTGGATTTACATGTAGGGAACATTGAGTGTACTTACCGTCTACAGGTGTGAGGGAAACTCCACCTTGTAAGCTCAAGAAAACAGTCCCTGCTTCCACTTGAGGATGATAGCCAATGTTGTAGGAGCGGAAATGCCTACAAAGCAAGCATTAACATTTAGATTTACTAGAAGCAGCACATTCAATTATACTTGTTGAGAAAGAAAAGTTCTAACTTGTTGTAACGACACTCCAGTGGCACAGAAAATGGTAGCTCACGAATAACTGGTTCATTGGTCACAGGCTCATAGAACAGCGTGTTTGAATACAAAACACGGTTTTCATTTTCCTGTAAAGACAAACAAATTGAGAGAAATTATGGGAAATACACAATCACTCTTAAAAAGTCTTCTTTGGGAACAACATTTTGTTTCACAAACTTAGACAATTAGAAATACATACATGACGTTGTACATTGCAGCTGTTGATGGGATATAGGAAGTAGTAATGCTCAGGCGTGTCTTTATTCACAGGACATGTTCCCACTTTGAGATATTTCCCAGCATCTGGGCTGGTAAAGAGATTCTTCATAACCCTCACATAAATCCGGTCAACGTGGCACAAAAGCTCTATACTTCTTGGTTTAGAAGGCAAGGGAGTTGCTGTTGCTGCAGGAGGAGATGATGGCAACAATATAGACTTCATCAAAGCAGGTACCGGTCTACGGTTTCTTGCAGGTTTAAAAATAAGCTTATGGACATCTGAAGAGCGGATTTGCTGAAACTGTGGTAATTTCAAAGGTGGACACGGAGTGTTAACAGTTGGGTATATTGGAGTCCGATCCTTGTATCTTGGCAACGGTTCCTCCAGTGCAGGCCAGGAGTCATCTGAATCAGCTTCATCAGTCATAGAAGAAGAAGAACTCACCATGTAGGTCAACACCACCAAGAGTAACACAGCTTTCAATAACATTTTATTTTTTATTATTTTTTTTTTTTTACAAGTCTAAAAGACCTCCAAGAATGCCTCTCAAACCAAACTTAGCCTATTTATAGCAGCTAGATGAGGTGGCAGAGGCGTGGTCATGGTGTGATTGGGTGTGCTCTGCACCTGGTGTTAATTGGCTCAACCAAATTATGATTGGCTGTAGAAGCACTATTTATTTTATACAAAGTATGACTTTGTACTGCTGTTGAACTTGCTGGTGTGCTGTGTGTGTAACTTTACATACTGTATATATTGTACTATTTACTGTAGATAGATAGATAGATAGATAGGTAGATAGATAGATTTTATTTAGTAATGTATTCAAGCCCATTAAGTAATTTATTTCTTTAGTCACTTTGAGGGATTTCTAAGAAAAATCACAGCAACATTGTCAGTAAAAGCAACAGATTCTTGAGGCAAATAGAGAAGTTTTCTTTTTATTTCACATTATGGCTGCTAGCATACATAATGCAGAATGTAGGATTTGTCTTAGCAGGAGGTCCCCCAAACCTACTGAAGACACAGTGACCACTCCAGCTCAGCTTTAATGACGGGTCCACTTATAATCATGCATTTTCTAAATCCAAGGATTATTTCTAGAATATATATATATATATATATATATATATATATATTGAGGTACTTGACAGCTACAGCACTTCTTTAAAAGATCTTCCTTAAAAGTACATCTGAAGCTTTTACAAGTGAAAACGTAAAGTGTGTGGTGGTGGTGGTGCTCCTGTGCAAGAATGAAAACACATTACGATTCTCTTTAAAGAGGACGACATGGCTCTTTTGTTTTTACAGTGGGGGAAAGAAGTATTTAATCCCCTGCTGATTTTGTACGTTTGCCCACTGACAAAGAAATGATCAGTCTATAATTTTAATAGTAGGTGTATTTTAACAGTGAGAGACAGAATAACAACAAAAAAATCCAGAAAAACACATTTAAAAAAAAGTTATAAATTGATTTGCATTTTAATGAGTGAAATAAGTATTTGATCCCTTTGACTTAGTACTTGGTGGCAAAACCCTTGTTGGCAATCACAGAGGTCAGACGTTTCTTATAGTTGGCCACCAGGTTTGCACACATCTCAGGAGGGATTTTGTCTCACTCCTCTTTGCAGATCCTCTCCAAGTCATTAAGGCCTCGAGGCTGATGTTTGGCAACTCAAACCTTCAGTTCCCTCCACAGATTTTCTATGGGATTAAGGTCTGGAGATTGGCTAGGCCACTCCAGGACCTTAATGTGCTTCTTCTTGAGCCACTCCTTTATTGCCTTGGCTGTGTGTTTTGGGTCATTGTCATACTGGAATACCCATCCACTACCCAGTTTCAATGCCCTGGCTGAGGGAAGGAGGTTCTCACCCAAGATTTAACGGTACATGGCCCCGTCCATCGTCCCTCTGATGCGGTGCAGTTGTCCTGTCCCCTTAGCAGAAAAACTCCCCCAAAGCATAATGTTTTCACCTCCATGTTTGACGGTGGGGATGGTGTTCTTGGGGTCATAGACAGCATTCCTCCTCCTCCAAACACGGCGAGTTGAGTTGATGCCAAAGAGCTTGATTTTGGTCTCATGTGACCACAACACATTCAGATGTTCATTGGCAAACTTCAGACGGGCCTGTACATGTGCTTTCTTGAGCAGGGGGACCTTGCAGGCACTGCAGGATTTCAGTCCTTCATGGCGTAGTGTGTTACCAATTGTTTTCTTGGTGACTATGGTCCCAGCTGCTTTGAGATCATTAACAAGATCCTCCCGTGTAGTTCTAGGCTGATTCCTCACCGTTCTCATCATTGAAACTCCATGAGGTGAGATCTTGCATGGAGCCCCAGATTGAGGGAGACTGACAGTTATTTTGTGTTTCTTCCATTTGCGAATAATCGCACCAACTGTTGTCACCTTCTCACCAAGCTGCTTGGCGATGGTCTTGTAGCCCATTCCAGCCTTGTGTAGGTCTACAATCTTGTCCCTGAGATCCTTGGACAGCTCTTTGGTCTTGGCCATGGTGGAGAGTTTGGAATCTGATTGATTGATTGCTTCTGTGGACAGGTGTCTTTTATACAGGTAACAAGCTGAGATTATGAGCACTCCCTTTAAGAGAGTGCTCATAATCTCAGCTCGTTACCTGTGTAAAAGACACCTGGGAACCAGAAATCTTGCTGATTGATAGGGGATCAAATATTTATTTCACTGATTAAAATCGCAAATCAATTTATAACTTTTTTGAAATGTGTTTTTCTCTCACTGTTAAAATACACCTACCATTAAAATTATAGACTGATCATTTCTTTGTCAGTGAGCAAACGTACAAAATCAGCAGGGGATCAAATACTTTTTTCCCCCACTGTATGTATTTTGAAAATCTTACCATGAGTCACATTCAATCAAGCCATATTTAATGAAGAGTGTATATGCTAGTTTAGTCTTTTCACTATCCTGACACGCAACACTAGCATAGGAGCTCAGCTGTTAAATGGACAAATTTCCCTGTCCATTGACCTCTGCTAAACAAACTAGCATTGTGTCTCAAATCACATGCTTGTATACTATTCTCAACCATTGTACTAACACTAACTGCCTTTTCTATAACAGTTAGTGTTTGAATTTTAAAAACCTCTCATATAGTCTTCAAACCTACCGAAAGGTCTGTTTTGCATATCAGTCTTCTGGATTTTCTAGATTAGTAAATACTTTTGTGAGGTCAGAGTTTTTGATTTGAGATGCAGGTGCTTGCAAAGTCATGTGGCAAATATAAACCAGGCTCCTCTACTTTGCATCAGGCCATATCACCTCGGCATGGATTATTTTCCTATATCAACATGCCACTCATGTTTTATTCCTTATATATCGTTTGAAGCTATATATGACAGCAGAAAGAGATGCACCCTTTCAAACCCACCTCCTGACTTTTGGAAAAAGCTGTGTCATTACATAAAAGTTCACACTCCCACTAGACTGGTCAGTCAGTGCAAAAAATATTGCTTTGGTTTTTAAGTCCATAGTAATGTTTTAAGTCCACATATGTTACTGACAAAATAAAATGTTAAAATATTACAGTGGTTCCTAAATTGTATTTAAAAAATGTAAGGTTTGGGATCACAGAAAATTCATAATGGCAGTTTGGGGTTGTATGCCCAAATGGTTTGGGAACTCCTGTGTGGTCTTGTTGTACTATCAATTAAACATTTATTTTCAAACTTTCAGGTTTCAATGTTCGATTATTCGAGCCTCAAAAAAGAAACATTAATCCATGAATACATAAAAGTAGGTGCAGTGACTGGTATATACACTAGGGGGTGGCAGACCCAGCAGACCCTGCCAACCCAAATGAATAAATAAAAAAAACAAACGAGTAGTTGTTTTTTTTGGGGGGGGAGGTGTGTTCAGGGGCAGTTGTAAGGCAGGGTTTTACTTGAATAACATGATGTTATTCATGAAGGACAAGTTTAAATAGATAGTTAGTTACATAGTTAGTTAATACCAAGTCACAACACAGTATTCCGTTTTGCATAATTTTGCATTACAAAACTAAAAAAAAAATGTTGGCAGGTCTGGGGTTATGCCAGTATGCAGGTAAGTATCACTAGAGTATCGCATACAGTATAATCTAAATGAACAACCAAAACTAAGGGTGAATACTTATCTATTGGATAATATTGATCCTTTACCCAAGATGTCCAGAAAAGGTCAGCAATATACTGAACCTGTTTCCATATTATGCATGAGTATGAACCTTTTTGTGGAATAAACCAGGCTTATGATTATGATCAGAGAAATGATGGAGTTGAATGCATTTGGCCAAATATGTTCGGTTTCATGCATCTGTTGGTGTGTACGCTGGATAATTCACTGAGGTCCAAAAGCCAACTTTGCCAGGGTTTCAGTAAAACTTTCAGAACAATCTCATCCCATCCATAGTTCATTTTACAAAGCTCTTGAAGGATGTGTTTTGCATTCAGGACAAGTGAAGCAAGAATGCCAAGTGGATCATATACAGATCGTACAATTGAGAGAATGCCTATTCTAGTCAAAGGTCTGTCTTTCATGAAAACTTTTAAGTTAAAGGTGTCACTTTCTGTGTTCCACTGCATACCTAGTGCTCTTTCAATAAACAACTTTTCTCTGTCCAAACTTAGATCTTTTACTACATCAGCTCTATTGTCTTCTGGAACTGATGTAATTACTGCTTTGCTATTGCTCATCCATTTTGTCAATTTGAAGCCTCCTTCAGTACATGCATTTCTGAGCCTGTTCTGTTCTCTGGCTACTGACTTTAAATAGTCAACATAGGACTTTTGTTCGATAGTATGGATAACTTTCTTATCATACTTGTTACAATTATCTTTGCTGTCTTTCTCTATGCAAAGTCTTGCAACTTGGAGATGATACAGCTCCAATCAAATGTACTGTTAGAGTTTCCCTCGTTCTCGGAGTTCGCTACGCGAACACTTCCACATTCCACGCTTCGTGCTACCAGGAAGAGTAGCACGAGATTCATTCACAAAAACCCCGCTGGACTATGCATTTCATGAACTCTCGCTTTGTTTATATCAATGAATACAGCTTTTTGCGTTTTTGTTTACCACGCATTCCCTGGCCTTTGGATTATTGCCGTGTCATTTTGTGGATTATTGCCTTGTGAGTTTGTGGATTACTGCCTTGTCATTTTGTGGATTTATGCCTGAACACTCTTTGGATTTTTGTTTGACTGTTTGCCTTTTGTGACCCTGCCGGTACGTTGCCTTTCCCCCTGTTTAGTATATGTTCCTTTACTTTTGAATGTTCCTTTACTTTCGAATGTTCCTAATAAACTGACTATTTCCCCTGCACATGCATCCTGCCTCCCCCTGTCTGTGTTACGTAACAGAATACTCCGCCCAAAAATGGATGCAGCAGGGAAATTTAGGACATGCTGCGCCACATTTTTTGTTCCTCCCCTGGACTCAGTCTCTTTCTCCCAGTGGGCCTGCATTCATCCCCCCTCTGCTTATAATGGTTTTTCTACCAAACCCCAGTATTTTCTTTGGCAGGCCCAGACGTATTTTTGTAGTTTAAAGGACCCTAAACCCAGTGAGGAACAATGGGCACGGTTCCTCCTATTGCGTTTAGTCTGCCGGTTGGTGGAGATCCACCTCGCCAGTGGGTACCAGGAACTGTATACAATTTCGGGTTTCATGGATTTTCTGATCCAGGAATATGGGAGCCCAGAATTTAAGCCAGACATAAAAACCTTCCTGAACAAGGTGCACCTGCCCGGTGAACCCGTCCAGTCATTCCTCGAGCACTATGAGAGGGAGCGGGTTAACATGGCAGCCTGCACCTCTCAACCCCGGTCCCAGGAGTGTGCAACCGAGGGCTGCACCTGACAGGCCAGCTTACAGTGCCCCACCTGTCAAAAACAGGGAACAAGGAGCTACTACTTCTGCTCGCAGAACTGTTTCAAGGACAGCTGGCGATTACACAAGCGGCTCCATAGGCGGGCACCCCCAGAGCTCCAGCCGGAGACCCAGCAGGAGGTCTCCCCAGCGGAGCACCACCTGGAGGTTAACGTGGCAACCTCCAGCCCCGAGCTCCAGCCAAAGACCCAGCAGGAGGTCTCCCCAACGGAGCGCCACCTGGAGGTCCACGAGGGGACCTCTGTTCCTGTCCTGTTCCTGTCGGGGGTTCACGAGGAGACCTCCACTCCTGTCCTGCTCATGTCAGAGGTCCACAAGATGACCTCCTCCGAAGCCAAGTCCATGTCAGAGGTCCACGGGATGACCTCCTCCGAAGCCAAGTCCATGTCAGAGGTCCACGGGATGACCTCCTCCGAAGCCATGTCCATGTCAGAGGTCCACGGGATGACCTCCTCCGAAGCCAAGTCCATGTCAGAGGTCCACGGGATGACCTCCTCTGAAGTCAAGTCCATGTCAGAGGTCCACGGGATGACCTCCTTCCAAGCCAAGTCCATGTCTGAGGTCCACAGGATGACCTCCTTTCCAAGTCCATGTCTATGTCCAAGTCCAGATCCAGGTCTCTGTCCTGACCCATATCCTAGTATATGTCTCAGTCCAGATCCATACCCTAAGCCAGAGTCATGTTCCAATCCATGCCTTAGCCCATGCTTCAGTTCAGACCTAGAGTCACATCTAGAATCTAGTCTAGTTCTCAGTCCAGGTCTCAGTCCTGTTTCCAGTCCAGGTCCCAGTCCTTCTTCCAGTCCAGTTTCTGGTTTAGTTTCCAGTACAGGTTCAGATCCAGTTCCCAATCCAGTTTCCAGTCTAGGTCTCAGTCCAGAATCCAGTCCAGAGTCCACCTCTGTCTCCTGTCCAGTTTCTAGTTTCCTTTCCATCTCCGTTTCCAGCTCTATTTCCAGTCAGGTTTCTAACTTCATTTCCAGTTCTATTTCTAGCTTAGCTTTCAGTCAAGTTGCTAGTTTTGTTGCAAATCCACTTTCCAGTTCAGGTTCTAGCTTTGTTTCCAGTTCAGTTTCCAGTCCAGTTCTCAGTCCTGTTCCCTGTCCTGTTCCCTGTCCTGTCTCCAAGTCTGTCTCCAAGTCTGTCTCCAATCCAGGTGCCAAGTCTGATTCCAGTCCTGGTTCCAGGCCAAGCTCCAAGCTAGGCACCAAGTCAAACACCGCTCCAAGCTCCAAGCCAAGCACCAGGTCAAACACCGCTCCAAGTTCCAAGCCAAGCACCAGGTCAAGCACCACTCCAAGCTTCAAGTCAAGCACCAGGCCAAGCACCAGGTCAAGCACAGCTCCAAGCTCCAAGCCAAGCACCAGGTCAAGCACAGCTCCAAGCTCCAAGTCAAGCACCAGGTCATGCATCACTCCAAGCTCCAAGTCAAGCACCAATCCAAGCACCAGGTCAAGCACAGCTCCAAGCTCCAAGCCAAGCACCAGGTCAAGCACAGCTCCAAGCTCCAAGCCAAGCACCAGGTCAAGCACAGCTCCAAGCTCCAAGTCAAGCACCAGGTCATGCATCACTCCAAGCTCCAAGTCAAGCCCCGCACCAAGTTCTCGACCAGGGCCAAAGGGACAACTCGACACACTCGGCTTTAGCCTCAGGACACTGGACATCGCCAGCCTCGGGTCCTGGGGGGCAGATGTTAGGATCCTGCCCAGGGGCCCAGGTCTGCCAGAGCGGTCAGAACTTTTGATGCTTCGGGAGAAGCGCCTTTGGGCGGGTGCTCTGTTAGAGTTTCCCTCGTTCTCGGAGTTCGCTACGCGAACACTTCCGCATTCCACGCTTCGCGCTACCAGGAAGAGTAGCGCGAGATTCATTCACAAAAACCCCGCTGGACTATGCATTTCATGAACTCTCGCTTTGTTTATATCAATGAATACAGCTTTTTGCGTTTTTGTTTACCACGCATTCCCTGGCCTTTGGATTATTGCCTTGTCATTTTGTGGCTTACTGCCGTGTCATTTTGTGGATTATTGCCTTGTGAGTTTGTGGATTTATGCCTGAACACTCTTTGGATTTTTGTTTGACTGTTTGCCTTTTGTGACCCTGCCAGTGTGTTGCCTTTCCCCCTGTTTAGTATATGTTCCTTTACTTTCGAATGTTCCTAATAAACTGACTATTTCCCCGGCACATGCATCCTGCCTCCCCCCGTCTGTGTTACGTAACATGTACAGTCATTCTGTATTCTTCCATTTCTTTATTGATGTCTCCATCTGGCCCCCGCAGAAATTACAGAGCATGTATGCATACCAATATTGACACATGCTTTGGCAGTGTAGCCGATAATCAAGCATTCTGCGAAAACTAAAATGGCCTCAGGTCCATTTTGACCTCTGGGCTTGCTGCTGTCAACATCAGCAAAGAAAGGTGACATAAAGAAAGATAAGTGTGGCCACTTAATTTTCTAACAGCATTTATGATCAAGCAAGCTTTGTCAAGCTTTCTGTCATAAAGGCTTGCATAGCCCATGAGTCGAGCTTAATAATCCGTTTGTGTAGGTGTCAAAAGGCCTAGAGGATTCATTCCTAGACCCTCAAAATGTGAGAGTCTGGAGAGTTCTATATCCAGGCTTTTTTTTTTACGACTGAAGAAGCCCAGCTATCAACCTGTATTCTGCTGCCTAATAACAGCTGGATTATCTGGCAGTTAAGGTGTGCTTGCTTGCATCAGTCTGTCCCCAAAGGAGCACTACCATCGGTTCCAGTGGATGTTATTGGAGAAAGGGGGCCAGCCATTTATGTTCACTGAGTCAAACCCAGCAGTCAGAAAAGGTGGATGAACAGGTGGTGCAGGAGCAATTGCAGCACCCAAGAACTGGTTGGTACCCTGGTGTGAGTCCAGTTTCTCTAACCTTACACTGTTGTGTCTGCAGGACCATGTCTGCTTTTGTGGACCCAGGAACACTGAATGCTGTCCTCCCCAGCCCCAGATATTGGCACAAGCTCATCACCTTTTCTTCCTTCTATTTTTACAGCATGTCACATCTGATTCCCAGAGAGCTGGCACACTTCCAGCCTGATTGGAGGTTGGTCAGGTCCTCCAGGCCTCGGCAGGTCTGTGGCACTCACCTAATCGACTACCTGACTGCGAGCCAAGTTCCTTTCTTCTACAAATATGCTTTGTCTCTCTTTCCTCATGCCCCTCACACTGAAAGTCATGTGACCAACATTTTGCTACAATTAAAGTTGGAGAATGAGTTTTGATACTCAAACTGGAAAAATTGAGATACAATTGTAAGTCCCAAAGGCACATTAAGATTTTCCACACTGCTGATTATAACCCCATGACTACCCACTTGGGGTGGATAACACTACTGCTCCTAACAAGAATTAAATTTCTATTGGCCAGGCATTTATGTCCAATCTTTATGGAACAGCTACTGCTACCACCACACAGTACACATGCCTCTGTGGATTTAGGTGACAATATACAGTATATTAATGGATTGTTAGTATGTGACAGCAGTACTGAGGCAATCCAGGACAAGTGTGGATGTTGCAACACTTGTGTACAGAATGAAATGAGCAGATGACTGGAAACACCAATTAATATTTTTCTGCCTCTATATTCAGATGGAGATACTTTACAGATGAACTCTCCAACACCTGCAGGAATTGGTGAAATATACCCCTATACTTGTCTGGAAGCATGGTTCAATAAAACATTTAATTCCCATTAGCTTTCAATTTTTGTAATTTCAAAATAAATTAAGCATGCTCTGCCCAAGCCATGAATAAAGGATAGCATTTTTAGAGATCAGCTTTAAGGGAATATATTCACATAGCCCCTTTAAGTACAAAGGCTGCATGCACATGTCTAAAGGTTGTGCTTGTTGTACATTTCTTTAAATGAAAGGCTGGTGTGTCCACCATTCCCACCCCCCATCCCAGTACTTTTAGTATCACAAGAGACCCAATTTCTTTTGAACAGTCAGACTTTATTATGCACTGTATAGTAGAGGCACAGATTAATCATTCTTTAAGCCCTTGTTTCATCAGCTTTGTCCCAGAAGAGCTCCAACTCTGCATAATTCAGGCCTTCCTCTCTTGATTTGTGTGTGGGTTGGTCAGGCAGGTGGCTTTTAACCTCCCAGGCACCACTGGAGATAGTCCTCATACTCACTACATCAAAAGTGAAAACATTTAATGTTGCTCTCATGCAAAAAAGGGAAGGGGGGGGGTCTAGGGGGAAGTAGGCAGTATAGGCCAGGGTTCAACTGCTCACACAAATCACACTCCATCCTCACTTAAGTGGGAAAAGGACAAAATGGGATATGACCAACCTGAGGGATCTGGGGCAGGACAGGAAGCATCACAGCAAGCACAAACTGAGTCATTTCCATACAACTCCGACCACCTAAAAGCACAATTTTAGATTAGTGTAATGAAAGTAGTGCGCTTCCATATTGCAACACCATGAACCTCACCCTTGTGTCTCTGCCATGTAGGAACACGATTTTGTGCTTGAAGTTGGTATTTCTGGTCCCAGAAACATTTCACAATGAACAAACATTTCCTGGAGGGGGGGGAGTCACAGGTCAAAGTTGTACAAGGTCTTTGCAACAAATTTTAAGTTGTTTTAGCATTACTGTCCTGCAAGTAGCATGTGCTCGAAAACCATCTATGCCAGGCAAGCAATGTTATTTAAATTCCATACCAGATATTTGACAGACAGACATGGTCAGCTTATTACATGTGTTTACCTTCTTGTCTGTAGGATGGGAGACCATGTCCTTAAACATAAGGGCTCCCACAGAGAACCTTAATGTGGCCTTATCCTCACTAGGGTAGAACTTGCTTTGATGAGTGTTCTTACCATCCACCATGCATCTGCACAAAAAGATCAATTAAAGCTGCCAAATACACAACACGTAACTGCAAATTTAAACAAAGGCTAGCATTAGACTCCTTACCCATAGTTGTCCATCACAGTGTATTTAGGTGTAGCATCAGGGTTCTGAGAAGCAGTGATGTAGCACTTGCTGAAGTAGAGTCTCTTTCCTTCAAAACTATGGGGAGCCATGGCCTCAAAGTACATAGGCTGGCCAATCATGTAAGTCTGCCAACTTGCAAGAGGTTCCCAAAACTCTGTAAGAGGGGGTGGGGGAGTTTCCATTCATCTTTATAATGAAGCACACCTCCCCTAAAGCATCAGTTCCGCCACAAAACAGGTCATTTAAAAATGTACTCTAGTTTTGTTTTTTGAGGACCATAAGACAAAATGGCCTCTTATACAAGACTAAGCAGACACACAATTCACCACCCAACATGGTCACTTGATATTTCTTCAAAAAGGGATATTTATCTTACTGGGATCAGGTGTTCACATTTACAGATGACTGGTAGCTTTCCAGAATGGAAAGGTGTGGGGAAAGAACAGTCAGGCAATGCTAACAAGGCTGATGTTTCTAACCACATCAACATTGTTAAACCAATCCTACAAGTTCAGGCTCAGCTTATCATTGCACTAATAGCAGCTTTACAATTAACCAAATGACATGGAAAGTGAAAGTTAAACTAGTTTAAAAAATTTTTTTTGCATGAACCCAAAAGGATGAACACCAGCACTGTCCAACACTGAAGTATTTATTAGTAGGCTTATGAGATCTGGCCTTACATGTAGGGAAGGTTGAGTGTACTTACCATCTACAGGTGTGAGGGAGACTCCACCTTGTAAGCTCAAGAAAACAGTCCCTGCTTCCACTTGAGGATGATAGCCAACGTTGTAGGAGCGGAAATGCCTATAAAGCAAGCATTAACATTTAGCCTTACTAGAAGCAGCACATTCAATTATACTTGTTGAGAAAGAAAAGTTCTAACTTGTTGTAACGACACTCCAGTGGCACAGAAAATGGTAGCTCACGAATAACTGGTTCATTGGTCACAGGCTCATAGAACAGCGTGTTTGAATACAAAACACGGTTTTCATTTTCCTGTAAAGACAAACAAATTGAGAGAAATTATGGGAAATACACAATCACTCTTAAAAAGTCTTCTTTGGGAACAACATTTTGTTTCACAAACTTAGACAATTAGAAATACATACATGACGTTGTACATTGCAGCTGTTGATGGGATATAGGAAGTAGTAATGCTCAGGCGTGTCTTTATTCACAGGACATGTTCCCACTTTGAGATATTTCCCAGCATCTGGACTGGTAAAGAAACGCTTCAGAACCCTCACATAAATCCGGTCAAGGTGGCACAAAAGCTCTATATTTCTTGGTTTAGAAGGCAAGGGAGTTGCTGTTGCTGCAGGAGGAGGTGATGGCAGCAATATAGACTTCATCAAAGCAGGTACCGGTCTACGGTTTCTTGCAGGTTTAAAAATAAGCTTATGAACATCTGAAGAGCGGATTTGCTGAAACTGTGGTAATTTCAAAGGTGGACACGGAGTGTTAACAGCTGGGTATATTGGAGTCCCATCCTTGTATTTAGGCAATGGCTCCTCCAGATCAGGCCAGGAGTCATCTGATGCAGCTTTATCAGTCATAAAAGGGTAAGGACTCACCATGTAGGTCAGCACCTCCAAGAGTACCACAGCCTTCAATAACATTTTAACAGTCATACATGCCCAAAAGAACAATAAACATACATTTGCAACAAACCTTAGCTTATATATAGCATCTAGATGAGACTGCACAGGCGTGGTTGTGGTGTGATTGGGTGTGCTCTGCACCTGGTGTTAATTGGCTTAATCAACTAATGTAGGGTAATGCATGTAGGGAGTTGACAATTGGTGTGTTGGGGTTAAGCTGTGCTTAGCTTTGACTGTAGGTGTGAATAGCTGAATGCAGCCTGAGGCTCAAGAGTTTTTTCATGTAGTGTGCTCCCACTGTTTGCAGGCATGAGTCATGGCAAGATCCATAAATGGCTGATATTATTTTTAATGTAGATACTGTGTTAAATAAGTCCTTATATTGTTAAATACATAAGACAAAGTTAGTTATTAAGAGAGCCTCTCTATGCTAGTTGAAAGACCTCCAGCTTATTTTTATGCTATGTATGCTCACACTGTCAGGAGATTTGCCTGAAGACTAGTAATCTTAAATATAAGTAAATATGAGCAAAGAAGGCTGTGAAAATTTGTCTTTATTGTTTAAACTTTTGATCCTTTGTTAAAAATAATTCACAAAAATACTCTGCTGTCATGGATATCAAACAACTGCAAACAAAACACAGGTTTATCCAAAAATATATATCTTTGTTAAATATAGGTGTGCAACGTTTATTGGCACCTTTTTAGTCAATAATTTGCGCTACCTCCCTTTGCCAAGATAACAGCTCTGAGTCTTCTCCTGTAATGCCTGATGAGGATCTGAGACCATTCCTCCATACAGAATCTCTCCAGATCCTTCAAATTTCGAAGACCATGCTGGTGGACTCTCCTCTTCAGTTCACCCCACAGGTTTTCTATGGGTTTCAAGTCAGGGGACTGGGATGGCCATGGCAGGACCTTGATTTTGTGGTCAGTAAACCATTTTTGTGTTGATTTTAATGTATGTTTTGGATCATTGTCCTGCTGGAAGATCCAGCCATGGTGCATTTTAAGCTTTCTGGCAGAGGCAGTCAGGTTTTCATTTAATATCTGCTGATCTTTGATAGAGTCCATGATGCCATGTATCCTAACAAAATGTCCAGGTCCTCTGGCAGAAAAACAGCCCCAAAAAAAGAGCCAACACTATATTTAACCGTGGGCATGAGGTACTTTTCCATATGGCTACCTCTCTGTGTGTGCCAAAACCACCTCTGGTGTTTATTGCCAAAAAGCTAGGTTTTGGTTTCATCTGACCATAGAACCCGATCCATTTGAAGTTCCAGTAGTGTCTGGCAAACTGAAGACGCTTGAGTTTGTTTTTGGATGAGGGTAGACGCTTTTTTCTTGAAACCCTTCCAAACAACTTGTGGTGATGTAGGTGACTTCTGATTGTAGTTTTGGAGACTTTCTGACCCCAAGATGCAACTAACTTTTGTAATTCTCCAGCTGTGATCCTTGGAGATTTTTTTGGCAGTTGTGAATTTTTCTTTAACAGAATATCAAAAGGTTAAACAATAAAGACAATTTTTCACAGACTTCTTTGCTCGTATTTACCAAGGGTGCCAATATTAGTGGAGGGTACTGTACTTAACCCCTCAGTCATTCAGTCAAGCTGGAGATCACATAGTTCATTCAGGTCTGAAAGATTATCTATGAGTGCTGAATCAGATTCATATTCAGATTTATTGTAATTTCACAGTCTACACAGTTACTAAGTATATTATAAAGAGTGATTGAAATTCTTATGTGCAGAGAACCAACATCAATGCAGTAAAACAATA
This sequence comes from Cranoglanis bouderius, assembly GCA_023630585.1. NCBI lineage: Eukaryota > Metazoa > Chordata > Actinopteri > Siluriformes > Cranoglanididae > Cranoglanis > Cranoglanis bouderius. The sequence goes on from CM042552.1 coordinate 11,119,197, forward strand.
TATACTGTATATATAGCTGTAGTTGTGAGTGGTGTAAGTACAGACTTCAAACACTGGGCCAGAATTTGTACTTATTTGAAATTTAAAACAAATAGGATTGTGATCAGATACAGCTCAGTTCAGGGAAACTGTATATACAATGCGAATATTGATGCCAAACTGAGAATTAGATCAATGGTGTGATTAAACTTGGGCCTAGGGCCTAGAACATTCTGAGTAACAGCAGTACAATCCAGAATGGCAACTAATTTGGATTTAGATTTTGTCTTAATACTTTGAAAAATAAAATTAAATAAAGCTTCAATCATATTCATTTGCTTACTGTTATTTTTAGTTTAGCCAGCAAAAATTAAAGCGTTTAAGTCAATCAAATGTTAATTTCGTATGTAACTGTGGCTCAGTGATCACCAGATAACCACCAGGGGCAGGTTGTAACACCTGGACACCATCTTGCGTGCATGTGTACACATGCCAAGATCTTCCAACAAGGTCATACAGTGATGCATGATGCAGTACTCACTATAAATATCCCAGAGCCGTTGTAGATTCCCAACACCAAGAAACACTAGTCGTTATCCAGAGTTCATAGGACAGCAGTAACATGCATAAGTAGCGTTCTCATTCACACTGCCATTGGAGGTGTGTCACACTTAGATAACAGGGTGTTGAGGAACATGAGATCATTAGGAACAACAAGGTCATGAGGAACATGAGGACTCCCCTGAAAAGTGCTTAAAGTAGCACATCTCTAAATATACCCATGATGAGGAGACACTCCTCACAGAGTGACATGTGCCAGTATGGTAATGATGTTCACCACTCAGTGTGCTAATCACTTTGAAGGCTGCTTTGAAGACCAATAGATTGCTTCACAATTTGTGTGATATGTCCTTGCATAGAAATCTAGGATTCAGGTCAGCATCATGTATAAGTTCATATGGAGGGTCTGTGACACACACACACACACACACACACACATCATATACACCTTTAGGGCAGATGGGGATTTATAACTGTGAGAGAGATGAGTACGATGTTTTAAAGAACTTTAAAAGTACATTTTGCTAGTTAATTTGGCAACACAAACCGTGCCTTCTTTACTTTGGGACTCATTTACTAAGTGGTTTACATCTGTTTTCAGGTGTAATTAGCCTGCATTCAGCGTAAAAAAACAACAACTTTGTGTGTTATGTATGAAACTTGTGTACAAGCCTAAACTTGTAAATTGACCACAGTGCATGCAGCAGCAAGTCCATTTCTTCACTTATAGAAACACATTTAAGGTAGGATCATTCAAAAAGTCAAACATAACTCAACTCAAAAATCATACATTTCCAATATTATGGTGACCATTTGGCACTTAGAACAACTTAAATCAACTATTCAATGGAAGTACAACATTTAATACTACTGTACTGTCATGCGAATCTGGTCATAGCAATTATGTCACCATGTACATCTACATCTATCCATCTCTAACAAAGAAATTCAAGAGATCTTTTGTGACATTTTTTCAAAATGTTATGTAAGCTGCAGTTGACCACAAGTAAAATGAAATAGGCTAATTCCACGCTTTAATATTAAGTAGGTTATTTTGTACGCATCAACCAATTACTGAAATGGCATATCAGCCCACTATAGGCCCACTATAATGTTAATTGTTCTGATATGAGTCTTCAAGAAACATCATTTATTAACAAATTGTAGTTACTGCATTTCTGTGTTTGAACTTTTCCACCATTTCACAGTGGCTTTTAAATGCAATTTGTGCAGAGTGCATTTACTGAGCAGCCCCATGAGCATTTTATGTGATTAGCTACAGCCTTACTAAAGTATCTTCGCACAACTTCAAACTTCAGACACGTTATGAGTGCATTTTTGTGGCTGCATCAACTTGTGGTTTTTGAGCTGCATACACTGATATACAGGTGCATCTCAATAAATTAGAATGTCATGGAAAAGTTCATTTATTTCAGTAATTCAACTCAAATTGTGAAACTTGTGTATTAAATAAATTTAGTGCACACAGACTGAAGTAGTTTAAGTCTTTGGTTCTTTTAATTGTGATGATTTTGGCTCACATTTAACAAAAACCCACCAATTCACTATGTCAACAAATTAGAATATGGTGACATGCCAATCAGCTAATCAACTCAAAACACCTGCAAAGGTTTCCTGAGCCTTCAAAATGGTCTCTCAGTTTGGTTCACTAGGTAAGCCACAAACATTCATTGCCAAAGAAGCTGGCTGTTCACAGAGTGCTGTATCCAAGCATGTTAACAGAAAGTTGAGTGGAAGGAAAAAGTGTGGAAGAAAAAGATGCACAACCAACCGAGAGAACCGCAGCCTTATGAGGATTGTCAAGCAAAATCGATTCAAGAATTTGAGTGAACTTCACAAGGAATGGACTGAGGCTGGGTTCAAGGCATCAAGAGTCACCACACATAGATGTGTCAAGGAATTTGGCTACAGTTGTCATATTCCTCTTGTTAAGCCACTCCTGAACCACAGACAACGTCAGAGGCGTCTTACCTGGACTAAGGAGAAGAAGAACTGGACTGTTGCCCAGTGGTCCAAAGTCCTCTTTTCAGATGAGAGCAAGTTTTGTATTTTATTTGGAAACCAAGGTCCTAGAGTCTGGAGGAAGGGTGGAGAAGCTCATAGCCCAAGTTGCTTGAAGTCCAGTGTTAAGTTTCCACAGTCTGTGATGATTTGGGGTGCAATGTCATCTGCTGGTGTTGGTCCATTGTGTTGTTTGAAAACCAAAGTCACTGCACTCGTTTACCAAGAAATATTGGAGCACTTCATGCTTCCTTCTGCTGACCAGCTTTTTGAAGATGCTGATTTCATTTTCCAGCAGGATTTGGCACCTGTCCACACTGCCAAAAACACCAAAAGTTGGTTAAATGACCATGGTGTTGGTGTGCTTGACTGGCCAGCAAACTCACCAGACCTGAACCCCATAGAGAATCTATGGGGTATTGTCAAGAGGAAAATGAGAAACAAGAGACCAAAAAATGCAGATGAACTGAAGGCCACTGTCAAAGAAACCTGGGCTTCCATACCACCTCAGCAGTGCCACAAACTGATCACCTCCATGCCATGCCGAATTGAGGCAGTAATTAAAGCAAAAGGAGCCCCTACCAAGTATTGAGTACATGTACAGTAAATGAACGTTCTTTCCAGAAGGGCAACAATTCACTAAAAATGTTTTTTTTAATTTTATTTTTTCTATTTTTTATTTATTTTTTTTTTATTGGTCTTATGAAGTATTCTAATTTGTTGAGATAGTGAATTGGTGGGTTTTTGTTAAATGTGAGCCAGAATCATCACAATTAAAAGAACCAAAGACTTAAACTACTTCAGTCTGTGTGCATTGAATTTATTTAATACACGAGTTTCACAATTTGAGTTGAATTACTGAACTAAATGAACTTTTCCATGACATTCTAATTTATTGAGATGCACCTGTATGTGCATTTGTTTATATCTTTGTAGTCAAATAAGTTGATCAAAATAACTTTTTTAATTTTATTCATTTAATGTAAGATTATGTGACAACTTTAATAAACTTGTCATTTATAAAATCTCACATTAAGTGTATATGGATATGTCACATATACAGTATATTTTATGTTGAACACACACACACACACACACACACACACACACAAACTTACAGTACACATAGAGAGAGAGAGACATTCCTGCAGCACCTGCCGGATGGTGCATGGTTATGTGTGCACTTTAATGGGAGAAAGTAATGATCCCCCTCCCTGTCTCTCGTTGTACAGGGAGATTTATACACCTATAGCCACACTGTCTCTGTACAGCTGCATATGATCCATTCATATCAAGTCTAAACATATACAGGCTTGTTTTCTTGGGTTTTTCTCCCAGTCACATAAAGTTGGTCAAAAAGCTACAGGCTATAAAGAGGACATCTTTCTTCTCTTGTGCGTTAGATTGATCCATGTTCAGTTGATTTCAAGATTAAGTTCACTTCCTAAACATGGTGCACTTGTCAACATTTAAAATTTTTTTTTTTTATAAAAGTTTTAGTGTGTTTAAGTATTTGTCACATGAATCTGTATATATGAACAAATGACAGTGCATTTTTTAATTCTCTGTGAGATTTCTTTCATTCATATATGATGAAGAAACTTTATTCTGTGATTTATAAATTACAAAATTCCATACAGGTTTAATTTCTATTGCACACCAAATAATTTCCAGTCTTTGAGCTAAATTCCTGGAACACTCGAGGCGAAGCAAGAATAACATGGCACCATGCACACACACATTCATGTGTGGAGCGGTTGATCCAGATGGGATGAATATAAAAATACTTTGCCTTTTCAAAACAGCCCATGGGGATACATGTCCTTACTAGTAAAAATTAGCTCAGAAATTGAGCATGAAGAAGGTAGTTAAGAAATGTTAAAAAATAATAATAAATAAAAATAAAGGTGCATGTTCAAACTAGCTACTCTGAAATACCAACACAAAATGTAAGTCAAACAGAAATGCCCTCAGAATCCTTCAGTCCGTCTCCAGTACAACATTCCACCAAACAGTGTACATTAACTATCTATAAAGACTAACATTTGGGATTGTTGAATTAAGAATTCCTCAAAACCTTGAACTTGAACCTCTGATATGAATATGAGGCGAGCGCCACAAAGACAGCAGGTAACGTATACGATGCTAGACAAAGGAACATGCAAAAACCAGGGCTTAAATACAGTGCTCATTAGGTGCAAGCAGGGACAGGTATGTGTGATCAGTAGGGTCATGTGACGTGCAGGGTCTGATGGGTAGTGCAGTCATGAACCAATTTCAGAGCTGACGTGACACGAATCAACTGTATAGAATTTCAATCTAGACATCCAAACTAGCAAACTTCCAAATGTTGAACTAGACAGTGCCATTAAACTTGTAAAATGTATGATTACAAATTAAAACAGGGGCATTATAGAGCTAAAATGGAAGCAATATGATCATATAAGACCTGTAAGATATGCCAGTGAACAATGTCCACTTGTATATATCCACTGTTATTATCAACATGATAATTGAGTATATTGTAGCTTCATTTATTAATATTGAAAAGATTTTTTAAAAACTCTGGTTTGGCTAAAAAAAATCCACCCTGTATTACCCACCCTATTATCCATGTCATTGTAACAAAGTGGATTGCTATGGTATGCCATATAACTTTGTCTATAATGACATTTAAATTTAAAACATTTGGCAGTTGTAAACCTGACACTAACCAATTTAACCATCAGTTATCAATTTAACTCCAGCTTTAACCTCAGATCCATTAACCCTTCACTAAAATCTGCCATAACTCATGTTGCTGAAATTGACATTTACACAAAATCCTAGGCAATGACATACACACAGTGTAAATTCATATAGGCCTAGTGTTTGAATTTAATCATTTCTATGACAGAAACTCTTTTTACCAATGCACCTGATATTGACCCTTCTCAGCTGGCCAATATGAAACATCCCCTTTACCTCCAGGATCTTGGAAAAGAAGCTAAGCTCAGACTTGCATAGGGTAGGTCAGGATTTAGGCCTCATCAGAGTGCAGAGACTGCATTGGTTAAAGTAGTAAATGACATATTACTGGCCTCAGATCAGGGCTGTGTCTCGATCTCTGTGCAGATTTTGATATCATAGATCATGGTGTTCTTCTAGACAGACTAGAAAATTTTGTTGGAGATAAGGTAATGGCTCATATCTGTCTTATTTAACAGTTTATTACTTTGTAAATTATATTATAGTATATATTTAATACTTTTGTATTAAAAGACTTCTCTAAGCATAAAAAAGTAAATTTTGATGTTCCACAGGGCTCTGTTTTATACCCACTACTTTTTTCCCTATATCTGCTGAATCTGGGTACAATTATTTGTTAGCATGGTATCAGCTTCCACGGCCAGCCTGCTGACACACAGCTGTATGTTTCAGCAAAGCCAGATAACAGATGAAAGATGATTGCAGGGAATCAAGTTCATTATCAGCCCTTATATTATTGCATGCTGACTGATTTTCTTACAAATGGGACAGAACTCTAGTGACACTTGATTACATTTTTATTAATGAATAATTTAAATTTTAGTTTAAATTCTGAAATTTAGTACACATAATTTCAGAATTGGAGCATTTAAATTCAGAAGTACAAGACTGGTGAACTTTTACCTTTCCTTTTCTTACTTCCAATGAAATGTCATCTAAATTACAGTAGAAAGAAAATCTCTCCATAAATCACAATGATCAACCCACAACATGTCTGTATGCATGAAAATATATGTAGTCTGTTTTCCAGGTGCATCCACAATGATGTCGCAAACAAGTAATTTCACCATTTTTTCGTCCACTCTACATATGCTCAAAAGTTTATATATTTATTATCACTGTTCTTTAACAGTTTATCATTATATCCCTTTTGGGTTTAAATATTTTGGAGCTAAGCTAGGATTAGTTATTGACTTTCAAGTCATAATAAATACACTGACCTAGAACTAAAACTTTGTTTCAAAGCTGAAGTAAACTTTTTTAATGCTTAAATCTTTCAAATGAGATCCATAGGCCTGGTAAGATTCATATCTATGTAAAAAAAAAAAAAAAAAAGAAAGAAATATTCCGGGCATCAAGTTCCTTCTAATACACATGTTTATTATCTTTGTGGTCTTTTTACGACTTTTGGCAAGCACCAAACATCAACACCTACGCTAAAATTTGGCTTGGAGAAGACCGCCTAAAGAAAGAAGCTTTGGGAGGTTGGGACATGCTGACTTACCTGGCATTAATGGTCTGTTTTGTAATCCAGGCACATTATAAACATATGTGGTATGCAAAATCTATGAAGTGTCCATGACATTTTACCTTTTGGGACATATACTTACTGTATCTGTTTTTTAATAGGAAATGGGATTGAATGCTCTGCAGCTGAACTATTGGTGGTCTATTCACAAAACTATTAGGAAACACCATTCCAATATTTGACTTAATAACAAAGCTCACAGACAAGATGAAGGTGAAGGAAAGTATTCAGACACTATTGTTTTTGTTATTTAATATACTTCCAGTGCATATATCCACTTCAAATTTACACACATAATGTCTTTTTTTTTTTACCTTGTACTTATAAATATGAACAAGTCTGTATTCATAAGCATGTTTAAAAAACTTTATTGATAGGGAAAAAATATTTACAAGAGACCCCAAGTTACCAATATTAGCATATTGTTGCAAAGCTGTTATTGGTATTTACAACTTGGACATGTTTATGGTGGGAAGTAATTACCTTTTTGCTAATTTACATAAATGCTTTTAGATATGCTTCTCTGTGCTTCTTTTTTAGCAGTGGAGTTTTGTGTAGGGTGTAGGATCACAGATGATTGCAGTACAGTTCACTGCTTATTATTCTCTATGTAACTGTTATTCCCGCTGCTGTCAGGTCAGGCAACTCGAGTGACTGCAGGCACCTCTCTTACCTTTTTGGCCTTTTTAGTCTGAGAGGGCAATCCATGAACTTTCCATCTGCATATTATTGAACCAGTTGTATCTGTGTCTATGGCTCTATAGCATTTAACATTTGTTTAACAGTGTTGTCCCTGAGAACTTTAGGAAGCTGTTTCACCTTCACCATGAATAAAACCTGTTGCATAAAACCTTCCCAGCCATTGGCAATGTCTTTTATAATGACACCAGGTACAATTTTAAAAAAAAAAAAAAAAAAAAATCACAAAAATACTCTGCTCTCATGGGTATCAAACAATTGCAAACAAAACACAGGTTAATCCAAAAGAAAATATCTTTGTTAAATATAGGTGTGCAACAATTATTGGCATCCCTATGAATTCATATGAGAAAAATAAATTTGAAGTATATTCCCATTTATATTTAAAATTTTTAGTACACCTGGGTGACTAGGAACAGGAACTTGCCCATGATGTCCTGTTTCACAGGGGTATAAATATGAGGTAACACATAGGCCAAATTCCCTTAGTCATTCATAACAATGGGTAAGACCAAGGAGATGGTCAGATGAAACCAAAATAGAGCTTTTTGGCAATAAATGCCAGAGGTGGCTTTGGTGCACACAGAGAGGTAGCCATATGGAAAAGTACTTCATGCCCATGGTTAAATATGGTGGTGGCTCTTTAATGTTTTGGGGCTGTTTTTCTGCTAGAGGACCTGGACATTTTGTTAGGATACATGGCATCATGGACTCTATCAAATATCAACAGATGTTAAATGAAAACCTGACTGCCTCTGCCAGAAAGTGGTTGTGGTTGGATCTTCCAGCAGGACAATGATTCAAAACATACATCAAAATCAACACAAAAATGGTTTACTAACCACAAAATCAAGGTCCTGCCATGGCCATCCCAGTTCCCTGACTTGAACCCCATAGAAAACATTTAGGGTGAACTGCAGAGGAGAGTCCACCAGCATGGACCTCGAAATTTAAAGGATCTGGAGAGATTCTGTATGGAGGAATGGTCTCAGATCCCTTTCTATGTATTCTCCAACCTCATCAACCATTATAGGAGAAGACTCAGAGCTGTACACAAAGTATTGACTAAAAGGGTGCCAAAAAGATTTTTTTGATAAACCTGTGTTTTGTTTGCAATTGTTTGAGATCCATGAGAGCAGAGTATTTTTGTGAATTTTTTGAACAAAATAAAAAAATAAAGACAATTTTTCACAGACTTCTTTGCTCATATTTACCAAGGGTGTCAATATTAGTGGAGGGCACTGTATGTGCATTTCATTCCCTTTTCAGTGTTGCCATAATCCTTCCAGGTGGGGTAGGATTTTCTCATACCATTACTGCACTGACGGTGATTTTTGAGCTGTATTTCATCTCATCATCCCTCAAAGCTAAACATGCCCGATGATGTGGAGGCAAATGACTTGATGGAAGAGTAATTTGCTCCAAGGAGTAATTTTTTTTTACATTTACCTTTTATCACCTGTTTTTTAAAAACTGCTCTTAAAATATGACAGTGCATGTATGTAGTATGCTGCCTTAACTTGACTGCTGAAGCATAATATTTTTTTGTCCTCAGGCCAAAGGGGATTTCAGCTTTAAAACATACCTCTCATATTACTCCTGTTTAATGCCCTGAACATTAAATGTAAAAGTGCATGGCATGAGTTATAATTATTGTGCTGAATAAAGCACATTAAAAGATAAGAACACTAGGATAGATAAGCCAAATTGTTAATGTCTGTATATTGCTTTATGAAGTTTCTTGGTATTTAATGTACATGCATTTCTTTGAAAAATATTGCACCTTAATGTAAGAAGAAACTCATGTTTTTAAGAATCCGTTAAAATAAACACTAGGGTCTAGACCACCAATTACATTTTCTGGCCATTACAGCTTCCATACTTTATTCATGTTATAAAAATAGATTTTTGGTGATGGTGATTTTTATATAACTTTTTATATAAGTATCATTTTTATATAACTCAGGAAACAAAGACTATTTTACATTTGTAACTGCAATTGTTTATGTGACAGCAGAATGTAAGAATAAATTGGTTACTACTTACTTTTTTTTGTATTAAAGAAGGACAAAATATCAATTTGCGAGTTCAAATATTATATTTTACAAGTGAGTTCAAATATTTGTTGATGGTATACCATGGACGAGCATTGTTCTCATCATTTCTTTTGATTTCTCTCCATGTGCCCTTTGTTTACATTGACATCCTGTAATTGGTGTGCTTCCTGATTGTGATTGTGTTCTGAGTTTAGTCCTTGATTAGTTTGCATATGTATACCCTCCTGTCTCATTGTGAAGTCTTGCCATTTGTGCATTTCTGAGTCAGGGTTCCCTGTTATCCCTAGTTCCTTGTTTTGGTATTCCTAGTTACATTTCCTATAATTGTTGGATTAGCCCAAATAAACCACACACTAATTTTACGCACCTGTAAATCTTACCCCAACTCACCACATTACATAGAGTTTCTAAAACTTTGCTAATAGGGAATCGATAATAGCAACTAGAATTGTTTAGTTAAGTCTATCATACACAGTATTATATAGTTCAGCAGGCTCTGAATTAAAATTGCAATGGATTAAATGGTGAAATATTAATTTTATTTTACAGAATTAAGGTTGTTGTTTATTTATTCACAAGCATCTGGTTCAAGCTATTCTATTTTACACTCTAAAATAATTGTGTAAGTCTCCGTTGTGCCACCAAAACAGCTCTGACCCATCGAGGCATGGTCTCCACAAGACCTCTGAAGGTGTGCTGTGGTATCTGGCACCAAGACATTCTCAGAAGATCCTTTGAGTCCTGTAAGTTGCGAGGTGGGGCCTCCATGGATCAGACTTGTTTTTCCAGCAAATCCCACAGATGCTCGATCAGATTGAGATCTGGGGAATTTGTCAACAAATTCAAGTCAACACCTTGAATTCTTTGTCATGTTCCTCAAGCCATTCCTGAACAATTTTTCCACTGTGGCAGGGCGCATTATCCTGCTGAAAGAGGCCACTGCCATTCGGGAATACCGCTGACATGAAGGGATGTACTTGGTCTACAACAACGTTTAGGTAGGTGGTACGTGTCAATGTAACATCCACATGAATGCCAGGACCTAAGGTTTCCCAGCAGAACATTGCCCTGAGCATCACACTTCCTCCGCCAGCTTGCCTTCTTCCCATAGTGCATTCTGGTGCCATCTCTTCTCCAGGTAAGCTACGCAAACACACCCGGCCGTCCACATGGTGTAAAAGAAAACATGATTCATCAGACCAGGCCACCTTCTTCCACTGCCCCATGGTCCAGTTCTGGTGCTCACGTGCCCATTGTAAGTGCTTTCAGTGGTGGACAGGGGTCAGCATGGACACTCTGACCCATCTGTGGCTACGCAGCCCCATACACAGCAAACTTTGATGCACTGTGTGTTCTGACACCTTTCTATCAGAGCCAGCATTAACTTTTTCAGCAATTTGTGCTACAATAGCTTTTCTGTGGGACTGGACCAGACGGGATAGCCTTCGCTCCTCAAGCACATCAGTGAGCCTTGGGCACCCATGACCCTGTCGCCTGTTCACAGGTTGTCCTTCCTTGGACCACTTTTGGTAGATACTAACCACTACATAGGGATTTAGGGAACACCCCACAAAACCTGCCATTTTGGAGATGCTCTGACCCAGCCCTTGTCAAAGTGGCTCAGATCCTTATACTTGCCCATTTTTCCTGCTTCCAACACATCAGCTTTGAGAACTGACTGTTCACTTGTTGCCTAAAATATCACACCCCTTGACAGGTGCCACTGTAACGAGATAATCAATGTTATTCACTTCACCTCTCAGTGGTTCATAGGGAAAGTTAGCAAGAGAGAGCAAGTGTTCACCCAACACTCATGTCAAAACTTTAATAATTTTAACTATTAGGAAGTAATTTCTCATATAATTTAAACATACATGTTCAAACTTATTAATTGAAGTTATTTATCATTTCAAAATGATAAAATCTCTGGGAATTATTCTTTTTTTAATCAGAAAGGGATAGAGAAAATCATTATTTATAAAACATGTATTATGATTACAGTTATTGCTTCTGAAATGTAGTATAAATGCAATTAATGAGATCTATAGCTCTGTCTGCAGAATCTTTCCAATCAGATAACTCATCAGATTTCAATGTTTGGTGAATCATCAGATATCAATGCTCAGAGTCATGAGTGATCATGGCTTACATACAATCTTAACACATCTGGCATTTTGTTCCTGAAAAAAAAATGAAGTTGTTATTTTCTGATAAAACATTTAAATGTCTTGAATAACACAATATTCTTTTATAACACAGTTCTTTTGTGGCATATAAAAGATCTTAATTGTACAGGATTTTTTACACAAGATTTTTCTACAAGATTTTTCATAGCCCAAATCTGCCTCTAAATGTTAGTGAGGCTCATGAAGTGTAGCAGAATGGAATATACTTGAACTAATATACTCTTATAGCACAGCGCTGTTGAATTCTCATTCTGTTTGGTCAGTAGGTGTGAACTAAATTTCTATAACACCATAGGTTTTGATGAATGCGCTCGTTCTAATTATACTAACATGAGTACTTGCATGTCAAATTCTCCACGTTTATGGGATTTAAAAAAAAAAAAACTTGGCAAGGTGAAGTTTTTTTTCTGATGAGATGTATTTAGCATTTTTTAGGAAGGAGTCTCCCGTGTCAGTGCTTTGTAACAATCAGAGGCAAAGAGTTTCCTTTAAGTTTTCCATCATGGAAAAGTCTTGAGGATGAAGGACTTTGTGGTTTCTCAGTAACAAGCTGCATGTTTTTTTTTTTTTTGTCTTACCTTTATTTTGTCAAAAATAGGCTGTTTATACTTGTATAAACAGGTATATATAAGTACCAGGTATACATAAACCTGTGTACCTGTAGTAATAATAATAATAATATGTACAAATGTTCAGTTTAGTATGTTGGCTAGCTGGCTCGCATTGTTTGCTGTATTTCTGAAAAGTATTGTTTGCCATGTCCTCTGATGATGTCGCTAACACTACTGTACAGCCGTGGCCAAAAGTTTTGAGAATGACACAAATATTAATTTTCACAAAGTCTACTGCTTCAGTGTTTTTAGATCTTTTTGTCAGATGTTACTAACTGTTACTGAAGTATAATCACAAGCATTTCATAAGCGTCAATGGCTTTTATTGACAATTACATGAAGTTTATGCAAAGAGTCAATATTTGCAGTGTTGACCCTTCTTTTTCAAGACCTCTGCAATTCGCCCAGGCATGCTGTCAATCAACTTCTGGGCCACATCCTGACTGATGGCAGCCTATTATTGCATAATCAATGCTTGGAGTTTGTCAGAGTTTGTGGGTTTTTGTTTGTCCACCCGCCTCTTAAGGATTGACCACAAATTCTCAATGGGATTAAGGTCTGGGGAGTTTCCTGGCCATGGACCCAAAATGTCGATGGTTTGTTCCCCGAGCCACTTCGTTATCACTTTTGCCTTGTGGCAAGGTGCCCCATCATGCTGGAAAAGGCATTGTTCGTCACCAAACTGTTCTTGGATGGTTGGGAGAAGTTGCTCTCTGAGGATGTTTTTGTACCATTCTTTATTCATGGCTGTGTTCTTAGGCAAAATTGTGAGTGAGCCCACTCCCTTGGCTGAGAAGCAACCCCACACATGAGTGGTCTCAGGATGCTTTACTGTTGGCATGACACAGGACTGATGGTAGCGCTCACCTTTTCTTCTCCGGACAAGCTTTTTTCCAGATGCCCCAAACAATCGGAAAGGGGATTCATCAGAGAAAATGACATTACCCCAGACCTCAGCAGTCCAATCCCTGTACTTTTTGCAGAATAGCAGTCTGTCCCTGAGGTTTTTCCTGGAGAGAAGTGGCTTCTTTGCTGCCCTTCTTGACACCAGGCCATCCTCCAAACGTCTTCGCCTTACTGTGCATGCAGACGTACTCACACCTGGCTGCCATTCCTGAGCAAGCTCTGCACTGTTGGTGCCCCGATCCCGCAGCTGAATCAACTTTAGGAGACGGTCCTGGCGCTTGCTGGACTTTCTTGGGCGCCCTGAAGCCTTCTTCACAACAGTTGAACCTCTCTCCTTGAAGGTCTTGATGATCCAATAAATGGTTGATTTAGGTGCAATCTTACTAGCAGCAATATCCTTGCCTGTGAATCCCTTTTTGTGCAAAGCAATGATGGCTGCACGTGTTTCCTTGCAGGTAACCATAGTTAACAGAGGAAGAACAATCATTTCAAGCACCACCCTCCTTTTAAAGCTTCCAGTCTGTTATTCTAACTCAATCAGCATGACAGAGTGATCTCCGGCCTTGTCCTCGTTAACACTCTCACCTGTGTTAACGAGAGAATCACTGACTTGATGTCAGCTGGTCCTTTTGTGGAAGGGCTGAAATGCAGTGGACATGTTTTTTTGGAATTAAGTTAATTTTCATGGCAAAGAGGGACTTTGAAATTAATTGCAATTCAGCTGATCACTCTTCATAACATTCTGGAGTATATGCAAATTGCCATCAGAAAAATTGAGGCAGAAGACTTTGTAAAAATTAATATTTGTGTCATTCTCAAAACTTTTGGCCACGGCTGTAGTAACCGTTTTGAACTAGGAAGTGGAATTTTACATGGCAAACACAGACGAGCGGTGTGATACAAACTGCGAAACACCCAGTTCAGTTATAGGATATACAGTGCTGTGAAAAAGTATCCTTATTGCTTCTGTTTTTGTGTATATCTCATACTAAATAGTTTTAGATCTACAAACAAAATACAACATAAAACAAAGGCAGCCTGAATAAACACACAATACAGATTTTATTTATTATTTTTTTTATTGAAGCAAAAAAAAAAAAGTATCCAACACCTATCACCCATGTGAAAAACTAATTGCCCCCTTAAACTTAAAATCTGGTTGTGCCACCTTTAGCAGCAATAACCGCAACCAAACACTTCCGATAACTCGAGATCAGTCTTTCACAGTGCTGTAGTGAAAATTTGGCCCACTCTTCTTTGCAGAACTGCTTTAATTCAGCCACATTGGAGGGTTTTTGAGCATGAACTGCCTGTTTAAGGTCCTGCTAAAGCATCTCAATTGGTTCAGGTCAGGACTTTGACTGGGCAGCTCCAAAACTTTAATTTAGCTTTTTTTGAGCCATTCAGAGGTGGACTTACTCCTATGCTTTGGATCATTGTCTTGCTGCATAATCCAGTTGTGCTTGAGTTTGAACTTATGAACTGAAGACCGGACATACTCCTTTAGGATTTTCTGGTAGAGAGCAGAATTCATGTTTCCCTCAGTTAGTGCAAGTTGCCCAGGCCCTGAAGCAGCAAAGCATCCCCACACCATCACTCTGCCACCCCCATGCTTGACTGTAGGTATGATGTTCTTTTTGTGGAATTCTGTGTTTGGTTTATGCCAGATGTAACGGGACCCCTGTCTTCCAAACAGTTCCACTTTCGACTCATCAATCCACAGAACATTCTCCCAAAAGGTTTGAGGATCATCAAGGTGTGTTTTGGCAAAATTCAGATGAGCCTTAATGTTCTTCTGGGTTAGCAGTGGTTTTCACCTCACCACTCTTCCATGGATGCCATTTTTTCCCAGTGTCTTTCTGATAGTGGAGTCATGAACAGTGACCTTTATTGATGCAAGAGGCCTGTAGGTGCTTTGATGTTGTCCTTGGCTCTTTTATGACTTGCTGGATGAGTTGTTGCTGTGCACTTGGAGGATAATGGCACTCCAATAGCTTTGTAACCCTTCCCAGACTGATGTATTTCAATCACCTTCTTCCTCATCATTTCTGGAATTTCTTTCAATTTTGGCATAGTGTGTTACTGGGTAAGACCTTTAAACCAACTTCATGCTGTTGAAAAAGTTCTATTTAAGTGTTGACTTGATTGAACAGGGTTTGCAGTAATCAGGCCTGGTTGTGTCTAGTCAAGCTGAACCCGTTTATGAATGCAGTTTCATAGATTTGGGGAATTAGAAACTATGGGGGCAAATATATTTTCACACTGGCCCAGTTGGTATTGGATAACTTTTTTGCATCAATACATAACATTATCATTTAAAAACTGTATTTTGTGTTTATTCAGGTTGCCTTTGTTTTGTCTTAGATTTTGTTTTAATTTCTGAAACAATTTAGTATGAGATATACACAAAAACAGAAGAAATCAGGATGGGGGCAAATACTTTATCACAGCACTGTATAGGCACTCTTGGAATGCCGCTCAACCAATCAAATTGGACTGGAACTAAATGTGGAATAAAACACATTAGAACATGCTGTTATTGGGGAAAAATCAACTTTGTGTTAGTAACAGTAACTCCACTATGATATAAATTTTGGGCCACATTAGACCACCCCATTGTTGATTATATTCCTAACAGCACATACTGTTGTGTTTTGTTCCTTACTAAACATTACATTTACATCCCTATTACAACATGGAATACAATTTTGTCTTTCACTTAAAATAGCATAATTTTAACCCCTAGTTCCTATAGTTTCTAAGTATAACAGGACCTGTTAAAAGGGCCAGAATTACACTCATCATCCTTGCAACTACATATATTTTCTAATAATTCCACTGAAACTGTTACTAAATAATCCATAGTAGGTACTGAATATCATTCTTTTAGATTCACTGAATAATAAGCCCTGGGTTTAAGGAGTTAACACGAACATGAACTTGTCACGGCATCAGAACAGGAAGTTGCTAAATCTACAGAATAATCCTAACAATTGCATAAACATTCTGCCGAAATGTTACATTTAGCACCTTTAAATCTTATTGGGCATAAATCTGAACACACTGAGGAGTATGTGAGCATTGTGATCTATATTTATTCAGTGAAATCCACCTCTAACCTCAAATACCTTTCTGTTGATGCTGAGGGTTTGTATCATATTTTGGATGATGTATGAGGAATTTCAAGGGACAACATGATTTTTTTTTCTATGGCTGAGAATAAAAACTATTTCCCACAAGCACTGCCAATAAAACTACACTCTTAGAAAAACGGTTAAATTTAGAAACCGTTACAGGATCTTCAGTTGTGCCTCTGATGGTACCCTTCTTTAAGAAGGAGTTCTTTAAGGAGTTCTTTAAGAAGTTCTTTAAGAAGCTAGAAACCTATAGCTTTACAACAAAAAAAAAAGGAAATGAATGTATGTTGTCATAATGATGACCACTTTTATCCACAAAATTGATCAACTTATGCAATAATTCGTTTTATAAACTTCTTTACAGTATAGTAATGAACACTGTGGTAAAAAAATAAATAAATAAATAAAATAGTGAAATAGTTCTATAGTTAACATTGTAATATGACATTGTAATATGTTACATGGAAGCCAGATTTATAATAAATTCATTAGAAGAATTTTTTGCTTTTGATACATTATCATAAGAGTGATCCTACTAACCAGTACAATATGCATATTTTTAGCAGATTCTCGAAATCATTTAGTATATGGATTTGAACGTAATCTCTTTTGAAAACATGATGTTCATTCATTCATTCATGCAACTTCCGTAAACACTTTATCCTGGTCCGGGTCGGAGTGGATCCAGAGCCTATCCAAGGAGCATTTGTCACAAGGCAGGTATACATGCTGGATGGGAAACCAGTCCATCGCAGGGCACCATGCACACACATATTCACAAATGGGGCAATTTACCATAGCCAGTTCAACTATGGACATGTTTTTGGGAGATTGGAGGAAAACAGAGAACCTGGAGGAATCCCAGGTGGACAAAATATGATGACATATATTCAGAAAGAAAAATCATGATATTAGGTTATGGGGTTATCATACTGTGAGTGTTTCATACCATTCCATCTCTGTCATATGTGGTGCAAAACATTGTCCTTCTATATGCTTCTCTATTGTTGAATATCACCCAGACAAACCCTTGACATAGAAAAATACCTCCATATTTATTCAAACACACCTCCAAATATATTTTTTGTAATATGTTTTGGTACTCATATGTCTTTTGGAATTCCGACTGAAGTTAAAATGTGATTATCAAGTCTTTTAAAAAACTGAATAGATGTTGTCCCCAATGTTCCTGTCAATATCAAAACACACACAGACATTCTCTCTTCACTAAAACTATATTCTAAAATTATATTTTCTAAAATAACTCTCCTAAACAGGTGACTAGGAAGAAGTTTTAAACCTTTTCTTCCACCTGGACCACATGGTCCACGAGTAGATTTTTTAACAAAAATAATTAAAAATAATATTAGAATGAAAAATCAGAGTTTTGGATAGTGATTACATGCAGGAGTGAAAAAAAACAAAATACAGAAGTGAAATTACACTGCCTCAAGGGTCTTTCTCTCTATTGAAGATGTTTGCCCCTCATCTTGTTCAAACTTGTACAGTTGTGCGTGAGTCAGATAGAAGCTCTCTGCAGTAAGGTTCCACATACCTGGCCTCTGTGTCATCGGGCCTGATCAGAACCACGTTGTGAGTATAATACTCGTTTTCGGTGCTGACAGTTCACACCCACCAGCATGCGAGAACACAACGTGAGACATTTCACCAGTCAGAGGCAACAGGTGAGTCTTTCAACACTCCATAGGCTATTTTTTGTTTAGTGTTTAATTTGTTTTTAAGGTTTACAATGATGATATAATGTAATATATAATGTTATATATTTATAAATAAATACACACACACACACACACATACATACATTATAAATACATACATACATTACATACATACACTATAAACTATAATATGCATGCAATAGAATGAGCTTAGCCTAAATAAAATTACTTAATAGGTTACATTTTTTTAAAATTATTATTATTTTATTATTATTTTTATTTACTTTGCAGTGCTGAAGAAATATCAGTTTACAAGTCCAAGCAGGGCTTTAGATAGGCTCCATGCGTTATTACTCCTACTTATGCTTGTCCATGTACGTTTTAAGTTATGAAACATTTAATCTTGCCATTATAACATTCTACTATCATTTTTTTCTAATAAATTCTGCTATTGTGCTCATAAGAATTATTTATAGGTTCATAAAGATCTATTCATGGACTATGACTCCATGGGTCTTTAACCATGCTTGAGTCTCTGTCTTTCTCTGTCCATTTGCAGTGAATGACCAAATTCATTCAAAAATTAACCAGCTGAACAAAAATGACTATGTAGGGCTTTTTTCTTCAATAATTTTCATCATAAAAAATCTTCCAGGTATTATAAACATTTATGGTCTGAAAGGATTTTTTAATTGTAAAACCAAACCAACCAATCATTCATCAATAGACTCATTAAGGAATGTTACATTTATTTATTTATTTGTTTGTTTGTTTGTTTGCTTGTTTATATTTACTTACTTACTTTATTTTGTATCCAAGGACCTATTAGGAACTAATAAATTCATTGACCAAATCACATTAATTTCATAAGGAGTATATATCTGGCATTTATATAAAATTTGTTGTAGTAAGGTTTTCAGTGCCATATTTAATGATTTAATTATTTAATTGAGTTTCCATTATGATATTATAAAAGTGATGAAATTGGGATTTCGTGATAATATGTAATTATTAGGTATACTTTTAATGGGGAAAAGACTTCATCTAGCACCTTGCGTCCTTCAGCTTGTTCCACTTGGGGAAACCCTTGAAGGATCTATGTAGAACTTCATACTTTGGTCAAGTTGGTAAAATTTAGAACTCTTAAGTGTTTTTTTTTTGTTGTTGTTGTTGTTTTTTTTTTTTTTTGTTATCCCTTAAATGGGAATACCTATCAAAAAGGATCACAAATTATAAAATAAAACCCAAAGCACCTTTCAAAGACCTCTTTTTTTTGCTCATGTACAACCAAGAGTTTCCCATTCAGAAAAAAAAGTTACAAGTATAAAAGCTTTAGAAAGTTAAACTATCAACCATCCAAACAATTCAGAAGGCTTAAGATAGTAAGGAAAAGTTTGATTATGTGTAATAAGGTGTAAGGTGTAATATGTGCCAGTTATCAATACTGGCCTGGGATGACTAATCTGTGTGCCAAAATGAAGCCAAGAAGCAATTTACACAACATTTACACAACATTTACACAACAGGAGAGATTTATGTTAAGATTTACTGCATTACTGTTATTTGTGGTCATGAAACATTAATCACTGCTATTGTGAGATGATATTAGTACCAATTTCAAAGGCTGTGGAACATCACATAATAACTAGCCTTGGGATATACAGGTGTGCGCATACACACAAACACAAACACACACACACACACACACACACACACACACACACACAGACACACACACACACACACAGTTGTAATGTCTGGAAATGTGCAGTGAAAGTATATTTATATGCTTTCTGAGTCATTAGGATTAGCTACAGTAAAGTGTTCAACATGAAGGGTTTTGAGAGAAAGGCATTTAAAGAAAGAAGAAGACAAGAATGAGACATTACAAAACTCTATTTTTTGTGGCTCGTAAGTGATTTATAGGGAATGCAAAAGGTACATTTGCACACACTATGAGGGATAGACGCTAATTTAGATAAAGTATACATATCTCATAGGTTTGTAAAATAGTTTGTGGCCATTGGATATTACGGAATTATTTCTTACACTTGTGAGGATTGAATTTTGTATTTTTGGTAGCATCGTCTGAAGTAAACATCTTCTGGCTGGTAAAGTGCTTCTCTGTTGAAGCTCTGAGACAGATGGATACACAGATGCTGCTTGTCACATGTATGAAAATATAATCAAAGATATAGCTGGAAAATATGTTTTGAAATTTAAAGTTCAAAAATATACTGTGCATACTGTAATCCAAACCACGTCCATACGCTAGTTTGTGTGAATGCTAGTACAAAAGGAAGAGGTTTTTGAATTTTCGGCAAATAGAAATGCCTCCGCTTCCTGATTGGTGGCCCACAACATTTAGACCAAATATTTTATTGACAGCAGCAGAAATGTGCGGAGAAGTTTGACAAATATTATTACGTTTTGATGTAAAAAAAATTACTGCCACCACCTTCAATGTTTTGTGGCACTGTATGAATAAGTGGAAGTATCATTAATCCATAATCAGGCTTTATTTACTTGTATTCATTTTATAAAGGCTTTATTTTTGTTTAAGTTTAATATATGGTTTGATATGGTTCTGGGTTACCTCATTTAGTTCAGCAATTATAGATTAACTGTATTATTTGATACTTTTAAGTAACATACAAATAGTTAGGAAACAAATAAAACAAAAAAATGAAAATGTGATCTAGCCTATATTATATTAATTATTCATTACATCATTGACCTCTGATGAATAGCTTAATGCCATTTTAATAATAACTTTTTAAAAAATCTCAACAGTTACAATGGCAGCTCTGCAGTTTTTGTCCTTAACTATTTTTAACAAATTTTTAGCGAATCTTCAGGGTTTCTCACCAGGCTAACCTTGAAAAGCATCTTGAGGGAGCTTGTTGCAAAGTTCCTAAAACGTGACACAATTAAATCCTAAATAAACAATAAAATCTATCCATCAATTAATTTTTTGTCTATTGTATGACCTGAAGCTTTTGATTTCAAATGCAAGGAGATCCAGAGAGCCAAATTTGTACTGTTGTGTCTCTCGACAGCTCAGGTGTATAGGTTCCTGACTTGTAATTCAACTTAGATAAAAGTGTCTGCCGTAATTGTCACACTATAACTATAACTATAACTGCTGCAATAACTATTGTTCCTAAGTTTAGAGGACCGTGGTGTCCTTTGGTCAGGATATACTGCTTGAATATAAATTCTAAACCTAAATACGGTTTTGTTTGGAATCAAAACTTTGATTTTGACAGCAAAAAAGATCTCTTTTTTTTTTTTTTTTTTTTTGTAATTTAGTACAGTTTAATATAAAAGACCATATGGATTAAAAAAGAGCATTCATGTATAAGTTTTCATAGAGATGCTGCCTTGAGGAGAGAAGTCGTGTTGAAACCTGCAGTATTTGAAATGCATATCGAGGACGATTGATGCCATAGCTAAAATTTCTTCATAGGGTGTGTTAGGCTTTGATTTCTTTACTTATCAAGTGTAGCTCAGGTGGGGCAGAGCTCTCCAGGATGGAGTTTGCCTCTACTGAGAGTGGTAAGTGTCCACTTATAAACTATATCGATCATTAAAGTGACTTTGTATATGTGCTATGTGATTTATTATTACTTTACTAAGCATAGTGTGGTGTAGGGTTAAGCATTTGCAAAAAACAAAATAAGCAAATTTGTTTAGTGCTATATTAAAAAGGAATTTAAAAATATATATATTTCAGAGGAACCAATATATGAGTAAATAGTATGAACATTTATTAAATAACATTTCTTTCTTTTTTTTTTTTTTACTGTATGGTGCATAAACTGCATAATTCTGCATTGATCTCTCATATTTTTTTTCTAAATTCCACCACCTACATCTAAATCAATTCAAACTGTTTAAAAACATTTCCCATTCATATTCTCTCTTGCTTTGCTCTTAAATAGTGAACATGGAATGGACAAGTTAATCACAACCAAGATTGTGAACGCAGAGGGAGGATCAGGCATTTCAGAAAAAGGTAAGGGGGGGGGGGGGGATTTAATGGTTTATACAGTACTGTGCAAAAGTTTTTGGAACCCTTTTTTTTTTTTAGTACAAACATTGTTATTGTTACGAAACACAAGGGGCGCTGGATGCAATCGCTGGGGAAACGGTTAGTTTATTAAGGGGAACCAAAAATATAAGGACAGGGGAAAAGGAACACAAAGGCAAGATCAAAAACACAAACAATAATCCACAAAAATAAGTGAGACAGTAATCCAAAAGGCAAGGTAATAATCCAAACAGGGAAGGTATAAATCCACACAGAACGTAATCCAAAACAATAGCGAGGCATAAATCCACAAAGAAAACAAAGCAAAGCATGAAACGAGGCGATGGTCTATGGTCTACGAACTATGGGCTAGAGAATGCGAGACGATTGTAAGCGCACAGCACATCCAGAAACTTTACTCTAAATCATTCAATACTCCGCGTTTAAGCAGACAAACTGAAGAGTTTAAATAATGAAAATCAAACAAGACACACCTGGAACTCATAATGACATTAAACGGAAAACCAATGAACGAACACAGGCGGAGATATGACGTAAACCAAAACCAAAGGACCAGTAAGCAGACGGGGGGGGCAGAGACCTGACGTAACCAAAAACAAAAGAGCACATGGTGAAGTAAACAAAACTGGAGTCTATGAATGAGAGTGTGGAATGCGGAAATGCGCTGCCGGCGGTCCTCAGCGGTCGCGCGGAGAGGGGAATGCGGAACTACACTACTCGCTAGCCTTCGTGAGCAGCGTAGCGAGAGGGAGAACCTAGCAGTTATAGAGTTTTTATTTTATGACTTCTACATTATCAAGTCAGTACAAAAAACATTTTAGATTCCCAAACATTAGTTTTCTAGCACAAAATGAAATGTTACAGAAACATCTTATAACTGTGTAGTCTTTAATTTTAACAGAAGGAAGATGTTTCCTTTATGTTGGAATTTTATCTCAGACTGATGAGTTCAATATTTGAATAATATATATATATATATATATTTTTTTTTAATGTGTGCTTATTCCTCTAAGTAAACTAGGTGCAGTGTTGTGTTGTTGTTTTTTGTTTGTTTTGTTTTGTTCATTTTTTTTTTTAACTCTTCATAACCACTAGGCAAAATGCATTGGGTTAATATCTTATATTTATCCTACACAGTTACAGAGAGTGTGACCACCACAACCAGACTGACATCCCTTCCTCCAAGTGAGTGTAAAGTATTAGTAAAAAAAAAAAAGTCTTTAGCTCTAAGGCTGTCTTCTTACACTATTTTCAACACACTGTCATAAGATTGCTCTCACCGGCTGCCTTGGGGGAATTTCTGTCTTTGTCATATGTGCTGTTACAATACTTCAATGGCTTTAAAGAGTCAACATGAGTGGGAGCAAAACTGTGAAAAGGAAAATGCGGATAAAAAAAATTTTGACATATGTTTTTGATTGAGATCGAATTCATAAACATTCAAATATTTCTTAAATATCATTTAATTTTTCCATGTCCAAACTACTCAATTTGTACATAAAAGCTGATGCAACAGTTTTACCTTATTATTCCTTCTACTTGCAAACTACCAAATTAGCATGTTAACTAGTATTTAGCAAGCCAAGGAAACTAAATCTTTTTCCTTCACTGTATTTGTTAGTTAGCAAACCAGCTAGTTTGGATACAAGCTTATTAGCAAGTCAAGTGATTCTTTATGTACAGCGTTTCACAAACTTTTTAGTCTAAGGCTGATTCTAAGTGTCCAGTTCTGTGTGTTTATTAGGGAAAGTTGATGATTGTGTGTGTTACAAACAGTATTGCACATTTTAGAAAGTAGCTTGTTCATATCACAGGCCATTTCAACATGTTATTTTCTCTCTCTCTCTCTCTCTCTCTCTCTCTCTCTCTCTCTCTCTCTCTCTCTCTCTGTGTGTGTGTGTGTGTGTGTGTGTGTGTGTGTGTGTGTGTGTGTGTGTGTGTGTGTGTATGTAAAACCCCAGAGGGCAGCAGTAGTTCAGTGAGCACACAGCAGGTGCTCACATCTACCTCTAGCTCAGGTTCTAGTTCTGCTTCTGGAGGAACAGTGCTGGTGGAAAGGAGGATCATCACCCAGCGCAGCGGAGGAGAAGGAGGAGGAGGAGGGAACAGCAGTAATGTCATATCCTGTAAGCACCACTTCACTCCATAACAGCAAGTTATTGAAATTAAATAATTCAACATGGTTGTTGGTTATATCTTATAGTAATTAACAATTAATCATTACCTTAAAATTAAGATTAAGTACAACCCCAATTCTGAAAAAGTTGGGACCGTATGGAAAATGCTAATAAAAACAAAGAAGAGTGATTTGTAAATGTACTTTGACTTATATTTAAACAAAAAACATATAAAGACGAGGTATTTGATGTTTTACCAAATCAACTGCATAGTTTTTTTTGAAGATAAACGGTTATTTTGAAATTGATGCATGCAACATGTTCCAAAAAAGTTGGGACAGGGGCAATTTAGGACTAACAGCGATGTGACAAGTTGAAATAAGAAGGTGATGTGAAATCATAGTATATAAGGAGCCTCCAAAAAAGGCCTAGTCCTTCAAGAGCAAGGATGGGTCATACACACACACACACACACACACACACACACACACACACACACACACACACTGTTATGACACAGAAACTGGAGCTGGATGCATGCGCAGGGGAAAAGTCACTTCATTAGGTATATATCCAAAATATTAGGAACAGGGGAAAACGCAAGGCAAAGGCAATGTCAAAAACAGTCCAGGTCAAGAGCATGGTAAACAGTATCCACAGAGTCAAGGCAATAATCCAATATCCAAAAAAACAGAACAATGATCAAAAACCAGAACAGACAGTCCATAGAAACAAGGCTTGGTATAGACAACAAAACAACGTTCTCAGCTAATACTTCACCAAGAGGCGAAGAAACAAAAGGGCTTAAATACCTGAACCAAAACGAGAATGAAACACAAAACACCTGAGACACATAATCACAGATTAGAGCAGAGAACCAATGAACATACAGGGGCGGAGATGAGACATGAACCAAAACATAACACACGCGGCAAATTAAACAAAACGAGTCCGTGAATGGGGAAGTGCGCTGCTCGCCCGCTTCAACGAACAGCGCGAGGGGAAATCCTAACACACACACACATATAATGTCTATGGCAAAGCACATCTTTCATACAGCCCTATGTTTACCTATTTTGCTCTTTTAGTAGTTAAAAGGGATGGAAAAATGAACGAATGCATCATCCATCCATCTATTATCCAGACTGCTTATCCTACACAGGGTCACGGGGAGCCTGGAGCCTATTCCAGGGAACTCAGGGCACAGGGCGGGGGACACTGGATTGCAGGACACAATCACACACACATTCACACACTACAGACAATTTGGAAATGCCAATCAGCCTACAACACACGTCTTAGGACTTGGGGAGGAAAACCGGAGTAGCCGGAGGAATCCCTCATAGCATGGGGAGAATATGCAAGCTCCATGCACACAGGGTGGAGGTAGGATTCGAACCCCCAACCCCGGAGGTACACAGCAGACATGCTGACCACTAAGCCACTGTGCCGCCATCAATGAATAATAAAATAAAAAAGACACTCAACAGCAGACAAAAATTTCAATTGATTCATTTACAGGTACAGAACTAACAGAATTGAATTCTCCCACAAATTTCTGCACAGGGAATTTTTTTCAGTGCATTATTATGTCCTGGATTGTAACCTGGATTGGCAACTGTGCAAGGATACACCAGTGATTTAGACAAATGAGCAGTACGCTTTCATTATACTGTATGTAAGCAACTGTTCACTATAATCATGAGATTTTAGTCTTAGTATCAGTAACATCCCTAACAAGACAACTAGTATAACATTTTAACTCTAAAGACTTAAGCACAGCTTTTTCAACATCAGTAACCCTAGTGACAGTCCTTCCATAAACTGACTTGATTATATTTGTCTGTTTGTGTGTTTGTCCGTCATCATCTTCAGTAGGTGGTTCAAGTAGCAGTGTTGTGAGTGGTGGCGTGAGTGGTGGCTCATCTGTGACTTCATCTTCTCTGGGAACATCTTCAAGTGGAGCTGCTGGAGGTTTGGGGGCTTCTGGCATAACCTCCACCAGCATTACAGTCAGAGATTCTTCAGGAGGAGGCAGTGGTTCTGCAAGCGCTTTTGAGTCCTGCTCATCTTCTCAGTTAGTATCCAGCTCTTCTGGGGACTTAGGGAGCCTTTCAGTTGGTTCGATGAATCTGTCAGGGGGTGGGGCTTACTCATCAGCCATGTCTTCTGGAGGAGGGGCTTCATCAACTGTTATATCAGTGGGAGGTGGCTCTACCAAATACACCTCCTCTGCCACAACAAGCACCGCGAAGAGTGCTAGCTACTCACCGGTCACACAGAGGAAAAGCAGCCTGACCCTGCGCACTGCAGGATATGAAGGTGACTTACAGCTTGTGACCTTTAACCTTTGGCTTTTTGACCTCATTGTACTGGATAAAACTATCCATTGTGAGAGTGAGAGAGAGAAACATCATTGTGATTAAATGTGCATCAACTTTATCATAATTTTATACAAGCAAATATGTAGCCTATACAGTGGGTATAGAAAAGAATCACCCCCCCTTTAAAATAATAAAATTTTGTTGCTTTCCAGCCTGAAATGAAGACAGACTCAGTTTTTGTTTTATCCAGCTGTATTTACTCAGTGCAACTTATAACATACAAGTGAAAGATATAACACCAACATGTCAGAAAAAAATAAAATAAAATATAAAACCAGAATCACTGAGGAATAAGGAAACCCCCCCCTCCTAAAAATGACTTGTAAACTCAATCAGGTATAGCTAATCACCTTCTTAATGGCACACAAAGCCATTTGACTTTCAACTGTGATCAGCTGTGGTCATTTTGATTAGCTCCTGGAGCATTTTGTAGTGCAACCGAAGCAAACAATCAACTATGGGTGGCAAGGCACTGTCAAAAGATCTCCAGGATAAAGTTGTGGAGAGGCACAAGTCAGGAGATGGATACAAAAAAAAATTCAAAGGCTTTATCAATGCCTAGAAGCACAGTGAAGTCTATTATTAAGAAGTGGAAGGTATTTGGTACAACACAGACCCTCCTTAGATCAGGACGTCACTCCAAACTGGATGAAAGAGCCAGGAGGAAACTGGTCAGAGAGGCTACCAAGAGGTCTACAGCAACTCTGAAGCAGTTGCAGGAATTTATGACAAAGAGTGGTCATTGTGTGCATGTGAAAACAATATCACAAATTCTCCACAAATGTGGCTTGTATGGGAGGGTTGCAAGGAAAAAGCCACCCATGACTGAGCTTTGCCAAAACGCACCTTGGAGATTCTGAGGCCACATGGAAAAAGGTGTTATGATCAGATGAGACTAAAATTGAATTATTTGGCCTCAACACCAAATGATATGTCTGGCAGAAATCCAATACAGCTCACCATCCAAATAACACCATTCCTACAGTAAAGCATGGAGGTGGTAATATCCTGTTATGGGGGTGTTTCTCTGCAGCAGGGACTGGAGCACTTGTCAGGATAGAAGGAAAATGGATGGGGCAAAATACCGTCAAATTCTTGAGGAAAATCTGCTGCCCTCTGCCAGAAAGTTGTCAATGTGGAGAAGGTTTACCTTCCAACATGACAATGACCCAAAGCACACAGCAAAACTGACCACACAGTGGTTGAAGGAGAAAAAGGCGAATGTCCTTGCATAGCCTAATCAGAGCCCAGACTTAAACCCCATTGAAAATCTGTGGAATGACTTGAAGACTGCAGTCCACAAACGGTCACCATCAAATGTAACTGAACTTGAGCAGTTCTGCAAAGAAGAGTGGGCAAATATTGCAAAGTCTAGATGTGCAAAGTTAATAGAGACATATCCCAACAGACTAAAGGCTGTTATTAAAGCAAAAGGTGGTTCAACAAAATACTGACACAAGAGGGTGATCCTTTTTCCAACTCAGTAATTCTGTTTTTTATTATTATTTTTTTTCTGACATGTTGGTGTTATATCTTTCACTTGGATGTTATAAGTTGCACTGAGTAAATACAGCTGGATAAAACAAAAACTGTGTCCATCTTCATTTCAGGCTGAAAAGCAACAAAATGTGATTATTTTAAAGGGGGGTGATTCTTTTCTATACCCCCTGTATATAATGTGTTTAACTGTATTATTTAATTATACTGCATATTTAACTTTTTAAGTCTTTTAACTATTAACTACTTTTTTATTAGGAAGCTCCAGTGGCAACTCCTCCCCTGAATATACTAGGAAAGAATATGGTCAGTGTGTTTTCATACTTAACAAGAACAATAATCATAATAATAATAATCAACTTGTTTTAAACATTCTAAGCAAATATTTAAACATTTAGAAGGTTTTTTTTTCTTCAAACAACCAAGTACATAAGTGAACAAATAAGTAAAGTGAAAATAATAAGTAAATACATATTTTACATATTTTAAAAGTTTAATAATTATAACAACAACAATAATAATACTTTTAAAGCATTTTAACATGGAAAAGTGACAATTCATTGACTAGATTACTGCAGTTTAATTTTCTTGTTTTATTTTTTTTTTTCTTTTCTACAGCAGCAGCAGCAAGTGCAGCCTCCAGAGGACGCACCCAGACAAGAGGTAAATAGCTTGTTATATAACTGTACATAACTATATACAACTGCAGTTGTTGTAGAATTGAAAGTTAATAATCAATGAATAATGATGTGAAAGTAACAAATAAATAATAATAAATAAATCATTTGAATCTTCTAATATTTTCAGAGAGTGAAATCAGAGCCAGACTGCAGAGTGCCTCTCCATCCACTAGATGTCAGTATATGCCTTGTAAAGATGTTTTAAATGTTTTGATTACGCTAACCACAGTTCACATTGATAGTTTTTTGTTTGTTTGTTTGTTTGTTTGTTTGTTTGTTTGTTTGTTTTTTAATTCATTTTATATCAATTAAGTCATAAGAAAAGCTGTCACCAGTAACGTCACCTTCTTGACCTAAACTTCCCGGTGCTGACAGATTATTATATGTTCATGCTGAACACATTACTGTAACTAATCCTAATGACATTATAATTAGGGACTGAGCTGGATGATGTGAAGAAACTTCTTAAAGGAAGTCGCTCCAGTAGCAGCAGTCCTCCTCGCTCTCCCACCAGTACACTACCCATACCTAAAAAAGCAAGTGTGGACACACGCATAGAGAGCCACTCAGGTAACACACACACACACACACACACACACACACACACACACACACACACACACACACACACACACACACACACACACACACACACACACACACACACACACACACACACACACACACACACACACACACACACACACACACACACCCTATTTACCAAAAAAACAACAAAAAAACCCACCCCTATTTACATTCACTTTGGTAGATTCATGGATCAGCATTGCACTGAAAATGAACTAGTGAGCAGAGAAAGAAAACCATACATTAATTCAATAATAAAATTGACTTCTAAATTCAACATTCAGTTATCGTTAGCTATTATTTTTGTTTCATACAGCATTTACTGAGCAAAGGGATTGTTTGCTCATATCATATCCATAACTCACATCTATAATGTTAGAGTTTCACTGGTAATGTATAACATTTACATTAAATGTACTGTTTAATTCTCAGTGTTTTTCATTCTTATACATATTAACACAATATTGGCATTGCTGATGATAAACTATACATGGTACCTATAACACATTAAAAGAATGTCTTATTTTGTGTTCTTGCTGATCTTGCTTGACTTGATCAGATATTGATGTTAAGCGTTTGCAATAAGACTTTCACTCAATACATCAACATGAGTTCATATGTCACATCTGTGCCTTTTGACTTGTGTCTAATATATTTTTGTCAGGTTATGACAGCTCTATCCTGGAGTCTGCATATAGTGGATATGGCTATCACACCAACCCCAACAACCTCAGCCCCAACTCCACACTACAGCACAACGGTGAGAGTGTGTAGCTGTGATGATGAACGTGTGTATTTGTGTACTTTTATTGATTTTCTTAACTGAAAGGTGTGTGTTTGGTTGTTGTTGTTTTTTTTTTAATGTGAAGACAGTGTCATTTTTATTTCAAAATTATGTTCAATTAATTATTATTTTACTTTTTTCTGTAACACTTAACAATAAGAGTACATGAATAACCATGCACTAATACCTGAATTAATACTTACTTAATGATGAGTTAAGGTATGTACTAATCATGAACTAATGAAGAGCTAACCTTAACTACGGTGTGAGTCTTATGAATTCATGTCTGAGTAATGACCACCTTAAGTATATATTAGTAAATGTTTTTATTAGTTAATGTATTAATTAACGTGTAGGGGTAAACTAAATCAAACATGCTCTATAAGAAAGAATATGAATTAAATGGGCATAATTTCACATTGTTTATATAATTTGCAACAGAATACACACTATGTATTCTGAAGGTTTTGTGTTCATTTTGTGTTCACATTGGTGCACTTATTGGTGTTGTTGTCATTTGTAGTGGGCCTGCAGAACAACCTGACCTTGAACTCCTCAGCCATGAGCAGTGGCCTTTCTGCTGGAAATGCAGGTCTCTGTCAGAACTATTGTTACTATCAGCCACACATTTTACAGTTTTACACTAAATACTAGCACTAAACTCACTGGAATGTGGAAAAGACTAAATGTAGACTACGTAGACTATGTAGACTAAATGTGTCATGGGTTATTGGATCATCATTTGTTATGCAATAAGCCCTGAGACTTTAAATACTTTACAGATAGATGTGATGCTTTATTATAGCTGATTAATTATGATTCATTAAAAATTTTGTAATGACCCAAATACCTTGTGTAAAGAGAAAAAGAGAACAGAGAAACTTTACTCATGATGAATAATTTACATAATTCATACTGTTGTATGAATTTATTCATAATTGTTGCTTATTCATAAACATTCATAATATTGTTTTTGTCATTGTCAGTGTATGGGATGCAGAATAACTTGGCCAATGGTGGCGCTGTGGCAGTCACTGCAAATGGGATCAGTGTTGCTCCAGGTGAGTAAAATGAACAGTGAACACTAACATTACTCACAAGCATAACTCACATGTATTGCATTGCATTTCAGTCTTCTTTTTCTAAGTGCTTAGCTGAGAGCTGGTTAAGGATTTTCTCTTTAGTTTTCTTTGGAAGCTTAAGATATATTTTCCTTTCAAGGAAATGACTTAGGGATGAATAGAAACATTCAAAGGTTTATTTAGTGTCATTAGTGAGGTCTTTTTGATCATCAGTGAGGTATTTTTGGTCATTAGTGAGGTATTTAAAGTCAGTGAGGATTTGTTGTAGTAAAATTGAATGGCAACTTTAATGGTAACCATATCCAATTCATTGCTAACTAATTACTAAAACTAGCTACTAATTCACACTCTTCAGGTTGTATGGTTGTATGAACTATGTTCAGAAAGGGGTAACATGGAAACCAAAAAAAATGTTTGAATAGGCTGTGGAGAACGAAAAATATAGCAACAAATGGAACAAAATGTGGGAGTAAAAGCCAGGCTGTGACTGCTGTTACTGAGTGATAATACTAATAGTCTTCAATTACTAATATTATTATTATTATTATTATTATTATTATTATTATTATTATTATTATTATTATTATTATTATTATTATTATTATTAGCAGTAGTAGTAGTAGTAGTAGTAGTAGCAGTTGCTTAGTGGTTAGCATGTTTGCTTAACACCTCAGGGGTTGGGGTTTGAATCCCACCTCTGCCCTGTGTGTGCAGAGTTCCTGTGCTTCAGGGGTTTCCTCCAGGTACTCCAGTTTCCTCCCCCAGTCCAAAGACATGCATTGTAGGCTGATTGGCATTTCCAAACTGTCCATAGTGTGTGAATGGGTGTGTGAATGGGTGTGCAATTGTGCCCTGTGATGGGTTGGCACCCCGTATAGGGTGTCCCCTGCCTTGTGCCCCAAGTTCCCTGGGATAGGCTCCAGGCGAACCCTGTATAGGATAAGCAGTATGGAAAATGGATGGATGGATAGTAGTAGCAGTATATCAAAAGTCTTGATATAAAGTCTGAATAAAGAGTGTATAGAAGAATATATACAGTATATGTTTCAATCTAGAATCCTTAAGGGGTCTTTGGGAAATGACAATGCATTACTTTAATGACTACCTAAAGTTGGGAAAATTCAATCTTTTAGTATATCTTTAAGATCTTTAAGATATAGTCACTGGGTTAAAAAAGAATACCAGGATACCATTATTAAAGGTTATTACTATAATTTGTTTGAAATATTTAGTGCTGAGTAAACAAGACATTCTCACATTTTTGCTGATGGGCTACAGAAAAAGGTCTGTGGTTGCTCGATTGCAGTGTGATTCAAATAACCTCTTTTTAGAAAAGTAAGTGGGTCTTGTCCAAGTGATGAAAAGTACCAGATTCCCTAGAAAATGCTATAAGACTGACTTGTGAGACTAAAGTGATTTAAACAAATGGCACTGACCCTGGAATACCCCATCATTTTGTGTTTAAAGGCAAGCAAAGTCTAATTTTAAGTAAATTCATATACACATACATATGGTAGAACAAAATATCCGACCTTCAGGAAAATACAAGGCAGGGTTCTACATAATGTGCAAATAGAGTGATATTTAGCACAATACAATAAACACACAGGGCAAAGGGACTGCATCAGGATAAATTGGAGTGTATAATTGACTGAGTAAACTGAATGTGAGGTAGGCCCTCATGTATAGCAGCATATTAATGTAACAGCAAATAGAGAATATTGATAAGTAAACACAGTATAAAGAAAGACAGTGCTGAGTGGTAAATACTCCATGCATTATTAGACATCATTGTTGTGTGGAGGTTGAGAGCTAGTGCTAGAGTTTGTGGGCTTGTGAATTAGCTAACAATTTAAAACTGACTTTTCATAGGTGGGTTACAGCAGAAAGAAAACTAAAATGTGCAGTGAACGTGTACAGGACCAGGAAAATTCATTTTAACTAAAGAATTCACAGAATTAAAAGGTTTTGTCCAATTTTGTCCAAAATTAGATTTTCCTTCTTGTTTGACTGTTTGTCAGAATTCAGCTTCATCTGGCAGGGCTTTCCAGAGCGCCACATCAATATTACTAAATATGATTAAATGTAATTAATATGAATGAAGGCAGCAGTGTATGATTGTATGTCTAGATGATTGTACGTCTCTTGTCTTCTTGCAGTATATGGAGTGCATAAGAACATTGTGAGCACTACAGCTTTCACAACTGCTGCAGGTAAAACAGGATGATATTTTTCAAGAATGCAAAGTAACTAAAACTAAATCACTGTCTGCCTACTAATTCTCTTTTGTTCATTTTTAGCTGCCCCCAGCACCTCTGATGATGTGTTTGTTAAGGATTACAAGTTCATGCTGCTGGAGAAAGAAAACGTTCCAGCGAAGAAAGAAAGCGAGAGGCTGATTATGACTAAAGACACGGGCAAAACATTCATTTCCACCACTTCCACTGGTGGACTATGTAAGGAGCAAACAGTATAGAGACATTATTACACTACCACTGCTCATCATTTTACTAAGTACATACTAGATCTGAGTTGAATATTTGGGGTAAATATTCATTATATTTTGGGGTAGATAAATTTAGCCTGATATTCAAAGAATAAAACTGTTGTACTTTTTGGAAAAAAAAAAAAAAAAAGAAAGCTGGTAAATATTTCTGTCGATTGACAGCTCTGAGCCTATACTGTGAGGAACTATTTTGTCTGAAGGCATTTGGATAATGAATGCAGTAAATAACTAGTGTCACTCAGGCCTCAATTTACTAAAGATTTGAGTGTGTGTGTGTGTGTGTGTGTGTGTGTGTGTGTGTGTGTGTGTGTGTGTGTGTGTGTGTGTGTGTGTGTGTATATGCTGGATATTGTGTATATATGTATATTGACCGAATTCATGCAAAACCCTCACCCACT
Source organism: Cranoglanis bouderius (assembly GCA_023630585.1). Classification (NCBI taxonomy): domain Eukaryota; kingdom Metazoa; phylum Chordata; class Actinopteri; order Siluriformes; family Cranoglanididae; genus Cranoglanis; species Cranoglanis bouderius. The sequence continues at coordinate 11,153,400 of CM042552.1, forward strand.
TTTTATACTACCTTTTTATACTACCACTTTTTATATGTTTGGGATCTTTGTAAATCAGGGCTTCTGATGACTAAAATTAGCTTAGTTATTTAGATCCACAGTAAGTAGCTAGTAGCTAATATGTGTGTGAGGGTGTTGGCCTAAATTTGACCTAAAACTAAATTTTTTTCTAATATATTCATCCAAAGTATTGTTCATGTTCATGGTGAAAAGTGTGATTACTACGAAGGTTTTCAGCAACAACCTATTACAGTATGTTATAGCAAGTCTGCCCACTTCAGAAAATTCTTTTTGACTCTATTTATTCAGATGTAATAAGCTACATTTTCCATTTCTATCACAGCAGCCACGTTTTCAGATGACTCGCTGAAAAGGGAGAAAAAGATGATCTCTGGAACCACAGAAACAGCCACAGTGACAAACGGTCAGTACGTCATTATAAGTTTCTCTACAAAATCCATTTAACATCAGCTTCACAAGATAAATGAATTTTTGCTTTTACAGGTGTCAAAGTTGCTTCAACAAAGGACAAAGCCACATATGCAGGTATATGACTCACATCAGCTGCCAAGTTATATTTTAGACATGTATGTTAGACCTTGACCAGGATAAAGCAGTAACTGAAAGTGAGTGAGTGAGAATGTTTATATATATATATATATATATACAGCTGTTTCTGTGGTTCCAGAGATCATCTTTTTCTCCCTTTTCAGCGAGTCATCTGAAAACGTGGCTGCTGTGATAGAAATGGAAAATGTAGCTGATTACATCTGAATAAATAGAGTCAAAAAGAATTTTCTGAAGTGGGCAGACTTGCTATAACATACTGTAATAGGTTGTTGCTGAAAACCTTCGTAGTAATCACACTTTTCACCATGAACATATATATATATATATATATATATATATATATATATATATATATATATATATATATATATATATATATATATATATATATATATATATATATATATATATATATATACAGTACTGTGCAAAAGTTTTAGGCACCCTATTTTTTTAGTACAAACTTTGTTATAGATTTTTTATTTTATAACTTCTACATTAGTAGATCATCAGTACTTTTTCTACATCAGTACAAAAACATTAGTTTTCTAGCACAAAATTGAATGTTACAGAAAATTGTTTGTATGTCATTAAAGAAAGCAGCAGATTACATAAGAAACCACTTTTCAGACAAAAAACACAATGAAGGCTGCTGGGTTTTGCTGCAAAAATAAGAAGCGAGTGCGAAAGTCAAAGTCTCCAGAAGAACTGTGTCTGATTCTGTAAGATGCTCAATAAAACTTACAGCTCATTTCCTTATAAAACTGCACAAATTGTTGTACTGGAGACTATTATTTTTATTTTTATTTTTTTGTCACACCAAATATTGACTTTGTTTCATTTACTACTGTGTACTGCTCTTTACTGTATATTTTGTTTAATGTAGAAACATTTAATTTCATTATTTTGAAGGCATCTTTGCTCTACAGCATTTCTTTGCATGTGACTAAAACTTTTGCACAGTACTGTGTATATAAGGTACATTTTCCCTTTTGTTATACTTAGAAAGCATGGGGGATGCAAACTTATGCACTCAGCTGTGTACATGTTGCAAAAATGTATTCATTGTGGTAACTGTAACATAGGACAATAATATAATTCAATATATAGCTTTATGCTACAGTTTAACAAAAGGAGTAACATTTTAGTAACATATACATAGCTGAGAGCAAAAGTTTTCTTTTAGACTTCTGTGCCACTTCATGTACATATGTGCCATATGCTTTTGGTTCCATTATTTTACAGATTGTCTGCGTTATAACAATAAAAAGTAATATTTTAAATTTGACAATTTAAAAGGTCAGCTGAATTTTTAGCGCTATATGCAGGTAATTAGAGATTATTAATTAGCATTTATTCTTGTGTTACTGTAGAGATTCGGAAAGATGAATCTGGAGGAGGTGGGATGGGATTCTGCTCCTGCTGTACGTGGTGGAAATGGCTGCTTGGCTTGCTGTTGGGACTGCTCTTACTGCTGGGTCTTCTCTGTGGACTCATCGCTCTGGGTAAGACAGTTTAGCAGGTTTCTAGATGTTCATGGCTTGAGTGGCAGTGGCAGTCAGTAAACTGTTTCGGTTGTTTGTGTGTGTGTGTGTGTGTGTGTGTGTGTGTGTGTGTGTGTGTGTGTGTGTGTGTGTGTGTGTGTGTGTTTGGCTCCAGCTGAGGAAGTAAAGAGCCTAAAGGCTCGTGTGGAACGTCTGGAAGCCGGAGGGAACACCATAGCCTCCGCTCACACTAGCCGCCTGTCAGCGCCATCCTCTGTGAACATTTTAGATCCACTGGATTCTGTACAATATGAACGCACCCAGATAACACGAACAGACAACACTATACAACTAGGATCTGACCCAATGCAGCCTGACTCAGCCACACTGCACAGGACCATAAAACAAATCGTTCAGTCTGAATTACGGTCAGAGAACTTCAGAGGTACCAGGATTAATATGACCATTTATTTGCATGTTTGATAGATATTCATGAGTAATTTATTAATGTTTACTATCCATGTAGCTACACTGGCATCTTCACTGAAAGGAGAGAGAGGGGAGCCTGGGCCCAAAGGTCAGACTCCTTTCATATTGAAATGACTTTCAAATTCAGACATTATGAAAATAGGATGGAAAAAAAAAACACTGCAAACTATGTTCCATTTTTTTCTCAGGTGACCAGGGAGCTCCTGGGACTAAAGGTAGGGTTTTAATCCAATGTAACCAGTGTATCCAATATTTAATCATGCTTCATAGCAGTACTCACAAGCAATTGCAATTGCAAAAGCAAAACATTTTGGATATCTGTCATTTGACTTCACAGAAAGAAAAAAAAAAAACAATTGTACCAAAATAAATATTTTTCAAATTATGTTTCAAAATTTAAATAAAGGCCTGTATATAGGATAAAAAGCTTTGAATAAATTTAAAGGTAGAAACATCTCCCAAAATTTTTGCACACCTTCAGAATGAAGTTCTAAATTAAAATTTTCATTTGCTTAGCTCATGTTTGCACTATATATATAATTTTTATTTTATTTATTTATTTATTTTTACCTAACTAGTAGCGCTCATAATGCTTCTTATACACACAGAAATAACCTTGTTCCTGTAACCCATATTTAAATGGTTTTTGCACAATTCAGGAAAACATGAAACACATTCTATTAGTCACTAATGTTTCCTATTTAAACCATTTGTGTTCAATGGCACTTGGAAGAAAAATACTGGAAATCCGGCTCCAATCAAGTCAATGGTCGATGCCATTATTAGGTAGAATATTGTATTGGATGCTTCTTGCTGGGTTACAATTTAAAAAGAAAACAAGGTATTCATTTTTTTCTTTTTTACTGGGCTGACAAGATTAAAATTATTTTATGTTGTTCTTTTTGTGCATATCTAGTCATTTTGTGCAATCTAGTCATCTAGATTAAGTTTAAAATTGCCAATGGCAGTACTGCAAGCACTGTTTATTAATGTTCGATCATGCTATGGTTATATTTGAACAAATTGTTTTTCAGGTGATGCAGGATTTCCTGGAGTTCCAGGTAAGATAACCGTCATTTCCACTTACACAAACAGATTATATTTTTTCAAAACATATAAATACAGATAAATGCCTCTCCATCCATCAGGTCCTCCTGGTCCTGCTGGTCATCCAGGACAAGAAGGTGGAAGAGGACCTAAAGGAAGTGCTGGTAAGGTGCAGCTAACACAGTTTTGCTAAATAAACTTGCACGACCTGAGACCAAACCTTTTTTTTTTTTTTTTTTTACCTTGATAGTTCATCATGCTCCTGGTCAATAACAGCCATTTCAAATAAAAGATTCTTGTTTTTCCCTGATCCTTAGGCCGTAATGAATTTTCTTGCCTCTAAAAAAGTTGTGATATTTGACACCACCATTTCTGTGCAGGTGGGGAAAATAGTTGAAAAATAATGTTAAATAATATTAAAATTATATAATATATTATTAACCAATAATAAATGTCAGATTTCACCTCCCCCTGCCATGTGCTAACAAGCAAACCACAAGGCCTGTTTCACTCAGAAATATGTCATTTGTAAAATGCATTAGGCCATTCTTTCTTTTTTTATCGTTTGGTGTAGGAATTTTGTCCAAACATACAAACAGTAATAAAGATTGGTAGTCAATCAGGGTTAAGGCAGATGCACTATAATTGTGTTGCAATCAGGTGAGCCAGGACATGATGGCCCACCTGGACAGAGAGGTCGTGAGGGGCCAGCAGGACCCAGAGGAGAACCAGGCCCTCCTGGATTTGGCGAGAAAGGAGAGAAAGGTAAGAGCATTACAACTTAGAATTGATTCCACCCATGTTGAGTTCAGCAAGGATGTATTGGTCTATTACCATTTAACTGAGAAACTGAGGGAATTGGCTTTGCAATCTAAAACCACTTGATCTACTAGAGAAGAGATTAAAGGTTAAAACAAAGACTGTTATGGATCATGAAGACAAGCCTGTCCTTCCATCGCATAGCATCCCATCTAATCCCATCCCATCCTTTCCTATCCTCTCCTGTCCTGTTCTACATTTACATTTATGGCATTTGGCAGACACCCTTATTCAGAGCTACTTACATTTATCTCATTTATACAGCAATTGAGGCTTAAGGGCCTTGCTCAAGGGCCCAGCAGTAGCAGCTTGATAGTGCTGGGATTTGAACTCACAACCTTCCAATCAGTAGTCCAATTTCTTAACTACTGAGAAATCTTATCCCGTCCCGTCCCATCCCGTCCTGTCCCATCCCATTACATGTTATTCCACCTCATCCCATCCCATGTCATCCTAATCCCACATCCTGTTTACTCCTACATTCATTCTTGTAGCAACTAAATCTTTTGGCTAAACAATTTTACTTACCAAGGTTTGGCCAGCACAACTTTAATCTTTGTGCATCTTCTGTCGTGGCCACAACAGAACCTACATGTGTTAACAAAAGACCTTACAGCTGTTTTTGTTTTCATGGTACCTCAGCATTATCACATCTCGGTCACTGCTTTCTAGTGGCTATAATACAATACAGATCTGTATAAATTAACTACAAATTTGTAAGAGGTTTGGAGATCATGTGACTTATGTCTCTTTCTTGTTCCAGGGACATCTGGAGATCCTGGACCTCCTGGGCCTGCAGGACCACCTGGACCTATGGGACTCAGAGGTACAGCCATCAAGCTTGAAAATATTGATTGATAATGAGCTCTGGGTGAGCAGTGTGAGTATGTTTTTTTTCAAAAACCCGGACCTATTTCTTTTTATTTAGTGGAAACAGTCCTTGGGTCAGTGTTGCCTCGAGGACTGTAAGCTTTGATTGTATTCTGCTCACATGTAAGAATCTCATATGAATAAATGTACATTTTCACTCATCTAAATTTAACAGGTGAAGCGGGTGCTCCAGGTACTACGGGGCTTCCAGGGGCTCCTGGTCCTCAAGGCTTCCGTGGGGATACTGGTGATCCTGGACCAAAAGGTATCTATGAGTTTTGAACATAGAAAAAGCTTTTCTGTGTTTTGTAAAATTTTTCTAGGCTTTTGTTAAACATCTTTTCTTTTTACAGGAGAGAGAGGACCTGCAGGAACTCCTGGAGCTAAAGGTTAATCCAAAGCTGATTAACAGATTTTAAAGGTTTAGTCAAGCAGTGTTCCCACATAATAACTCTATTGTCCCCCACAACAGGTGATCAAGGAGAGAAAGGGCCCCGTGGTGTTACTGGTAGGTAAAATGGCCTTCAATTGAAAAGAGCAAATCACTGGAAATTGTGTATATCATGATTTGGTCATAGTATTATCTTATAATCCACTTATAATGCAGGAGAACCAGGACAGCCAGGACGCATCGGTCCATCAGGAGAGAAAGGACCCAAAGGATCAGCAGGTAGGTCCTGGGAGAAATATACAGCTGACAGTGTATGTGATAGTGTGCTGTAAAAGAAAATTCATCAACACCTTCTGATACAATCAGAATTGAAAATTCAATAACATTGTAGTTTAAGCATTTACAGAACACATTTTTAGAACACAGGATCTAGGCATATTCCATTTTGTAAAATAAATTATGGTATTGAGTTTTATAGTTTTTCTACCGTGACTATAGCAATATCTTGGTGACAGTATATATTTTTCTTCATTATCAACATCTTTAATTTTTCAGGTGCCCCTGGGCCAGATGGTGCGAAGGGAAATCGTGGTATGTTCAAGATCCATGAATATTTTACAGCTGTTTTTTTCCTGAATTTCCAATGTCATACATTTTTCCACTTAAATTTAAGGGGACCAAGGACCAACTGGGTTGCCAGGTCCACGTGGACCAGCTGGACCTCCAGGAGATGCAGGCGTGCCAGGTACTTCTATCAGCTTGATTAAGGATCTTAAACTGAGTATAGCCATTAACTATTTTAAAATAGTGATTATGTTGGTACTGATTAACTAATTTGTGTCCATATTATCAGGAACTCCAGGCCTTCAGGGGCCACCAGGTAGGTTTTACTTTATAATTACTTATTTTATAATGAATTTACTAGCAAAATATATTATAAAGTAGTTAAAACAAATCATATATTTTGACCACTTCAAAAGTGCAGGATCTGTTGTGTTGCCAGCAATTTTTATTTTGACTCTTGCTTGTAGGTTTGCCAGGAACACCGGGTCAGCCTGGAGCTAAAGGTAACATCCATGTGTATTTTCTGCACTACATAATTATTTTGCTTATTATTGTGTTAGTAGAGTAGAGTAGTGTGAAATGTCAGCACTCTCGTGCAATGACTTTAAAAAGTTCCTTGCATATTCATTGTTTTCTTTCAGGTGAAGCAGGTGAACTTCTCCAGCCTTGATTCTACATCCAAGACACTCTCCACCATCTAACTTTAATTAAGGATTAATTATTACCTAATGCTTACCTAATGTTAATCAGATTACTGTTTCATCAGTTCTTTCTCTCCTTCTCTGGCAGGCTCTGCTTCCAACACTGTAGCTATTCCTGGACCCCCTGGACCTGCTGGACCAGCTGGGCCTGCCGGACCTCCTGGACTGTCAGGCAAGAGTTTTTATTCTAGACAGATTTGTATTCTAAAACATTTTGTGTAATTCTAATTCCATAACAAATTCAGGATTATGAAAAAAAAAATCTTTCTTCTCAGGTCCTATTGGCCCTGCTGGTCTTCCTGGCCCAGCTGGTAAGATATTTTCGTGCATTTAAAGAATTGGAATTTAATGCATAAAAGTGTTGACAATGATTGATAAATACAGGTGCATCTCAAAAAATTAGAATATCATGGAAAAGTTCATTTTTCCCCATAATTTAATTCAAAAAGTGGAACTTTCATATATTCTAGATTCATTACACATACAGTGAAATATTTCAAGCCTTTTTTGTTTTCCTGTTGTATGGTTAAATATATTGACCTTCTTTTAAAAGTTCAGTTGTTTCAGTACTCTAAAGTGCCAGTTGCAGTGATTGCTTACTATTATTGGCCTCAATCATAATGCAATCAATAATAAAACAAAAGACCATTGCATTAGTGTTTCTTGGTATGGCAAATAATTTTTTTACCCTCAACACAGACAGTACCCTGATCAAGAGCACTATAAATGTGACAAGAGGTGGGGTTAGAACAAATACATTATCAAGAGGTGTGGTTAGACATGCTGCTGTAATATCTAATCAAATCAGCTTCTCTTAGTACCTTTAAAAACCAAGTGGCAGTTCAACACAATGAGATTTTTGTAATGATGTTGTTCCACCCTCTGTTGCACCACACCATCATCATCGTACATTTCTGGCCATAAGAATAGCAACTGTGCAGCAACAGCAAAATAAATTGTCTGATGTCCACTCAAACTAGCATTACTCCAAAGTTATACCAATCATTTACATGGTTTCTTTGCACTGACATGCAAGTTGTTCTTACAGGACCCAAGGGAGAAAAGGGTGAAAAAGGTGATGATGGTGAACCTGGCATTTCTGCAAAATCTGTTGAAAGAGTCAGGTTTGAGCGTAAGGCATCACTTTTCTCAATTATGTACTAATTCTATGCTAGAAACATTTCAAAATAATTTAAAAACTAATTTCAATTTGTCTGAATAGCTGCTGCTGGTCTGCCTGGTCCTCCCGGCCCCCCTGGACCACCTGGAGAACCAGGGAAACCTGGTAAATTTGTCTTTTTTATATTATACATAATATAAATATATATAATATTTTGTATATTATATATTAACATATTGTAAATTAATTTCATTTTTGCAGGTGAGGGCAAAACTGGCCTACCAGGACCCCCAGGTCCACGTGGAGAGCCAGGCAAGTTACAGATTGATTTAACACTAATCATTTTACATCTCAGCCTTAAGTACAGTTCAGTGTTAGAGTAGAAGTAGAGATTAGCTTGAGTTAATTTTCCTTTTTTTCCTTATGTACCTCAGTTTTCTCATTTATTTCTTCTTACTGATGTTTGTCACATTTTTTTATTCTCAGGTATTGGTCTCCCTGGTCCACCTGGTGACAGAGGTGAACCAGGACACTTTGTACCCACCTCAGGTAAATGAGTTATTCTTATACTGTGCATGACATTGTATTTGACCTTAATCTAGGGCCAAATAGTACACTGATACACATTTCTATCATTCTAACAGAAACCTTTTTTGCTGGACCTCCTGGGCCTCCTGGACCTCAAGGTAAAATATACTTTCCAAAATCTATTAACCTTTGCACTATATACATAAATATACCACAGAATCAGTGTACTCATGCCCGTGTTTTGAACACATAAAAAGTTAAATTACAGAAATATGCCATATATAAATATTTATAATATATTAAAATTTTTTGTAAACTGGAATAAATAAGAAGCTCATAATATTTATTTTTGTCATTATCTCTTTCTCACTTCTCTCAAGGCTTCAGAGGTATTTTTTGCTTTTTTGTTTTTTAGATTTTATGCCTTTTATTTGCTTATTTTTATATACTTAAAAATCAGAAAATAGAATCTACGAATTGTGGATTCTACAACTCATATAAAAACAATGAATTGGGAATTCTACTGTGTATAATTTCTTATTATTTATGAATTCCATTTTGTACTTTTGTTCCTGTTACAGGCGAGCCTGGTCATCCTGGACTACCAGGAGAACCTGGAGTTGGTAAGCGATCTAACATCTACATTTCCGATTTGTATGCAACCAGCTGCATTGTATTAACTTGTGCAGATATTAGTAATAGTTTTTTATGGGTTTTTTTCTTCAATTTTAAACAAGGTTTTCCAGGGCCTGAAGGCCCAAGTGGACCCCCAGGTCCTGAAGGCTTACCAGGCCCTCAAGGACCACCAGGTTCAAAAGGTATAATAAAGGCCATGTCATATAAAACTTGGCACGGAATTAATCCAATGCTAGCCAAAAGTGTCTATGTCCACATATAATAGATCTTCAGATAAGTACTCATGTTCTATAATTTATTGATTGTAGGTGATGCTGGTGTCCCAGGAGCCCCTGGCATCCCAGGATATTCTTATGGTAAGTAGGAATTACTGTGCTGAATACTTGAAACTATATTTAACTCTTACTTGGTTGATATACTATATAATGTGTGTCTCTCTGCATCTCAATTATAAGGTGGAGGCAGAAGTTCACCTGGACCACCAGGTCCACCTGGACCTCCAGGGCCTCCTGGACCTCCTGGTGGCACCTCTGGCTCTCCTGACATTGCTCAGCAGCTTAGTGACCTTCTTAGAAGTGAGCATCTTTAGTCATTTGGTAGCATTGGTTTTCTGCCAATACATCTTTATATTGGTAGAAGCTCTACCCTTATGTTCTGTTGGGGTCAAATAACCTATTTGATTATTTTTGATCATTTGTGATTAGAGAAATTTATATCAGCATTATAATCAGCAGTTTTATGTCTAGATTTGTTAACTATGTGGCTTTTAATCATTTAATAATCTTGCATTACTTTATTTGTTGAAGATGATGGCATTAGGGAATACTTCACTGGTCCTCCTGGGCTTCCTGGACCACCTGGAAGTGTATCTGATGATGATTTGGCTAATCGTGTAATCAGTTACATCCAAAGTGAGTCTTTATAATCGATCATTCAGTAAATTATATCATTCTAGAGTAGACCTTTGTCAAGTATATTTAGTCTGTCACACACAATTATAAACTTTCTTTTTGGTGTGATGCAGGAGAGGAGGTGAGGCGGTATCTGGTTGGTCCTCCAGGTCCACCCGGAGCTCCAGGTATTCCAGGCCTCAACCCACAAGAAGTAGCTGGAAGAGTCCTCAATCTTATGAATGGTAGGTTTTCTTAACTAAAATGTAGTAAAGCATATTTAAGTACTGCAGGTTTGTCAAGAAAGTGAAGTAAAGAAAGAATAAAGAATCCATAGACTAAAGCCGTGCTAACAAGGATTTTTTGTTACCTTTCAAAAAATGCTGCACTGCCACTTATTTTAAGGAGAACGATATGTGCAGCTTGGACCAACGCATAAAATTTACGCACCTGCCCTGCACAATGTTAGTGTGTGTACAGGTCTATCGTATTACAGCACAAACTATATACATTTCACCTATATCAATATTTGAGTGTTTCCAAAAAATTTCTTGTGAACATAACCTGTTTTTATTTGCTTCTAAATCTCTTGTTATTTTATACCTTAACATGTTCAAATATAAATACAAAAATCTAAAGCACACTTTTTTATATTTCAATAACATTTCCTCTATTTCTGCGCCTGTTTTCAGAGCAGGGTATGCTGACGCAGTCTGGACCCCCAGGCCCACCTGGCCCTCCAGGACTTCCTGGAGCAACCTACAATGACCTCCCACTTCTCCTACAAAGTAAGAGCCCATTATTATTTTTCCTCAGAAATTGTTCATTCTGCCCAATATACACCTTGGTCTATAAATACATCACAAACAGAAATTATTTTGACAAACTATTCTTCTTTAAAGACTCAGAGTATAGAAGTCTGATCGGGCTACCAGGGCCCCCAGGCCCTCCTGGGTCTCCTGGCATCCCAGGACCTCATGGACCCCCAGGCCCTGCTCCTTTCACAGGCACATTTGGCCTGGAGGATATTCAGAAATACCTAGAGAGTAAGCAATATTTTTTTTTAAAATTGGGTTTCCTGACAAACATTATTCATTATGTTCTGTGTACTACTTCCTGTTGACCGGGCCATTCAGTATAAATCAAAATGGTGATTATGACCTGAACAAACAATAGATATATTACTATACTAGGGTAACTACAGTCAAACTTCCCCACTGACACCAAAGGCTTGTCTTAATATATGAGTCATTTAGCGTTTAGGATCCAGGTCAGTTATACAACACGTTTACATTTACATTTATGGTATTTGGCAGAGCGATTTACAAAAGTCTACTTTGTAATCTCTATCAAAACTACATCCTCATGCTCGTTTACAAGGCCAGGGAGTAATAGTACCCTCAGTCTAAAAACCCTGTTGGAGAGGTTGGTACAGTATGATAAAAATGCAAGACAAGTGCTAATTTAAGTGCTTGGTGACTATGTCTACAAAGCTTTTAATTGCTCTGTGTAAGAAATACTGGATAAATTCTAATTTTTTTCGTTACCATTCAATGTCATCAAGTGCAGTCCACACTAGGCCTAATCTGTATTCAGGAAACATCATTTCATGGACTTGGCAGGAATTTGGAATGGAATTTCATAATTTATAATTTCACTTGCAGATGCTGGTTTTAAAGGACCACCTGGACCCCCGGGGCCTCCTGGACCTCAGGGCGCTCCTGGAATCACAGGAGGCCTGGTGTCATATGCTGAGAATGCACACCAAGAGCCAATCCATGCTGAACTGCAGGGATATCTAAAGAGTTAGTATGCAGAGCATACTTATAGAATAATCTGGAAGAGAGCAGGAACTCAATGGTTAGTTGTCCTTCCTTAGATACGCAAACAGAAATTGCTAAAACATTGCCAATTCGATTGGTCTTGAAGAATTTCAACGCATCTGACATTGTGACCTTAGTGTTATATGGTATCTCTGATTCATACTTAACCCTGATAGAACGTTATAATATTTTGGTCATGCTGTGGGTGTACTAGTTGCTTCTTGGCTCTAGAACACTACATTCCAATGCTATAGTATTCTCCATTATCAATCACAAACAGTTAAATCTCAAGCTGTAGAACATAACTCGATGTCGGTCTCAGTGTCGGTCGAAACACTGCCCTCTTCCAAATACATGGGCTCTCAGAAAGCATCCCTATCATCCAGAGAGAACAGCCAATTTTGCTCTCTTGGACCACTAGCCAGAGATGGCTATGGCATAGTTGGGAATCTAACTTGCGATCTCCCAATGATAGGGTGAACGTTTGGAGCCCTAGTGAATCTTATTTAAGCTAGCTCAACAGCTTCCTTACTTTGCCTTATGTTTTCTTGCAGGTGGCAGGGTGTTCCGTGAAGAGCCAAGCCATAGCTTTGCAGAGAGCAAACATTTGCCTGTTGAGAGTTTGGACTACCCCATTATTGCAGAACAAGTACTGAACTACATCAAATGTAAGTTACCAAAAATTGTCCATGGGCTAAGTGTTTTTCCAAAGGAGACACATGGGCCAGTTTTAGTTCTTGGGTTGTAGTTCCAGGAACCATTTTGGTTTCTTGCTTAAGAGTGTTGTTATACTTTTGCCACATGCCAAAATTATGTCATGTCATGCATTTTATGCCACTTCTGTTATTGCACTTAATGGTCATAGTTCTGCTTAGTGTGTAGTTTTGCCACCTCACAGCTCCACTCTAGGGGCCCAGAGCTTGGGTAGACAGATAGTGGCTACAGATAGTGTTGCCCTAGTGAGTGAATGAGTGTTTGAATGTGTGTATGCATGATCCATTCAGGATAGTTCCAGAGCTCCATACTTCCACAAATGTTTCTCTAGTTTCGGTTAAAATGCTCATATGAGAGTCATGATTAATTGTGTAAAAAGCCATCATATCTTTGTCTTTAGTGTTTGTACACATCTCTTCAATAGGTATGTTGAGAGGTTAATGGGTGCTATGCAGTCCTACCTCTAAATAATTTGGATCTGGGTTTTATTTCCAGCTCATGGTTGGTTGTTGCGGAATCTGAAACATATTCAAGGGCCGCCTGGTCCTCCTGGACCACCTGGACGTCCCGGAATCAGCCATTCATACAGTACTTATGGCAACATGACTGAGATCCTTAAAATTATTAGAGGTAGGGAATAAGTGACATTTTACCATTAATAACCCTTTAGATACAACATGAAATGTAACCAATTTATACTGTATATGCTACTCCAAAGTATATACTGTCAAAGTACATACTTCACATTTTGTTCTGCAACCAAACGCCCCACTTGTGTCATTTTTCTAGACCATGGCATGGTTGGACCACCAGGAAGACCTGGGCAGAAGGGAGATATAGGATATCCTGGTCCCAGAGGACCAAGAGGTTAGTGATTTAACAAGTTCACAAGTTTATAATTTAGGTTGAGCTCAAGAATTAAGGTTCTGTGATTGGACCAAAGGTCCAGAGGGCTGCAAGTTCAATTCCCTTTACCCTCAATTGCTCAGCTATTTGCTTGGATTGGATTCTGCCTCCCTTGGTTGTATCTAAAGCTATTTACATTTGGTACATTCATATACTTTAGAGTGCATGAATGTGCCAAATGGTTTTGATAAATAGAAACAACAGATTCTGGATATGCATACAGTAAAGGTGTAATGTAATTGGCTCCATGCTCCCTATGACCCTGTGTAGGATTAGCGGTACAGAAAATGGATGGATGGTTCTATTTCCCAAATATCTAAACAAATTAGTAACCTAAATGAAATCATCGCAACCCTGACCCAGCAATTACTAAGGATGCTTTAAATGCATTGCTCAGTGCTGCACATTCATATTAATGAACATTGTATGAAATAAAATGTATGAAAGTTAAGACTATTTTGCGACTATTTTGTTGTGTCCTGCAGGATCCTAGTCTTGATACACACCTCTAATTTCAACCAGATGCCCTGTGAACCTTTCTAGAACACTTTCTTAAAAAAACAAAACAAAACAAACAAAAAAACAACAACACAACAACAGAACAGTACTCCTCCTATTTATATCTGTATTTGTATTCATTTTTAATACATTACCTGTTCATTCTGAGTAATGTTACCGTGTGCAGTTACATCCTGCATATACACAATTTAAATAATGTTTCAAGGTACATTATTGTGGACCTTTTTTCTATTGTTCTGATCATGTACCAATTTACTGAACCACTGTATTAATTGGCAAATTCAGGTCCTAGAGGTGAGCAAGGCATCCCTGGTCTACCAGGACTTTCTGGCAATGATGGACCAAGAGGACAAAAAGGAGAAAAAGGTATTGTCTGAATATGTTTGAAATATTTTTCATAAAGTACTTTTCAACAATTTAGTGAAGGGATTAATTATTGACAAGACATCTTTATTTATTTTTATCTTATTTTATTTTTTCAGGAGAATCTGCCTACATAAATCACAGAAGAAAGAGAAGCACAGGTGTTTAGCCTGACAGAAAATGGTTTTTCATAAATGTAATAATTTTTGTAGCTTTTTGTTGTTTGCAACTTTTAGTAGTAGCCAAACCATAGGATAGGTAAGTCCATGACAAAACCATATAGGTGCATCTCAAAAAATTAGAATATCGTGGAAAAGTTCGTTTTTTCCGTAATTTAATTCAAAAAGTGGAACTTTCATATATTCTAGATTCATTTCACATAAAGTGAAATATTTCAAGCCTTTTTTGTTGTAATCTGGATAATTACAGCTTACAGCTCATGGAAATCAAAAATCTAGTATCTCAAAATATTAGAATAAAGAATTTATAATACAGAAATGTCGACCTTCTGAAAAATATCTTAATTTATGCACTCAATACTTGGTCGGGGCTCCTTTTGTACGAATTACTGCATCAATGCGACGTGGCATGGAGGCAATCAGCCTGTGGCACTGCTGAGGTGTTATGGAAGCCCAGGTTGCTTTGATAGCGGCCTTCAGCACGTCTGTATTGTTGGGTCTGGTGTCTCTCATCTTCCTCTTGACAAAATTCAGGTCGGTGAGTTGGCTGGCCAATCAAGCACAGTAATACCATGGTCAGCAAACCAGTTACTAGTAGTTTTGGCACTGTGGGCAGGTGCCAAGTCCTGCTGGAAGAGGAAATCAGCATCTCCATAAAGCTTGTCAGCAGATGGAAGAATGAAGTGCTCTAAAATCTCCTGGTAGACGCTGCATTGACTCTCGACTTGAGAAGACACAGTGGACCAACACCAGCAGATGACATGGCACCCCAAATCATCACTGACTGTGGAAACTTCACACTGGACTTCAAGCAACTTGGATTCGGTGCCTCTCCAGTCTTTCTCCAGACTCTGGGACCCTGATTTCCAAATGAAATGCAAAATTTACTTTCATCTGAAAAGAGGACTTTGGACCACTGAAATATTTCACTTTATGTGTAATGAATCTAGAATATATGAAAGTTCCACTTTTTGAATTACGGAAAAAAATGTACTTTTCCACGATATTCTAATTTTTTGAGATGCACCTGTACATGCAGAAATGCAGAAATGAAAGTACACAAATGACTCGCTGACAGTCAGGATGTCAAACTTCTCGACATGACAAAATGTATATATATATTTCACTCGTTTTGTAATCCAAAGATAGAAACGCGTAGTCAAAGTTAGGCTCAAATGTACTATTTCATCAAATTTCTTAATCAAGTTTACATTTTTTGAAGAACAATTTTTAACTACAAACATTTAACATTTTTTGTTTGATTATTCAGAACTTTTGGTCTTGTACTTTCACACAGGAAAGCTCTGACATTGGAGTCTTACTTTCATATTTGTATTCCATGTATTGTGAAAAGATTAATACTTTAATTTTTTTTTTTTTTTTTACATCATTTACTAATTATGCTAACAAACGACATGTTTCACAAAACATATTTCATAACTATGTGTCTTGGAGGGCATTGAGTTTTTCTTTTTCTTATTTTTTTACTGTAATTGATGTCAATAATGGTCGACCAAAATGGGGCAGTTGCAGCTCAGCAGTAAAGGCTCTGTACTAGTGACCAGACGTTTGTGATTTCAGATCCCAAAACTGCCAGAGATCCACCATTGCATCCATAAGCACGGCCTTTACCCCTTAAATCCTCTGCTTTATGCTTGGAAAGTGACTTTGGATGAAAGTGTCTGTCGAATGAATACATGGAAATATACTATAGTATAGAAAACGAAAGTGAAAAATAAAGGTTTTTTTTGTTTGTTTTTTTTAATAATGGACAAAACAATATGTTTTGAATGTAAGCTTAGTACAACTGTTTTAACCTATATCCTTTTGAACTTTTACAATTTTTTCTCGGCTACTCAAACACAAGAGCTTACTACCACTAAATAGAGGCAGATGTGAATTTCTATACTGCTAATTTCTATACTAAAAAATTCTAGTAAACCTTCATATTATATTGGACGGAAAACATACAAAATGTTGTCAGAGAATAAGACAGACCTCAACACTGGTATTAAGATTAAAAAAAGTGATTTCATTAGCAGTCCATTACTGCAAATCAACAGTATCTTTTTAAATTCACAAACATTGACATGAATACATTATACACTAAAAAAATTCTTACACATGAAAAGGGTCTGAATAAAAAGAAACATTATGAGACAAATGTAGTCTGAATTAGATGCATACTTGGAAACAAACTGGCCATTGTATAGTAAGGGAGAATAGAGAAAGCATCATCCTGTGTGTGCGCATTTAATTTTTGTAATAATAATAATCAAAATATTATATGGAGCAAGACGTACATTCAACAGAATGTGTAAAGCATTCTACACAACGTACAAGGCCATTGTAAAAGTTTCCATGAAGTTCAACAAAATCACCTTCACTATTCAGAATTCCTGAGCTTAGGTTAGAATGAGTACAATAAGCCTTGTAGATTTCCTTCATGGTAATTTTTTTTTTTTTTTTTTTACATCAGGATATTTTTCTCTACCTACCTGGCTACAATTATCAGCTCATTCTAATAAGCTAGCTGCCAATTTGCTAGAGAATCTAGCTAATAACACTAACTCTAGCTAGACAGTGAAATTTATAATTAATAGTATAAAGGGCAGGGCATCTTCCCTCATTCCACCAGTTACTACACTTCAAAAGTGTTAAATCTTATTCAAATAGTTCTGTTTTGTTCAGTTTGTCATCAGTTTGTGGAAAATGCACAGCGCATTATCACGCTCATGAAGCTAATTTATTATCTGATACAGAAATTAAGCACTGACTGGAATCCATCATAAAATGATGCTTATATTTCAAAAAAGGTTTGTTTTGTATTTAAATGTCACTGTATCACCCGCCCCTCAGAGCCAGATTTTAATGATGAATTCAATCAGAATTCATATTTGTCTGTTAAAGTATAACTCATAAATGAAACAATATGTTCTCAGACACATTGTTAGCATAGCTGGCATGTTAACTCTTTGGGGGGGGGAAAAAAAAAAAGGTTACTGTAGTTTATAAAAATGGAAAATGTAAGTAAACTACAAAAAATATGGTTTATGGTGATAATTAACAGCAAAGAGTCTCTAAAAACATGCAATCTCAATTAAAATCAAATACAGAATGTGGTGCTGAAATGCACCTCGAATGAAAGAACGCAAAAGGTTTCAAAATGTGCCAAAGTTGAAATTTCATATTGCATATTCTTCTTCAAAAGCTTTACACACTTTTTCATAGCACAGTGATATACAACAGCTTTGCGTTTGCATAAGCTTGATCTGATAGTTGTAGAAAACAGTACGGCTGACACTTTGAATATACAACAAATTAAACACAACCAGAAAAAAAAAGAAAAAAAAAAATACAGTCGTGTGAGGCAGAAATTAAAATTTTCAGCAGACGGTCGTTCCTTCATTTCGACGCATCGCTTTTTGGAAATCAGACCACATGATCACACGTCATTTAAGTCGCTTCCTTCATTATAAGCATTACATTCTAATGTACTGTAGCAAGCCTTCTTTTAACCAACTTGCTTCTAGTGTTCTTTAATAATTTAGTGCAAAGGGGTTCATTTATCTAAATTTCAGCTTTCAGTCAAATTGTCTAGGCACTAAAATGACTGAATTAATAGTTGCCTAACTAGGATTGAAACGTTAACCAATGTTATCAATGCTTGGCCTATGTCTTAGCTAAGCATGAATTTAGAAAATATACATAAGCGGCCTGATTACTGTAAAATGTGAACCTTCACATGTGAATACATCAGTCCTTCCACAGAAATAGTATCTGCAAAACCCCTTTATATTAAGTGACCCCCCTGCATTTGATCCTGAATGGTCTCAGCCAAGAGGGTCATGGCAGCCAAATCTTCATTCACAACATGTAGGTGCATATCCTAAAAGCCATTAATGTGTAATGCCTTTACGTAAGAGTTTTACTTGAGTAATACATACAGTATGTGAGTTTATGTAGGAACATGTGTAGTGAACATCTGTGTGTGTGTGTGTATTTAAGAGCACCTATTATGCTTTTTCAGATATTACCTTTCATGTAGTGTCTTATATAGCTGTTTGTGAATGTAAAAAGTCTGCAAAGTTTAAAAAATCAAAGTGCACGACAAATTGAGTTATTGACTCCCAAAAGAAAGAACCGATACTGAACACCTGAAATGAGTCTTTAGTAATTCCAGACTTACTTCCTGTACAAACCTCCGTAGGTTTGTAACAAAAAACCCGCCTCTGGTCTTCATTGGCTGCTCGCGAACAACGTGTACTTCGACCCGCCCTCAAACACTACAGTTGAGGTTGCGTCCTGAAAGAGTTAGGATCATGTCTAGATGTATTCTGCTCTGCAAAAGCAAAACCACTTTGCATGGACTCCCAAAGGATGAGGACGTAAAGCGCCAGTGGTTAGAATTCATTTTAAAACGATACCACAGCAGTTCAACTCCGACCTTCGTTTGTGTTCCTGCTTCTCAAATCTAGGGAGATTTGCGAAACGATTATTTATTAAAGATGAGGCCGTACCCACTTTATTTGGACCATCTTGCACCTCTGGATCACAACCTGTAAGTATGATTCATTATTTATGTATATATTTTCTACCGAGTGTTCAAAATGCGTGGTTTTGTGTTGTATACTTGTACAGCCAGTGCACAGCTGTTAGCCCGTTAGCTGTTAGCCTCTGCTAACCGGCTAACTCACGTTATTGGCAAACTACATATAAACTTACCACTGAGAAACATCCTGTTCTGGTGGTTCGGATTTATCTTCTGATGCTTAACTATCGGACTCAAATTGGTAAGGTCAAACCGACATTATTACGGTGAAGCTGAAACTCGGATATGGTAGTGGGCATTTCTTTTCCGACACGCGCTGTAAGTGGTGGACCAATCACAACAGAATGGGACATGTGACCAATCAGAGCAGAGTGGGCTCTCTGAAAGGAGGAGTTTAGAGTGAACGGATCCTTGAACGAGTCATTTGTGACACTGGGGGGAAAAAGGCAATGCTGCTGTAAATCAGAAGAAAATTAAAGTGTTTTTGACCTTGGATGCATGTAAACCTATTGTATGAGACCTTTAAAACAAAATTAGGCATGTTTAAAAACATAATAGGTGCACTTTAAAACCCGGTGGAGTGGACAGTGGGGACAGGGTAGAACTTGGAGATGCGACTCTGGGTTGATGGGTTAAGGCACTCGGACTCGCCGCTCATCTTGAAGAAGATCTCCTGTTCTTGAACCTTCCGTGCAAACTCCTCCTCTAGTGTCTAAACACACACATGGTATGAGTGACCGTTTACTGAAAATATGACTCATTATCACACTCATAAATGAATAAACGCATCACACCTGAAACTAACTTGTAATTATTAAGCTTTGTTTAGTTTTTTTTTATCAGCATCTTCATATATAGCATATAAACAATGGAATATTTATGAAAAAAGAAAGCACATGGTAGTAGATTTGACATAAATACTTCTCCAATTTAGAATATCAAGTCAAAATATGTCTCCTACTAGAGCTACAAAGCAAACTAACAAGTAATATGATAGCTTATAACCAACAATGAGCATCTTTTAAAACACAGAATGCACACACAGACACACACACATATCTGGCCCTTTCTATTACAAAAATTATATTCCTTATATACTAAAGTACATGTCCCTAGTGTGTCAGGGTAAAACAATATACAGTGCGTTGCATAAATATTCACTCCCTTGAACTTTTCCACATTTTGTACTGTTGACGTTTGCAAATAATCAGGGATTTCTCTCTTTCTCTATTCCTTTTGCACATCTGGATCCTGATATTTTTGCCAATTCTTCTTGCCAATATTGCTCAAACTCCGTCAGGAAGGAGGACGTTGGTGAACAGCCATTTTCAAGTCTTGCCACCAATTATCAATCTCACTGAGGTCTTAGTTTTGACAAGACCATTCTAACACATTTGGTTCTTGGGAACCCTTCAGACTGGAACAGGTTTCTTCTAGGATTGTCCAATATTAGGCTCCACCCTTCTTCCCCTCAATCTTGTCCAGTTTCCCAGTTCCTGCTAATGAAAAGCATCCCCACAACACAATGTTACCACCACCATGCTTCACTGTGGGGATGATGTTCTCAGGGTGATGAGCAGTGTTGGGTTTCTGCCAAATGTAGCGCCCAAGGCCAAAACATTCAATCAGACAAGAGACCTTTTTTTCCCACACGAGTCACAAGCATTTTTTAATAATGGATTTAATTGTCCTCCATGGGATGTTTTTGTGTAACCAAACTCTGACTGATGCTGCTCCAGTATTTGTCTCGGATTTGTTTTGAGAGTTTTTTGGTCTTCATGATGCTGTTTGTTTAGGTATGTTCTCGAATGAACTCTGGTATAACAGGTGTATTTATATTGAGACCACGTGCACACAGGTGAACTCCATTCAACTAAATTTCTGATGGCAACTGGTTACTACAGAACTAATTGAAGGTGTGAATACTTATGCAATTGCAACGTTTACTGTTTTATTTGTAAATAATTTTGTGTAGATTTGTGACATATAATCCTAATTAAGTAAAAAGCACCTTTTTCCTGGGCCGCAGTTTCTCTCTCCAGTCCTTCAGCTCGGCGCAGTGCTCCTCATCCAGCTCCTTTAACTTCTGTGTCTCATGTTCAATGAGAAGATGGCACTTCTCATTCTAATCAAAGGTCGAGTCAGTGTTAGTTATTTGCAGATACAGTACTGTGCAAAAGTTTTAGGCACCCTATTTTTTTTTTTAAGTACAAACCAAGTTATAGATTTTTTTTATTTTATGACTTCTACATTATCAAGTCAGTACAAAAAACATTTTAGATTCCCAAACATTAGTTATCTAGCACAAAATTAAATGTTACAGAAAAAATGTTTGTATGTCATTAAAGAAAGCAGCATATTACATAAGAAACCACTTTTCAGACAAAAAACACAATGAAGGCTGCTGGGTTTTGCTGCAAATGTAAGAAGCAAGTGTGAAAGTCAAAGTCTCCAGAAGAACTGAGTCTGGTTCTGCAAGATGCTCAATAAAACTTACCAGCTCATTTCCTTATAAAACTGCACTAATTGTAGCGGAGACTACTATTTTTATTTTTTTGTCACACCAAATATTGACTGTTTCATTTACTACTGTTTACTGCTCTTTACAGTATTTTTAATGTAGAAACATTTAATTTAATTATTTTGAAGGCATCTTTGCTCTACAGCATTTCTTTGCATGTGCCTAAAACTTTTGCACAGTGCTGTGTATATATATATGTGTATATATATATATATATATATATATATATATATATATATATATATATATATATATATAAATATAAATATATGGATGAGTGTGTGTGTACCTGTAACTGCTGCAGCTCTCTAACATTGGCATCACACTGCAACTGCAAGTCTCTCATCTGGTTCTCATGTTTCTGATGCTGATGGAGTCTCTCATTCTTCTGCCTCTTCTCCTCTTGTGCTGCAAACTGCACCACACACACACACACACACACACACACACACACACACACACACACACACACACACACACACACATTCTTAATAGGCATACTCGACACTTTTTGCATTCATGTTGATTTGAGTGACTCATTAATTCTCATTCATTAAACACCCAGACTAAAACTGAAACAAGCTGAATTTGACCTCTGACCTGTTTGATCTTTTCCCTCTCCTGTTCGGGGGTGAGCCCGGGGGAGGCGATACGCAGGCTCTTTTTAAACATGGCCATGCGTGTCTTTGCTTCACTGCGCTGGATCTTGGGAAGTCTGGTCCTCTCCTGGGTTTGTTTTGTCTTCATTTCCTCCACCAGTCGCTGGTTATATCGGTGCATCTGCTCCATTTCCTTTAGAGAAATACAAATACAAAAGTATTAGGGCTCATGTTTTTAAGCTTTTTCAATCAGACATATTCAACTAATGAAGTTAGAAGTTTTTTTTTACTAGGGCATTAACAAGTGCACTGCTCATAATATTTAACTGCCTAGCCTGGTGTGTTACTTACTTACTGACTTTTACTTATTTACATACATACATTCTGTATATAAGTAAATATAACATATGTAAATACATACATAAATAAGTAAAAGTAGGTATGTAGTCAAGTAAAAGTACATAATTCAGTAAAGGCAAGTTATAAGTACAGTATATACAGTCATGTGAAAAAATAAGTACCCTATGGAAATTGTTGGCTTTTTTGACATATTTGGACAAGCAAACATTTGATCATCTTTGAAACATTTTCCTATTAATGAAGTTGATATACTTGAACAAAATCACAAGGAAAATTAGGTTTTTCAATCATTTATACAACAGAAATATCAATAGATGTCATATTTGTCTGTGGAAAAAGTAAGTACACCCTTGGCCTCAGAAGCTAGTATTGCCACCTTTTAGCAGAAATAGCTTCTTGTAGACGTTTTACATAATTGTCCACCAGGCTTGCTGGAATTTTTGACCACCCTTCCAAGCAATATTCTTTCAGTTGCAAGATGTTTGAGGTTTTTTTTTTTTGCATGTACTGCCCGTTTCAAATACCCCTACAACATTTTAATGGGATTCAAATCCGGGCTTTGACTAGGCCATTCCATAACCCTCCATTTCTTCTTTTTGAGTCATTCCTTGGTGGATTTACTAGTGTGCTTAGGATAATTATCCTGTTGAAATGTCCACTTTTGGACAACTTCAACTTTCAGACAGATGGCCTCACATTATCTTCAAACACTCTTTGATATGATGCGAAATTCGTAGTTGAATCAATGAATGCAAGCTGTCCAGTCCCTGAAGCAGTGAAGCAACCCCAAACCATAACATTTCCACCACTGTGCTTCACAGGTAGTATGAGGTGCTTCTCCTGAAAAGCTGTCTTTGGTCTGTAGCCAAACAACTCTATCTTTGATTCGTCTGTCCAGAGCACTTTATTCTAAAAGGCCTGGTCTTTGCCTATATGCTCGTTGGCAAACTGTAGTCTTGTAAAGGCTTTTTCCTGGCACGCCTCCCATGCAGGTTAAATTTGTGCAATCTCTTTCTGATTGTAGAAGCATGCACTTTGACACCAACAGTTGCAGTTGTGATGAAATTTTGGGCTTCTTGGATACTTCTTTTTGCATCAGACGGACGGTCAGTGGGGAAACGTACAAAATCAGCAGGGGATCAAATACTTTTTTCCCTCACTGTACTTGCTTACTTACTTACCTACATTTAGTTACAGTCATACTTTTTATTTTTATTTTACTTATTAAGTATGTACTTACCTACTTAAATATGTACATGCATACATACTTTTACTTATGTACTTACCTTCTCTTACTTAAATATAGTGCCCTCCACTAATATTGGCACCCTTGGTAAATATGAGCAAAGAAGGCTGTGAAAATTTGTCTTTATTGTTTAACCTTTTGATCTTTTGTTCAGAAAATTCACAAAAATACTCTGCTCTCATGGATATCAAACAATTGCAAACAATAGTTTAGTCAATCTATCTTTGCCAAGATAACAGCTCTGAGTCTTCTCCTATAATGCCTGATGAGGTTGGAGAATACATGGCAAGGGATCTGAGACCATTCCTCCATACAGAATCTCTCCAAATCCTTCAAATTTCAAGGTCCATGCTGGTGGACTCTCCTCTTCAGCTCACCCTACAGGTTTTCTATGAGTTTCAAGTCAGGGGACTGGGATGGCCATGGCAGGACCTTGATTTTGTGGTCAGTAAACCATTTTTGTGTTGATTTTGATACATGTTTTGGATCATTGTCCTGCTGGAAGATCCAACCATGGCCCATTTTAAGCTTTCTGGCAGAGGCAGTCAGGTTTTCATTTAATATCTGTTGATATTTGATAGAGTCCATGATGCCATGTATCCTAACAAAATGTCCAGGTCCTCTGTCAGAAAACAGCCCAAGACTTTAAAGAGCCACCACCATATTTAACTGTGGGCATGAGGTACTTTTCCATATGGCTACCTTTCTGTGTGTGCCAAAACCACCTCTGGTGTTTACTGCCAAAAAGCTCTATTTTGGTTTCATCTGACCATAGAACCCGATCCCATTTGAAGTTCCAGTAGTGTCTGGTAAACTGAAGACGCTTGAGTTTGTTTTTGGATGAAAGTAGAGGCTTTTTTTTTTAAAAACCCTTCCAAACAACTTGTGGTGATGCAGGTGAATTCGGGTTGTAGTTTTGGAGACTTTCTGACCCCAAGACGCAACTAACTTCTGCAATTCTCCAGCTGTGATACTTGGAGATTTTTTGGCCACTCTAACCATCCTCTTCACAGTGCGTTGAGACAATATAGACACGTGTCCAATTCCAGGTTGATTCATAACATTTTCAGTTGACTGGAACTTCTTAATTATTGCCCTGATGGTGGAAATGGGCATTTTCAATGCTTGTGCTATTTTCTTATAGCCACTTCCCATTTTGTGAAGCTCAACAACCTTTTGCCGCACATCACAGCTATATTCCTCGATCTTACCCATTGTTATGAATGACTAAGGGAATTTGGCCTATGTGTTACCTCATATTTATACCCTTGTGAAACAGGAAGGTTGATGAATTTCCTGTTCCTAGTCACCCAGGTGTACTAAAAAAATCAATGGGAATATACTTCAAATATATTTTTCTCATATGAATTCATACCTATATTTAACAAAGATTTTTTTTTTTTTGGATAAACCTGTGTTGTGTTTGCAATTGTTTGATATCCATGAGAGCAGATTATTTTTGTGAATTTTCTGAACAAAAGATCCAAAGGTTAAAGAGTAAGGACAATTTTTCACAGCGTTCTTTGCTCATATTTACCAAGGGTGCCAATATTAGTAGAGGGCACTGTATGTACAAACTTACATACATATTTATTTTCACTTAAAATTGTACAAACATATTTATTCACATAGTTTGACTTATTTAATAAGTTTAATTAATTATTTACTTACATACCTAAAAGTTCTTATATATTTACATTTAATTAGTTACTTACTTAGGGTCTTAATTTGTTTTAAATCACTTCCTTATGCACCACAGACTGGTTAATGTTTTATTTCAGTAATATAAACTAACAGGAAATAAAACTGAAGCCCTGTACTAATTATATATTAAATAGTGACTATAAATGAAAGGCTGATTTGAACTGTATTTGATTCTCTCAAAGTTTTTGCATGCAGAATGAGATCACTGATTTAAAAGGAGCAGTCGGACCTTCTCATGTCTTTTGAGTAGCTGGTGTCTCTGCATGAAATACTGGTCCTTGAGTTGCTGCTTAAATAGTTGGTGTTTCTCCTGTAGATGGCGCTCTTCTAGCTCCCACATTGCTGCCTCCCTTGCTGTAGACAAATCAGGAGAATTAGACAATAGAGTTGTATACAGGGCTAGCATTAGGTATAACCTCTTATTTTGCTTTCTCCGGATCACATGACTACCTATTTCCACTGCAACCAACGATTGTACATTTATGAGAACAAAGGTAGCAATGTGTGAATGGCACATGACTGGCATTAACCGCTTTATAAGGCTCAAAAGCAATAAGCCTCACCTCGGAGCAGCTGCTGTTTGTGGCTGAGGCAGTCTCTTTCCACGGTGGCCACCTCACACTTGTGTTGCTGGATAATCTTCTTCAGAGCGCCATCCAGTTCCTGCTGCTGTTTCTGCAAGAATTCCTGCTCCTTAGAGAAAGAGAAATGAGACAACAATGAAGTCAATCACTTTTATAAGACAATAAAGCAAAAGCCAGAAACTGCTAGCACTTTGCACTATTTCAAATATTAGCATATTTTAATCCATTAAATGCTCAAACAAAAACCCTGAGGATTCACTCATTTGCACTCATGACTTGTTCTAGCTCAGATATTCAATTTAACATTAAATGAACATTACAATATTTGTATTTGTTGTACACATCAAAGGACCTACAGGCCTCTTGCATCAATAAAGGTCACTGTTCATGACTCCATTATCAGAAAGACACTGGGGAAAAATGGCATCCATGGAGGAGTGGCGAGGTGAAAACCACTGCTAACCCAGAAGCACATTAAAGCTCTTCTGAATTTTACCAAAACAAACCTTGATGATCCTCAACCCTTTTGAGAGAATGTTCTGTGGAGTGATGAGTTGAAAGTGGAACTGTTTGGAAGACAGGGGTCCCATTACATCTGGCGTAAAACAAACACCGAATTCCACAAAAAGAACAGCATAACTATGGTCAAGCATGGTGGTGGAAGTGTGATGGTGTGGAGATGCTTTGCTGCTTCAGGGCCTGGGCAACTTACAATAATTGAGAGAAACATGAATTCTGCTCTCTACCAGAAAATCCTAAAGGAGAATGTCCTAAAGTCTTCAGTCCATAAGTTGAAACTCAAGCGCAATTGGATTATACAACAAGACAATGATCTAAAGCATAGTTAATCCATAGTAAATCCTAATCCTAGAAATAAATGAAAGACTGATCTCCAGTTATCGGAAGTGTTTGGTTGCAGTTATTGCTGCTAAAGGTGGCAAAACCAGATTTTATGTTTAAGGGGGCAATTACTTTTTCACATAGGTGTTGGATAAACTTTTTTTTTTTGGCTTCAATAAATAAATAAATAAATAAATAAAAACTGTATTGTGTTTACTCAAGTTGCCTTTGTCTTATGTTGTATTTTGTTTGAAGGTCTAAAACTATTTAGTATGAGATATACACAAAAACAGAAGCAATCCAAATACTTTTTCAGAGCACTGTGGCTTCTGAGGCCAAGGGTGTAAAATGTACTTGTTTTTTTCACAGGACTGTATGATATACACTATATGGCCAAATGTATGTGGACCATCACACCCATATGTCGGCTTTCCTAAAACCGTTGCCACAAAGTTGGACGCCCACGAGTGTCTAAAATGTCACTGTATGCTATTAAATTAAGATTATCCTTCAGTGGGACTAATGGGTTGAGCATGACAATGCCCCTGTGCACAAAGTGAGCTCCATAAAGATATGCTTTGCCAAGGATGGAGTAGAAAAACTTGAGTATCCGACCTCACTAATGCTCTTGTGGCTGAATGGGCACAATTTCACACGAGTATATTACAAAATCTGGTGGAAAGCCTTCCCAGAAGAGTGGAGGCTGTTATAGCAGCAAAGGAGAACCAACTCTGTACTGATGCCCATGATTTTGTAATGGGATGGTCAACAAGTTCTTATTGGAGTGATGTTTAGGTGTTCTCATACTTTTGGCCATATAGTGTATGAGTATGATTTTAAGCACCTTAATAATCGATTTTGAACAAAATGTGGCACAAGCATGTAAATCTGTCTTGTACCACGTTCTCTAATTTCCTCTTATCCTTATCCTTCCCCCAGGTTGTCACGGTCATACCTCTTTCTTGCGGTTCTTCAGCATATTTTGGAACTTTGACAGCTCCTTGTCCTGCTCGCCTTTGATCCTCTTGGCCTCATCACGGAGGTGGTTGGTGTGCTCTTGCTCGAGACGTTCAACAGTCTGCTTCTGCTGCCGCTCCATGTTCTCCACCTCTGTATCATAATGACGCTTCTTGATCTGAGAGATGCGAAAATAGAACACCAAAGGCTTCAGTAACGGCAGCATAATCAGAGTATGCTGTATTTTCACGTTATACCACAGCGCAGTTCAGTTCTTGATTCTGATTGGTCAGAAGCTGTTGATTAATTTCTCTAACAGCATGACTAAGTCAAATGCAAGGTTAATACTAATTCACTCGTTTTAACATGTTATTGTTTCTCTAGTAACAACTTACACAAGGACTTGTAAACAAAGGGTCTCATTTCATTTCCAAGTGAACTCTAGTTCGACTGCAATTGGAATGTAATTGAACCCTGAATCAACCCAACTGTGGGAGGTGAACGAAACATAGCGTGTGCACACTTAATGTTGTAGTGATATGTGAGCTGAGATGTCTGCGCTGTTTTTCAGTATTACAGTATAAACACTGACCATGGTCTCCTGCTCGAAGCGTCTGGAGATCTGCTCCCTCTGCTGCTGCAGTTTGTTGCTGAGCTGCTGTTGGGCTCTCTGCTCCTCCTTCTGCAACAGCCTCAGCTCTCGTAGCTCTTGACGTCTGTCCACACACACACACACACACAAACATACACACACAAACAAACATACGTGCACACAGTGTCAGTACTAGAATAACTGGGGGGGAGGGGGGGCTGTTTTACAATTTTGTGTGCAATAATGTGTGAAATTTGCCTTGAATCAGCACCAAAACGACATCCTAGTCTGCCTAACAGGATATCCCCCAACACAGACAGGAAGTGCTAGCTGACAGAAGCATACATCCTGCCTTTTCTTTCCTGAGGCCATTCACACATCAGCATTTCATTGTTGATGTGCATCCTTCAAAACACTGCGTCTTTTGTAATTCCCCCCAAATTGCAAAATGAATTATTTATGCTTTCTCTGCCCTAAGGTTTCAAATTTCACTTTGATTTCATGTACAGGATGTAATCAAATATTCCAAAAGTTTGCCATAAACAGTAGTAAACCTTTGGGGGAATATATACCTGTAATAAACCTGTACTGCATGCAAGTCTCATTTTACTAACATAAGACTTCAGCTAGCTACCTGATACATAAAACTATTTTATATGTACAGTTATATGACACTTTATAAATAAAATATATTGTAGCATGCATTTTGTGTCGAGCATGATTCCTCTGCAGTTGTTGCAGCTTGGAATTTCATGTTTTGTATTCATTGTTGCACTGCATTTGAGTCATACTTGGTTTAAAGAATCATATGTTCAATATTACTCAGAAATCCTTGAATACACACCATCTCATCATGCTGTTTCTGGGCACACAACAGGACATATCTCCCCATCTCAACCAGTTAGTATCATAGATACATATATCACACGGTTAGGATTTTGGACGGGTCCATCAGCTCATGAGTACGCCTCTGTGCTCTGTTTTAACAGGCTTTAGGTGGCTAACTACGCTGTCGACTGTTGGATTGACAGTTTACTCTCATAGCTAACATTAAAATCACTGGCAAAATCACCTAGTACTCTATAAATGTCCTGTTTATTTGTTGAGATTACAATAACAGCAGTAGATAATTACATACTCATTGTACAATAAAGTTGAATACTCCTTTAATGATTGGTCCAATGTACCTTGCATTCATTTGTATTTATTTAAAAAAAAAAATTTTTTTTTTTTTTAAAAAGATGTTGAAATCAGTTTTTGGTTTTAAAACGAAAAGCTATTCTATTCCTCATTTGCTTGTTTTTTCATAATTTCAGATTCATTTAGGGGCTAAAACTAATGAACAGTCTTGAAGCTGGATTTGCCAGGTGCCACAATTTCAAAATATTCCAGAATATATCGGGCAAAATTTACTTCTGGATATGCTGATCCCTGTTGTATCATATCTTCTTTTAATAAGTTACCAGAGTATAGAGTATCTAAACAAGAGAAATCATCACGTAGAAAAGCCTTCTTGTACTTCTAGGTCATGTCTGTTCATGTTGAAATGTACTGCAGTGGGCATTTTTTCATATTTCATTTTTAAAAAAAAAAAAACATTTTTACTAACCCCATTTCCATAAAAGTTGGGATTTTTTCCCAAACTAATGAGTACAAGTTTGGGAATCCCAGCACAACTGACCTTGCATATTTCTACCAGAATGCTCTCCAAATCACCTAATCACCTAAAGTTACATACCGCTTCTGTATGTGTAAACAGAATCAGCTAACCCTATACTGTTCATCCAATCATGCAGCTCAGTTACATCTCTTGGTTATTTTTACATACTTTGAAAACATCAAAACAGGGCTGAGCTGCTAAGAGCACTCACCTTAGGAATCTCATCTCCTCGTTTTTGGTGTCATTATCCGTGACAATCTTGGACGTTGTTACGCTAACTTCCACTCCGTCCACGATGAACTTCCGGGTTTTTTTCAGGGTCTTCTTCTGACGCTTCTTTTCCTGTTGAAACATGAAACTGGCTTGGCAAAGGTGCTTATTTTAACAACCATTACAACTGAATCAATATTTCCTTATAATATACCAACATTCCTTCAATTAAAATTTGTACCTGTAGAGAAATCGATCCTGCCTCTTTGGATTTGCTTATAAAGCTGGAGATGGACAGGTTTAGGTCGACGCTGCTGTTATCTGCTGCTGACCCACTTCCAGAGACTTTCTTTTGAAATCTGGGTTTCGCAGGACTTTCATTCTCTGGAGAAGATGCTTCACCTTTATCCGCTTCTTGCACAGGAGAAGTCAGAGGTGTAGGTTTCTCCTCGGGCACTGCAACATGTCCGTCAACATGCTTGATGGAATTCTCAGGTGTGAGCTCGTCCTTCACCGCTGCATCCATGTTCTGGATTACTGTCACATTATCAACAGTTGGGGCCATATTTCCCATACTTTTCATCTCCTCTTGTGGCTCAAGTATATTTAGTGGCGTAGAAGGTACTTCTGGCTTGATTTCTACAATGTTCTTCTCATCTTCTTGATCCTGAGGTTTCATGTTGGAAACTGATTCCTCTGCAGGTTCTTCAGTAGATGGTTCTGGTACATTCGGGATGTGGTTCAGTTCCAGTTTGGAAATTTCAGGTTCAGCCGTCCGGTCATTACTAAGATCCATATCTGGGCTCTTAGGAACACCAAATTCCTCATTTTTTTCTGGAACTGCTTCCAAGGTAGAAGGTGACTGAGAAAGCTTCTCATCCTCAGAGCTTCCAATACTGATGTCAGATGAAGCACGCTTATGTCCAGGATGCAGCTACATGAAGGGAAGCAATATAGCATAAGACCACCACAAACATCATAATTATCCATATTCCCAAGTTGGCCATGGTGGGATGAGGTCAAACAGAAACATAAAAGAATCAAAAACATTAAGACATGGATAAAACACACTGCTACAATACCTCTGAGGACACAATGACGAGGATACTGTACACGAACTGAAGTTTCCATCCACAATGTTGATGAACACAACATTAAAAAATGATCAAACTCGCATTTTCTTATAGACAATAAACTACAAAGAAACATACTATGAAATACACTCCAATCTCACAGAATGTGGTGTTTCACAGATTAGCGGCTTTTAGTACAGAACTTTTAGTACAGAACACTGACTACGTTTACATGCACATTCCGTTTACATGGTTGTTGTAAGTATGCCGATCTTACACATGCACATTTTCCTTTCCCGCTGTTATTTCCCGGGAGATTCAAGATGCTGCCGTTGCTACCCACAATTCCTTGCAGACTGAGCATGCACATATATCTCCTTTCAGTGGATTTTCTGAATAAGGTGTTTACATGCAACAAATTTCCAATTAAAACAGGCATATTCCAGGGGTGGGAATCAGAATTTGGGGGATCAGAATATTGTCTTAATCTGAATTGGCCAATTAGGTTGCAGAGTTTACACGGCTCAGTACTAAACATAATCGTTGTCTCTTTCAACGACGAATTTTACAACGACGAATTTTAGCCTAGTCAAATTTGTGGAACATGAAACTTACAAAGTCATCCACTTCATGCACTTTTCATCTGGTCCAGTAAATATTAAAGTAGCAACAATCAGCATTTCTAAATCATGAAACAGTGTATTTAGAAATACATTTGGCTACAGCTTGTTCTCTGTATGTTATGTAAGTGCAGTTGAAACATGTATATGGTTTGTTCATGTATAACTTGAGGGAAATAGAAAAGTCTAATGTCCAATGTAATGTACTCAGGATTTTGTGTGTAAATTTAAATCCAGTTGCTGTGTTCCCTTTAAGGTGTTGTTGGTGTGTTTTACCCATGTTTTCAATACACACGTGGCAACATTTCTAACCAGAAAATCCTAGCAGGCAGCCACAAAATCCCTAATGTGTGTCAGTGGGCAAGACTGCAGTTTTTTCCAGATGTGCTTCAAGCAAGAGTAAGCAAAAAGAGAGGCAAATGTTTGGGGTAAACGCTACTTTAATAATAATCAGCTACACCATTTTTTACTGACCAAAGAGACAACAGTCCTGTCCACTTGGTTCCTATTGGCTTACAAATCCAAGGCTCCTTGTGAATTCACAGGTCAAAGTTCACTGAGATAAAGTAAGCTAATAATAATAATCACGTATCTCTTCCCCATCAATGAATTAATTGCCTTTCTGCCAAGTGAATTTTATTCACATTTGGTCTGACTGCTGCTTTTGAAGAGAAAACAGAAACGTGTAGCATTCAGGTGGCTACGGATAATGCTGCGGCTAAACCATAAATGTTGGTGCCTCTGTCGGTCATTATCTGAGGAATATCAATTTTAGGCCATTTTCCGTATTACTAGTTGACCACTTGCCCTCCTCCCACCCTGAGCATGATATATTTTGAGCACAAACAATATGGCTGACATCTGAAAAAGCTCAATTGGGCCTAGTTTCCAAAACCATTGTACCATGACATTTGTTCTACAGCTATTCAATGCTGACTGAAGAGTTTCTGAATTTGAAACTACTAAAATGACTAAAATGGGCATCTAGATCAGTTAAGAAAATAAATAATATGTAAAGAATATTTTTTGTTTTTGCAGTTCTCTCACCAGCTGTCCCTCGTGATCATCCTCCTCATCGTCCTCCTTCGACTCCTCTATCTCCTCTGTGACTTCAGCTTTGGCTTCTGCTATCAGCTCTCGTAGTGGTTTGTTATCAGTAACGCTGCTCACAAATGGGTGCTGAACACACAAAAAGACAACACATGCATTACTATCAGTGATGTAAATTTGAATACAGTTACTGTAGCTCACCCTACAGGTTTCCAATGGAGTTTATGTCAGGGGACTGGAATGGCCATTTCAAACGCTGGGGTCAAATCTCCTGGTACTTCAAGGAGTCCATGATTCCATGTATACTAACAAGGTTGAAAAAAAAAGCCCCACAACATCACAGAACCTCCACCATACTGAACAGTGTGGATTTGGTGCTTTCCTACAGTATATACCCATCCTTCTTTTTCACCAGTGCTACCTTGTGTTGAAAAACAAAAGCTCCAGTTTTGTCCCAGTTCTGACCACAGAACCTGGTTCCACTCAAAGTTCCATAGCATCTATTGAAGTGCAACTTCTTTGATATTGTGACAAAAAGACTGTGCTTTTTCAGCCCCATTCATCCTGCTCAAAATGTACAACCACACAGCTGCCATGTAGTTTGTGTCTGTGTCTACACATGTGAGGGAATTTGTTCACTACAACTTGAACTAGCCTCCTTAAACCATGGTCATTTTTTCCTTCAGGTGGCTGATACCAGCGACAAAGGGACTGGGACACCCAAAACTGATCTGAGAACAGTTTTTGATAGCTCTAACAATAGTACAATAGTTTATTACAGATTTGTTGCATGTAGCGGTCAACCGATTGATCGGTTTTGATGATTAATCGGCACCGATAACCGATTGCCGGAGCTATCCGTCATCGGCAAAAATCCACACTGATAGTTTTTCCTGGTTGCGTCTGTTACGGAAGAGGCTGAGAAGGGTCCGCCGTCATTACAGTACGAGAGCGGCCTCTGGGGGCAAAATAAAAACTATCACTGACAAATTTTGTTGTGTTATTTGAAATGTTTTTTGATTCATTTTGGTTGTCTCTATTTTTATTTGTTATTTTGAGTCTTATTTTTTGGTTCAGTTTGGATGTATATATTTTATTCACTTTATTAATGCCATAGCAGGTCAACATCTACCTGTGTAATCAATATTAATAGTTAATATATAATTAGTATTTATAAATTTATTTAATTTTAAAAAGGTACAGTACATTTTCATGGTATAGTCAGTACTGTGTATTTTTGTAATAAAGTTCAGCAATATTTCAGTATTATCAATTTTAAAAACTATCAGTTGATTGATCGGTTATCAGCAGGTACTGCTCAACTTAGTTATCTTTATTGGTAAAATACACTATCAGAATAAAATTTCAAAAATTTTAATTAATGTGTAGTTGACAGTGTAATGACTGGGACACACCCCATATCACATTATAGAGTGGAGGAACACGGCGACTAACCTGAATGAGCTGTGTTGCGCTCCATCTGTTGTCTAGATTCTTATCCAGAGCATGTCTCAGAAAGTCACTGAACTCTGGAGACCTGGGAAAGACATTTGTTGATAAAGAATGTATATATCTTTATATATCATTTGCATAGGACCAACTCCTAATCCTAATCAAACTCCTAATCAAATACTAACTTTTAACAATAATATTACAATAAAAAATAGTCTTAGGCAAAAGTGGTTCAGTAGCACTGTACAGACAGAAAAAAAGTTTATCCTGCTGAAAAATAATCCTTCAAACAAGGCATTAGTTTACTACAACAATGGTTCACTATCCATAGTTCTCTAAGTTCCCTACTGCTTCCTGTACACAAACACTAATTTTATTAGTGAAGAGAGATGTAATCTGCTTTGGGAAATGAAATTTGACAATATTGCATATCCTTACTGCTGACACAATAACAGCAGTTGTTCATAAATGTTTTACACCCTACTCTAAATTAGCAAAGTTACTACTCCGCTCTAAAAAACATGACAAGGCTTTAATTCTAAAGTTCTTCTAGTTAAGTCTGTATCCATAATTTCCATCTGTTAAGAGATGTTTAGCTCTCTGGGGCTCCATTTTAGCCCAGAAGAGCTCAATATATATAATAATAAAGGCACAAAATTAGATATTAGCTGTCCGGTTACTACGTAGGTAACATACTGTTGGCTAAAACAGAGATTCTCAAACATTTTGTCATGAGGGATCCCTTTATCTTAAAAAAAAAATAAATAAATCTACTGACCTCATTCAGCATAGATATACTTTATGAACTAGTCATATATTAGACTCATTATTCAAATGTGTGCATTAATATTCTGGCATTTCTTTGGAGTCATAAAGCATTTGATTCCTGAACTTTCCACTGACAGAACACATGAGGTCCAAGTTGATATTATTAAGCCTACTTGTTTTTCAGTTATAAAGGTGTCAATTAAACCTATTGAGTTCAAGCGATCAGTCAAGAAGGGTAAGAACTATAAGAACTCAATAATAAATGCAAATTTGATAATGCTGGGTTGTGATTTCCACTGCAGTGGATGTTTCCATTTGTTGCAGTATTTACGGGATACGCCCACTGTCTCTCATTTTGTCTCACCATTTGGAGGGCTGCATAAGTGTGGGCGGGTCGGCCTTAGCGATTTTTAGCAGCACCCTCATGGGGTTCATCTCATGATTGGGTGGCTCGATCTGGGCCATCTCAATCAGGGTGACGCCGAGGGACCAGATATCTGCCTTGAAGTCATACGGCCTGTCCTTCGAAGTCTCGCACATCACCACCTCTGGTGCCATCCTGAGTATGTGTTTGGGCGCATGAGAAAGTTCCAGAATGAAAGGGAAAGAAAGGAACGGAAACGGTTTAATAATACTGTAAAGACTGAAAACTGATGTTTACAACCTGTAATTGTTTTACTGGCTCACCAGTACGGCGTTCCAATGAAGGAGTCTCGTCTCTGGAGCGTTTTAGTGTTTTTGGCAGACACCCCGAAATCCGCTGGAGAAAAAAAAAAAATGTCTTTAGGCCTGTGTTCCAGTGGCAGACTAAATTTAGTCTCCATGTGTTCGCTCCAAACATTTTAGGTCAATGTCTTGGAGAAATAATAAACTGATTACTGTCCTACATTACAATGCATCACAATGCTGTTGGACACAATGTTAAAACCCCCATGAAATGACTTGAGAGCCATGATTTGATTCCGTATATTCCTTTTGAAGTCCGAGAGATCAAGATACTTCACACCCATGCCCAATCTAAGCAAACCAGACAGTATCTTAGCAAACTAGCCAAAATTATCTTCCACCAGCAAATACACTCCAACCATTTTTTTTCTAACCAAGGGATAGTTGGATTAGAGTGTGGGAAGACGCACAGGCAAAAACACACAGACAAAACCTTTTTCCTGATAACAAGCTGCTAGAGCAACACCCACCCCCACCCCCAAGACGTATACGTTCTAGAGAGCGTTTAATTGGGGGTCATTCCATCTCAAGTGGTCCAATACAGGTTACGCGACCATTTTTAATTTTCCAAATTTTTTTTTGAGTGATTACCTGTATGAATTGGCATTGCAAATAAATTGCCAATGGTTATGCAGCTGTTTACGGAAACCTCAATATCTCGGCTCAGGATGGTCCTAGCTCCTTGGAACAAAAACTATTACAAGGTACATGTACATATATAAACATTTTGCACATTCTTGTTCCTTAGAAGCAACCAACTTTACAATTTCCGGACCACTTGAGATGGGCTGACCCTTGGACGAACGCAAGACTAGGAGTGAATCTATCTAAAAAAGATTTGCTAGATATACTATCATACTGGTGTCTATAACACCAATTTTGATTTCAGCAGCACTTTAATTTAATTTCAACAGTATTTCAAAAGTACCACTGAATGTCACTCATGCGTCAAATTATACCTTATTTTACTGGCTTGCAAAAACGAACACCACGCCTCAGTAGCAGCAAAAAGCATCTATTTTGATTTGTTTAAACCTCTTAGTGGCGTCCTAACATTGACTTGCAAATAGTCTCTCTCTCTTTGGCTGTTAGTATGTGCCGTCACAGCTGAGAGTGACTCACTCGTTACATGCTGCCTGAAACAACACAACAGTTCCAGAGTATGTGTGTTTAGCCAGTAATATTGCTGAAAGGTGTTTGTACCTAAAAGATAGATAAAAGTTAGTCCCTTTTTTTGTCTGTGTATGAAAGATACAAACACTGAGAATACTTGCTATTATGATTCACTACAGACGGAAATGGCTTATTTCCTCAACACAGTCCAACTTTTATATGGGGCCAATAACAATAAAAAGAAGCTGTAACACCAGTAACATCAACAAAAACTACTTACAAAGAACAATAAAAAAGACACAGAGATTAGGAGTGTTGCTTGGGAGTTTTCAAAATACTATAGCAGAGCTGATCAATGTATGAACAAAA
The DNA here is from genome assembly GCA_023630585.1 of Cranoglanis bouderius. Taxonomy (NCBI): domain Eukaryota; kingdom Metazoa; phylum Chordata; class Actinopteri; order Siluriformes; family Cranoglanididae; genus Cranoglanis; species Cranoglanis bouderius. The sequence goes on from CM042552.1 coordinate 11,191,009, forward strand.
ACGTAGTTCAGCATCACTAGTTTCCTAAACATTCACATTCCTGTTGTGACTTCTGTAGCAGATCCTCTGTTACAACTTATTCAGTCACATGCATTTGTTTAGCTGAAGGCAGCTCATCAGGCCAGAGAGTAGCTAGAGAGGTCAGAAAGGTTGTTTTTCCCTTTCTGGTTTGATTAGTGAAGTGATGACATGAAGTCACTGACTTCACCGGGATACACACCAAGTTTGACTTGACCATCAAGTGTGAGCAGGATGTTTCCAGCCTTCAGGTCTCGGTGGATGACTTTGTTCTCGTGCAGGTAGATCAGCGCGTCTAGAGTCTGCTTACACACCACCCTGATCTGTGGCTCAGTCAGTGGCCTCTCCAGCTCTACACACACATACATACATAAAGAAAGTGTTAATCTCTAAAACCAGCCACATTCTTCAAACAACAAAACAGCTATGTGGAAAAAAAATAACTACAACAAACACGATTTTAAGCATATTTAAAATGTCCTACAGGTCCGAATGCACTCTGAGCATTTACAGGGTTGTGTGTGGCCACATTTCATTTGTACATTTCTGTGATGCCAAATCAGCGTACACTGAAATCCTCTGTGAACACATCTCCTTACAATAAGCTTTTAAACCAAAGTGGACTGACTCACTGTGACCGGTTGTACTAATCCGGCTGAACTCGCAGCATGTACAATAGCCTATTGTCAGGATACATTTACAGCCAAACTACATTCTCACGTTTTTAAAATTTCCATCAACAGCTTCTGAACAGTCTACATTTCTGTACCTGTACACCTGCACGAAACTAGAATACTACATGCCTGGTTCAGCTTTGTTTGAAAGCCGGGGTAGGGAAAAAAAAAGTTTAAAGAATACTTAGTACTGAATTGGAAAACACCGTGCAATTACTGTTTGTATTTCTTTTTACATTATTGACATTAATGTATAAAATTGCTCACCATTTTTTCCTTGTGTGAACTGTGTGTGTGTGTGTGTGTGTGTGTGTGTGTTACCCACCCAGCATCACTGCATCCACAGCACCTCCAGCACAAAACTCGATCAGAATCTGCAGACAAAAGATCATATCACATCACCTACAGTATAATGCCACACTGCAGTTACAGTATCACATACACTGATTACACAAAAATACTGAACACTGAGACAGACGCTGAAAGCATCATCCAGCTAACGTTAGTCTGGTACAGCTCCAAGATTATAAAATGATGATAACGAGAGATGCGTATGATTCTCAGGATCCTTCACATATGCAGTGCTTAGTCCGTTTGAATCGAACCCTGTTGTGTAAAAAAAAAAAAAAACCACTGCAATCACACTCAGGTGTGGAGCAAAACAACCGGTCCTAGAGCAGTATGATTGCAGAGAGAAAGTGACACGACTCTGAATCAACCCAACTGCAGGGGTTGAACAAAACGTAGCATGTATTCTGGGTTCTTTTAGGTTTGTTTAATTATGTGCAGTGTGAAACCAAACCAAACGAATAGCAGACATGACAAACGTATCAGGTGCATCCCAAATCGAATACTTGTGCACGATTCTATGCCAGTTTGTAGTATAAATAGTGTGAGTAGTGTGTTCACACTGAAAATTCCAACCAGAAGAAGTGCACTTCAAGTACCCGGATGATGCACTTGTTCAACCGAAAAAACGAAGTGTGGAATGTTGGACACTTCATGCACTCAACGGTCGCAAAGTAGCGGAAGAGCGGAAGGGCTACCAGGTGTTGATGCTAGCTCAAATTTGCTCCAAATCAAAAAATGTCATGTTGGGCATAAAAGGTAACATTGACATAAACTGTAAAATTAAGTAATTCATTTTCATTGACATTTCGTTGGGTATTCTGCTGAAGCTAGGGGTGTCGCATTACGTGCGTGTGACGTCATTTGCCATAAACGACGTATACTTCCGGTTAGTAAAAAACCGTTAATGTTCCATCTGAGATGATACTACCCTTCTAAAATTCATACACTAGATGGTAGAGTACATAGTGCATAGTGTAAGTGCTTAGTACATCATCTGGAACACAACTATCGATTTCGGACTGAAAGCACCCTTAATCTCGGTTTTGTAGTGAGAAATGGATTGGACTTTGAATCAACCCAACTGCAGGAAGTGAACCAACCAAAGGCGTGTATTTTGGGTTGTGGGCAGCATGCTTTTGGACGAGCTACGTTTTTGGAACTGTGAGCTACGAGGCGCAATCTGAGCCAAAGAGCAGAGCTATAGTGCTGCAGAAATGCAATATGGTCTGGATAGTTGGACCAACAAACAAAAAGAGAAAATAAGTGCTGGATGCAACACGCAATCTGTTTTCAACTATGTATTTGCTTCGTGTTCTTTCTTGTGGTATTTCAGACCAATGAATGAAATAGTTTTACAATCTTACAAGTTTTTTGTTTAAACACCCCCTTAGAGATTTCTTTTTGCTCTTTTAATTATGTTCAGTTTGAAATCAAACCAAAATGCAAACAAACCAAAAGTATGACAAAAGTATGGTTTTCTGGTTTTATTAACACCAATATGGTGAACAAACAAAGGGGCTAGGCAATACTCAGAAACATGAGGCAAGCTAATAGACAGGTGATCAGCAAACAGGAATAAACTACACAAGACTGAATCAGGAAACGTGGTCAAAACACTAATCAAAACAGGCAGATAACAAAATCTTGAACTCGTCACAGACACAGTTCTGGGGAGGGTTATTTAAGGTAAGTAATGTGATTGCAAATATTAAAGTGTCATTACTAATAAGGAAATAGTGAATGGGGATAAGTGCTTTACTGACGATTCTGTGATGGCGTTGCAGGCTGAGGATCATGGGACACCAAGCTGATGGGCTGGTAGGGGGTATGCGCGCGTGCGTGTGTGTGTCTATATAAATGCAAATTGAAATATTTCATGCTGAGACACAAAGCCAAATCTTAGCCTTTTTTTCTTTGACGGATTAGAGATTTCACACACACCAACAGTCACTGGCGAACAATAGCAGCCTCAACTGTGACTAAACAACAATTTATAACAATGGAGCTTCTACAAAGCCAGTAACACAGATCGCTTTTTACTATCTCTTCTTTGTTAGTTAGTAATAGATAGTCATTAATTACTAAACAAATCACAGATTTATATTAATGTGCTTGCTTGAATATTTTATTATTTCGATAGTAACAGCTCACACACAGAATCATTACATAAGTCTAATAATAGACAGATTTGTTATTTTAAAAAGTTTTTGTTATTTAAAAAAGAAAAAGTCAAATCGTTAATATGGTGAAGTTTTCTGTAACATTTCTTTCTTTTTAAAATTTATTTTACATTCATCGAAGGAGTCTCCAGTGTCGGAGCTTTGGTAAAAGCAAACAATAGTTCAATAGTTCAAAATTCGGAGTAAACAACACAAAGAAACAAAGACAAACTGAGTGTATACTTAGCCATTTCTGAATGAATGAGAGTCTCTTTTAAACTGTGAATGAGTTCAGAAGTCTGGTGATTGGGCAGTGATTAGCGGCAGTGGATTCTGGGATGCGTAGTCCGTGACGGCCACGTTTGAAGGCCGTGGTGTGTTCTGGGAATTGGAGTTCGTGACTGGCGTGGACCTGACATTATTAACTTCTGTGTAAATAACTTTTAATCTTCCGTGTAAATAAAACTGAGTATGAAAGCGTGGATAATTATGAGTTTGTTTGTTATTTTACAATAACACAGCGTCCCAAACGAAGCATTCACACACTAACACAGTCATAGCATAGGCTTTAGGTTTCCTATCCAGAGGAAATGCCTCCGAGGAGCTACTGGGCCATTACCTTACATCCTGTTAATGTGTAATTGAATCTACTGCCTGGGGTTTTGAACTATACACACATACTTACAAAAAAAAAAAAAAAGTTATGAGGTCAAGTAATCAGTTTAGGCTCTATTTTACAGCACAAAAGGAGGCGACCCTGCAATTAACAGGGACCCAGCAGGGTGTGAACCAGTGTATTCAAATAAAACCGTTTGCATTTCAGACAGCTTTGTACAACGAAAAAAAAGTTAAAAAGATTAAAACACACATTGTTCCTGTTGCTGAATCTTAAATGGTGCTTAAATGGGTAAGAAGTTACAGTATATCCTATGCAGTGAGCACATGTAGTGAACAGGAAGCCAGTTTACACAGCTTGTGTAATGTATTCCTGCAAAAAAATAAAAAATAATAATAAAAATAAATAAATAAATAAAAATGCGTTGACGGTGGATTTTTAAGTAAAGATGAAAAATATGTGCAAAAAGGAAATATTGCAAATCTGAAACTTTAATCTTTAATTAATTATTGACACTATTTTGCTATTTTCTTGCGATACCAATTCACAGTGTACACCTGTGGCTATTTTCTGTCGTTTAATTAAGTAACACAACTTTTAAAAGAATTTGACAACTCTAGTAGAAGCGTTAAAACAATTGCTGCATCCGAAATTATGTACAGTGACAATATCTACTGCATTCGATTCAGACCTACTGCTCGGCCGTCGATACAGTACATACTGATCAGTATATGTGTGTACCATGACTACAATCCCGACATGCTACGTCCGCAATGATGGCATTGTCATGTGACCTACAAATTAAAAAGAGCCGACGCGTTGCCTTCCGCCATTTTTGATTCTGACAGCTCTTCTGCGTCAGTCCCGTTGCCTTATGGGATAGCGCAGTGTCCATTGGTTCCCTACTGCAGAATCGAGGTGGAAGCAGTAGGTCATCCGGGTATTTCTCGCCTACTGTTTTATGAATACTGAGAATTCGGACATACTACTCCTTTGGCGTACTGCTTTTAGCCTACTGTATAGTAGAGTAGTAGAGCTATTCGGACGCAGACAATAACTGCTGATGCTAAATTAGCAGCATAGTTAGTTAGCTAACTTACCTAGCTGCATTTTCAGCTAATCTAGCTTTTGTTAGTGGACCAGAATAGCCAGGCTAACTCGAATATTAGCACAGAAACTGTATGATCTGATATATGATCACGATAATGATCCCCTAAAATCTAAATTAAACACCAAGTAAGTTAATTGTGAATATCACTTTAGCTATCACCACATATCCTAAACACTAAGTTAAATCCAAATTTGATGCATTGCATCATTATCACAGTATCACAGTAGTGATACTCTAAAAAGTGTATGATTTACTAACCATACTGATAACTCATACATTGCGCTCTTCTGAGTAATAACAAAAAACTTGGTAATGCACTTGGACTTTTGAACCTTACTATAATTGCTAATATATAAACCACTCCATTCACAAGCACAGGCCTGCTTTTACAGAATCATAAGGAAGCTGGTAGAGTCTATGTCCTGAACCTCTGAGCCTGATCGAAACCTGAATGCTTCCAAAGATACGACACACCCATCTGTCGGTGCACAATGAAATGAAAGGGAGCTGGTAGGGACAGGTTGGGCGGTAATATAACAACCAAGTAATTATGGCTGGCCTCTTCTGGCAATACTCTACATACAATAGCACACCTCAATGTGACCCCTGCCTGCTCAGGCTTTTCCCGGAGCACAGAGTAACTGAATATTTCCACCTGTTTCCCTGTTGAAATCATTGATAAATGCAAATAATAGCCACCCAGTACCTGGTATTATATAGTAAGTAAGATAAAGACAGCCAGTCAAGTTTGGATCCTGTCTTATCTATTTTCAAACTTCTCCTCCATAGGATGGAAATAAACTGGGAACACAGTGATGTAACACGGCTTGGTGTCTCCCTAATTTAGCTTTCCACTGTCTTCATATTTGCTGTAAAAGGCCTCCCTCATACTGCAATTTGCTTTTTAACACACATTCACTGACCTCAGCTCTTGACTTGAATGATGTATATGCATTATGCATAATACAACTGGCCACTTGTAGCACAAGTGTAAGAGGGATTAACGGGGAGCAGATTTTTCAGTCAGAATACACTGCCACTTAGTATGGAGTTAAATCAGGCTAACTGATAAAGACGCTGAACAGCCATAACATTAAAACCACCTGCCTAATATTGTGTAAGTCCCCCTTGTGCTGCCAAAACAGCTCTGACCCGTCGAGGTACGGACTCAACAAGACCTCTGAGGTATCTGGCACCAAGACACTAGCAGAAGATCCTTTAAGTCCTGTAAGTTGCAAGATGGGGTCTCCATGGATCAGACTTGTTTGTCTAGCACATCCCACAGATGCGCGTTCGGATTGAGATCTGGGGAATTTGGAGGCCAAGTCAACACCTTGAACTCTGTCATGGTCCTCAAACCATTCCTGAACAATTTTTGCAGTGTGACAGGGCGCATTATCCTGCTGAAAGAGGCCACTGCCATTAGGGAATACCGCTGCTATGAAGGAGTGTACTTGGTCTGCAACAATGGTTAGGTAGGTGGTACTTGTCAATGTAACATCCACATGAATGCCAGGACCCAAGGTTTCCCAGCATAACATTGCCCAGAGCATCACACTGCCTCAACCCTCAGCTTGCCTTCTTCCCATAGTGCATCCTGGTGCGCTGTGTGTTCTGACACCTTTCATAGCCAGCATTCATTTTCAGCAATTTGTGCTACAGTAGCTCTTTTATTGGACCAGACGAGCTAGGCTTTGCGCCCCATCCGAATCAATGAGCCTTGGGTGCCCATGACCCTGTCACCTATTCACCGGTTTTCCTTCCTTTGACCACTTTTGATACACCAATATTAGTTAGTTACCTGTTAGTTAATTGTTAACTAAAAAAGGGCATCTAAGTTCCAGTAGTAATGTTACTTATGTTGACTTGTAATGAAACATCAATTTGTAGTTTAGTTACATAAATAAATGTAGTTAACTCTGATGTAGTTATATAGTTGTATTATAGTCTACAGTATTGGTTAGTTATGTTAAAATAATATAATAAAATGTTGGCATTTTTATTTATGAATGTTAGCGTAATCGACCAACATTATTATGAAAATATTTTGAAAAGACAAGATGAAACAAAAAAAAAAAAGACTCATAAACAATGTAAATTAACTGTATTAACTATTAAACATAATTATATGGTCTGCTACAAGTGCCTAATTAGAGTGGCCACTTCTGTTTAGATTAGATCTAGATTGTTCCAAATAAACAGTCATTTCTAAAATTTCGCAATTTGATAAACATTTAATAAAAATTTCACACAAACAATTCAGTTATACCTATTCCTTGCAAATGTTAGGGTATGTATTTAAAATGAAGCAATTTAAACAAAAATGTTTATAATAATATTATATTATTATTATTATATAATATTAATATAGGGTTCAAAAACGTTAGAAGAGCAGTGTATAAAACACAAAAGATTGAATACTACTTTTATTTATTTTTTTTTTGTAATTGATATAATTTGCAATGTGCTTTAATTTAGATAAATGAATATGAGGCTATAAGAGGTCTGGCTTTGAAATGTCCTGTATGGGAATGGGACCAAATTAGCATTAAAACTACTATAATACTATGTTATATGTGCTCACCCAGAGTTTGCTCTCATAATAGAAGGCATCCAAAAGCTTGACAATGTTGTCATGGTTACAAGATGCCAGTATCTCAATCTCCACCATGTAATCCTCCAGCTCTTCTTCCGTCTTAGTGTCGATCACCTTCGCTGCAGCCAAAATGCCCGAATGCTTGTTCTGAGCCTGAGAGAGAAAATTAATCATTTTATTTGAGGTTTATTGAAATAAAAATAAGTAAAACATCAGATGCAGGCATAAAGGTGTGTTTGCAAGTTTACATCGAAACTGTTGGCCTTGGCACGCAACATGACAAATATTGACAAAGTAGATAGGAAATAAACTGTAATATTGACACGTCATGTTCAAGCATTTATTGTCCACAATAGACCTTTGATAAGGGTAATATAATGCAAGGGAGAATTATTGTTTGTTTATTTTTTATTCTTTTGGAAGTTTTTATTAATTTGTTTATTAAGTTTTACTGTTTTTATTATAACTGAAATCAGTAAAACATGCAGGTGAACAAAACTGTGTGCATGTACAGTACAGAAAAGTTATAGACTAATAACGTTAAACAATAATTTGACCAGAAATTTGACTTTGATACACAAAACCTGGTGTTTGATAAAATACTCATTATTATATTATTATATTCGAAATGGCATCAATTAGCATTCAACTTAGTTAATTAGTCTCATTAACAATTCTTAAGGTACGCTCACACACAGGTACAGTGATTTTATCGCTGCAAGTCACCAGTCGCTGTACTATGAAGTCGCTAGTAGGCGCTCCTACTACTGGTTGCCATAGTAACATTTATCAGTGGGTGGCACAACCAGCGTTCCACTTTTGACAACAAACTGGCTTTCTTGCCGCTAAAACTAAACATTCTCGAGGGAGAGCGTTTATATATGAAATTCACCAGTGTATATATGCATCATATCCTACGAGATGAAGGAGAAGCAGTGTGTGCTCTTTGCATCTATCTGCGGCGGAAGCGCCAGACAGTCTGGGTCCACAAAACAATACGGCTCGCAGGCAGCGTGGCGGATCACGGATCACGTGCGCTCTACCGTCTTCACTCCAATTGGTAGTTGCTGCACCAAGTCACTCCAAATTTGCATAAAGTTAAACTTTTCTCAGCTTTGTCGCGTCGCTGGACACGCCCACATCTAGTCGCCAACAGTCGCTCATGTCGCTGGAAGTCACCAGCTCTCATTGAAAATTGTAGAAATTGTAGAACAGAACAGTAGAACATTAGACCGCAAAAGTTTAGAGTTTCAAATGCTGTGGTGGCACAGTAACGCGGGTATTTTCAAAATCCTGAAAATATTAAGGCTGAAAATTCTTTGGACTACAGAGACTTTCCACATGTTGAAAACATTACTGTGCTGCATCACCACATGACTTGCGAGCCTAACTGTGTTTGCAGAAAAGAGGAGATTTAGGCTTATTACAGGAGTCTGGTCATCTAATCACATGTTGTGAAAAGCACAAACTTAAGGCATGACATAGCGAGCTTATTTAAATAGCCGAGTGGTAGAGGTGGGCTTGGTTAAACTACGCTGATGCAGAACATAGCATTCAGAGCATTCGAGTGAAATGCAAGGTGTACGCTTGTGACAGAATGTGGATATTCATCATACGTAAGGTGCTGGAAATAAGTAACAAGAGACTGGGTTGAATTTTCACACTGATTAGTGTGTTATTTAATTTGTGTTTAACTAGCTATCTTCCGATGCTATGTACTACCGTTTCTATTCAGAACTAAAAAAAAAAAATGCTGGATAGTGACTACACTAGTGGAGTGGACGCTACACGAACACAAGAGACAAACTACAACCTACATGAACGACTTGCTAGTGTGAATATAGGATAACACGCTTAAAGGAGCAAATACAGGATGTCCCAAAAGCTTCCATATATAGGGGAAATTTACACTATTTAGCAAAATGTCTCATATTATATATAATTTGACCTTAAAGTCCCTGTGAAGTGCCTTGAAACGCATGTTTGATGTGTTGACATTTTATATATATATATATATATATATATATATATATATATATATATATATATATATATATATATATATATATATATATATAAATATATATATATATATACATATATATTTTTTCCCCCCAGATAGCCTTTAAGAATGCCTTTGACAAAAGAAGGACATACTGAAATCATTCTCATGGCAGGATCGGAAAGCTGTCGCAAGGTTGCGATGGAAACATGGCAAACCCATCACACACGACACTGTTGCCAAAATATTAACAAATTCAAAAAAGACTGGAAGTGTTGTGGACCCACCGAGAATGGACTCCCACGAACATCTACTGACGAAGGCATAACCGACATGGTGCTGGCAAACATAGTCCCCTATGTATGGAGACTTTTGGGACACCCTGTAGATCTCCCTTTTTGAGGACTCTGGGCAAGTTCATGTTTATATCATCATCTCACCATTAATACACAATGTACACAGTGGGACTAAACATTGTGACTTCAGTATCATGATGTAACATACAAAGCAATACAGACTTCATGTTTGTATAAAGTACAAACAGCATTAAAGTGTGAGAGATGATCAGTCTGATTAAGTGGTATGTGCTTAAGGTGGCTGATCTCTAAACTCTGGCTTGAACTCATTATTTACAAGCAAGCCTGGTGTGCATGAGGCCAGGGACTGGGGCAAATGGCATCACTGTTGAGGCAAACCAGCTTTGAAACTAAACTGAACTGATCACCAGGAACTCTTTCTCTCCTTTGTTTTAAGCAAATCCATCCTCTTCCTGTAGTACGGAAATCCTGTAGTATTTCCTCAGAGCAGAAAAGAATTTCCTCCATCTTCCGCCTATTCCTGCCGCTGGCACATGATGGTTCTTTAAGCAGTGTTCTCTCTTTTAATACTGAACTATTCTGCCTCAAAAGACAGTCATACTGAATCCCTTTGCAGAACTGTTCTGTATCTAGTAGTCCTAGTATACGCCAATACACTCAAGAATGAATTCTCTACGCAGTCTTTGCTCACTTATTAACAAATCCTCTGTATATTTCTAAAAGACTCTTTTCTGATTGCCTGGAGATTTTTGGTTGGTGGTTTATTCTCAACCCAGCAGTGATACTGAGGTGTCTCAGCAAACACATATTACAACTACTCTACCATGTGAGTATAGATGCTTGTGCTGAGAACGGTCCATCACCAATATATCTGGTCAGAAGTGGTCTTTTGGTGAAGAAAATTATTAAAATCTACCTTTCCTTTCCTTACCACTGGTGCTGTAACCTCATCTTTGATACAGTTAGTGTGCAGCTTTTGTGTTTTTATGTGAGTGTAGAGTACCTTTAAAAACAATTTAACCTTAAAGTCCCCGTGAATTGCCTTGAAATGCGTGTTTGATGTGTTGACATAATTTCCACTGAAACAGGAAGTCAGGGCGGGACATATGGAGTGACTCTGCCCCCTTTTTAAATAGCCAGTAGCGTTCAGCTTACCTCACAGGCCGGGCTAAGCTGTACTTGACAGTTAATACCACGCCCTGAGTCGCGAATTGGCATATTACCCATACTAAGCAGTATCCGAGATGAGAATTAGTGTGTCCCAAATCGTAGTATGTAGAAATGAGTATCCCAAAGGTACGAATTCAAGGATGCATTTTAGAGAGGTGTAAATGAAATATGGAAAAATAAATCAAGGGAACGATCAATTAAATGATATAGTATAAATTATATAAGGAATAATGAATGAAGGAAAGCTGAAATGCAACAAGGAGCTTGTTTATGGTGACAGTGTTCTCTTCTGTCAGTATGTCCCAGTACTTGCATACTCTTTTAATACACACTCAAAAGTATGTACTTTTTCTTCACAAAAAGAGTACATACGTGTGACGAGGAGGAGGAGGAGGAGGGAGGGACCAGGCTGTGAGGATGCACGTCTGGCACTGAGTTGTCTAATCAGTGGGAGAGAGCGATAAAGGAGCGGCTGGAAGCACCAGAGGGAGAGAGAGGGCAGCACATGCACTTTGTGTTTCGTTTGTGTGTTTTCTGTTATGTTTATTATTAAACTTTATACCACAGCGCTGTTGAGCTCTCGATTCTGATTGGCTGACAGGTGTGCAATTATTTTTCAGTAAATGCACGGTTAAAGTAGTTCCAGTCAGGTCTTCAACGCATTACAGTTCCATATCACTTTGCCGAGTTAACGAAATAACCAAAAAGGTCCATCATTTTGATTTTCCAGAAATGAGTAAGTAATAATTGACGAAGGGCCGTTGAATTATTAGAAAAATAATGCACACCCGAGGTGGTTATGCGGCCACGAGGCGAAGCGGAGGCTTGAGCCATTGATATGCAGTTATTAGAGAGAGAGAGAGAGAGAGAGAGAGAGAGAGAGAGAGAGAGAGAAAGAAAGAGTGCGAGAGAGCATGTGTGATAAGCCGGTGAACAAGTATCAATATTTATTTATTTATTCGTTGTATTTTCTGCAGTAATAAAAAACGAAAAACCCTGTAAACAAGTAGGCCTATCAATATTTATTTATTTGTTTGTTTGTTCTATTTTTATATTATCAGCATGAAACAAAAAACTCTCAAACTCTCTCTCTCTCTCTCTCTCTCCACTAACTGCATATCAGTGGCTCAAGCCTCTGTTACTATCTCTAAAATGACGTTTTGGAATGAGTAGCAGAGGTTTGAGATGGGATGCGTAATAAATTAGTTCCACACTCAAGAGCGTTTTAAGGACAAAAACCTGGCAAATGTCTTGAAATAAAACATCTGAACAATGTCTTAAGGTGTGGTAACTGTAGTATAAGCGGAATAATTGACTCTGGTCACATTACCACCTCGGGGTGTGCATTATTTTTTAAAAATTCAACAGCCCATCATCAATTATTCCTTACTTATGTTTACGTTCAGCCGTTTCCTGCCTCCTACTTGCCCGTCCGCAAAGGCTGTTACAACACTTTTAGTACATAGTATAAGTATGCCAACTGAGATGCAGGGATGGATATTTTATAGTGTTGGGGCGGGACACTTCAGATTCTAGAGAGCATTTGATTGGACAGAAAATCTGATGAGAAGCTGAAGTGCAGAATGATGTCATCAAAATTGTTGATCCGTATTGGTGGTAGAGAGACTGTAATTGTTGAATGCATACATCTTCTAAATGCGAATTTTGTCATTATTTTTGGAGCATACTAGCTCATAGATAACCTTAAGGCTAATATATTCATACTAAAACCCACACAACTTCAGTTTATCTCATGGGGACTTTAAAGACCACTGATGTACCTTCAATTAGAGAGTAAACGCACTTTTCTAGGTGGCGGTACAAACGATGTACCCTTACTGAAAGTAGTGGAGTGCAATGGGGTGCCAGTCCACACTGGTGAGATAGTGAACACCTGAGCATGTGTTTTGTTGTGACGCATGCGCGCTTTGCCGTTATTCGTTACCATAAAGTAAATCACGTGACATCCTCTCTAAAAATAGCAACAACTCCGCGCCTACAAAAGGTTTCTACACACCATGTAATGCAATTCAATAACATGATACGGCACTTATCATACAGGTATTACCGTGTATTAAAAGTGTAGTAATTATGTTGTTTACCTTGTACACCTTCCCAAAAGCTCCGTCTCCTAATTCCCCGACAATTTCCCAGCTTTCCTCCGGATTCACGTCTCTGTGGACGTGTTCGTACTGCTTTTTCTTCCTCTCCGGACCAAGCTTGAAGATTTTTCGAAAATTAAAGAAAGCCATGGTCGCAATAAAGTGTTCAGTTGACTGATAGAAGAGTTTATTTCCGTGGAAAATGTTTAGACGAGACTACTAGTGCATTTGCTATTGTTCAGCTGGAGTTACACTATCGCATGGGCATTTTGGATTTTCTAGAGGTGTCTGGGTAACTATTAAGTCATTCTTACAAAGATTACTTACTTCTAGAAAATGTTTGAGCTAGCTAGATAACTATATCAACACCCTCCCATTTATTTACATCGAGCTGATTAACATTACCGTGTAAACAAACACAACAAAACACAAGATTAAGCACGAAGCCTGGCGGTGTTACACATCACACATCTCGTGTTAGCTACCAGTTCAGCTCTCTGTCTTGAAAATAAATCTGTATATAGTCCCAATCTAAGGTAAATCCAAGGTAAAGGAAAGGAAAACGTTGATGTTGTTCCCAACAGATCCGCTCCTATCGACAACACTCCGCTTCCTAAGTGAAAAAGTGATCCATAGACGGATAAAAAAAATAAAATAAAATAAAATAAATCCACTGCGAATTAGTTCATCCCTGAGGCTGTAGTTTTTATTCCAGTGCAAATGTGCACTAAGAGTAAGTTCACCAGGACTGGAGCACTAATAATATAGCGGATTCCCAGTGCGCGTTCACGGTTTTGGACGTCGTTGCCTCCTGCTGCTGTGGAAGTTCTGGGTTTAATCCCAATTTGCTTCCTGTTTAACATACAGCGCCCCACATAGTGTGCACAAGCCATTGTTTCACACCCTATGTAGTGGACTTTTAGAGGAAATTCGAGGCATTTTGGTCGTAATTTAGGTTCGCGTGCACCATCTGCAGGTGTCGCTGGGTTTAGCTTATTGTCCTCGAACCGTCTCAAGCAATGTTTAAACTGAACTATAAACCGTTTACAAAAAGTGCTAGTTTGTGGTTAATCTATCTGCTTTAAAGTCAGTTTGTGGTTATCCTGTTTACTCTAATGTTAGTTTGTGGTTAGCCTGTTTAATGCTAGTTTGTAATAAGCTTGTTTACTCTAATGTTACTTAGAAGCCTGGAAAATAATTGAAGGTATCTGACTGGATCTTAAAGTCCACTACTCTTAAAGCTAATTAGAGGTACACCACATGCAAACGTTATACAAAAGTTATACACTAAAGGTACACCCTTTTTAAGTAAATTACACTGCAAGTGTAACAGCATTCTGTATATGTACAATACACGCTCGTATCTGCGAGACGAGTCACCTAAAAGAACCGAGTCAAAGAGCCGACTCGTGTGATGACACGTCACTTAACTGCACCTTGCAGAGACATCAAGGGAGAAAACAAAAGATTGTGAGTTTGCCTGTTTCTATGGCTGAACTGGCTAACAAAGACAAAGAAAAGGTAGGAAGGATATTATGGTTATTAAAAACGCATTAGCATTAATATACTAAAGCATATTAAAGTAAAAGTTAACTTTTCATGTAAACAATAATTAGTAAAAAAGAAAAAGAAAAAAGAAAAAAAGAAAGAAAAAAGAAAAAGAAACAAAGGAAAAAGAAGAAATTTAGTGGGTGTATGCTGTTTCTCTATGTTGATAAGAGTTATTTTGCAGTAGTTTTGACCTTATTACTGATGTAATGTTTAGGATTGTGTATCATTTAAAATTGAATCATGGACCTTAAGTGAAAGTTTACTAGTGATGCACGCTACGTCGTCAAGGCAACGGAAATACACGTTTGACAAGAACGAGCTCTCTAATTGGTCCTGTTCTTTAAAACGCCATTTCCTGTCGTTTAATGCTAAAATCTGATTGGTCAGGATTTATCCGACAAAGTAGAGCTGTTTAATGCTCACGGACTGAAACATGTGTGACCTCTTAACACGTTTATTAAGTGTGCAAGCGGCAGTACAAAGGTAATACGACTTATGTTTACAACGGAAATATCCCAAATATTGCTTTGGGATGTCAGGTAGCTATTTCAAAACAAAAAGAAACTGGGAGAATAAGGACACAGATTTATGATATATTTATTTAAGTCATAAGTTTACACAGTAGCTTGCAATTAAATTTAGTCATTTAAATGGTAAATAATATAATGAATATGTACGTAATTGACATTCAATTAATTCAAACGTTTTTCAAAGTGCGCCCTAGCAACAGCAAATGTATTTTATGTTGCCATGACAACCGTGCTTGCGTTACGCTTTAAATCTGGCCAAAAAAAAAAAAAAAAAACATTGTGTGTGGTAAGGTAAAGTTTGCAGCACTTTCCATGTATGCTGTAGCCTATATTTTATTTATTTATTTATTTATTTTGGTTTGTTGTTTCTTTCAGGGATCAGTCCATTCATTCATTCATTCATTCATTTATTTAGATCAATAAAATAAAGCTAGTTAATATCTGTGCACAGAGTTTTGACTTGACTTAAATAGCTTTGACATGGGCACTAGTCCAGCTAAAGATAGTATCTTGTAGCCTTTGGTTTACTGCATGTCTGATTGCTACATGCTTTATTGCAGGCTGATGAAGAAGCATTAAAGCAGGGATTGAGAGCAGAGGAAAGTCAGCAGGGGGAGCTGAAAGACTACAAAACAACAAAACTGGAGAAACAGGACAAGGCTGAGCAGGTTGTCTACAGTTTTGGGAACCGAGTAGCCCATATGCAAACTTTTTCAATCTGGCCACTTAAGCAAACAAACACCAGCAAGAACTGGTGTGCTGCAATCCCTTATACAATATATATATATATATATATATATATATATATATATATATATATATATATATATATATATATATATATATATATATATTATAAAATTGGTACTGTTACTACTGAATTCTGAAACCTGATTTGTCAGAAGGTGTTGATTAACTTTCTATATCAGCAGCGATGACAGAAGTTCCGACTCCATGGTTTATATCAATGCACTTGTTCTAATAATTTATCATTTCAATTTATCATTATCATATCATAAGGAGTCAGCTAAGAGTCAGCTTCTGAGTCAGAATCTGAGGCTATCACGGGCACAGACTCACCCAAACTGTCCAGTTTGTCTTGTTCTTGGCTGACAGGATTGGAACCTGATGTGGTCTTCTGCTGTTCTAGCTCATCCATCTCAAGGTTTGATGTTTTGTGCATGCTGAGATGCTTTTCTGCTCACCGTGGTTGTAAAGAGGGATTTTTTGAGTTACTATATCCTTCCAATCTGGCCATTTTCCCCTGACCTCTCTTGTCAGCAAAGCGTTTCCACCCACAGAACTGTCGCTCACTCGATGTTTTTTGTTTTTCGACCCTTCCGTGTAAACTCTGGAGACTGTTGTGTGTGAAAATCCTAGGAGATCAGCAGTTTCTGAACTACTAAAACCAGCCCATCTGGCGCCAACAACCATGCCACGGTTAAAATCACAGAGATCACATTTTTTCCCCCATTCTGAAGTTTGATTTGAACATTATCTGAAGCTCTTGACCTGTATCTGCTTGATTTCATACATTGTGCCTCTGCCACGATTGGCTCATTGGATAACTGTATGAATGAGCAGGTGTACAGATGTTCCTATTAAAGTGGACGGTGTGTGTAAGGGAAATCAAGAACGAATTTTTCTCATAGATGAGGTATAAGAGGAACAAAATGCTTTGCATATGCTGTTATTGGAAAATAATCAATTTTGCACACCCTGCCATGTTTTATTCTTTACTTAATGGTAGACCTATGAGACATAATTCAACAGTACACACATACTCCTGTATTAATGGGTGTATAATTAAAAATGTATCTGATGAAGTTTTATATTCTAGTATTAGTCCTATATGAAAATATCCATTGTTAAATTAACACTTACAGCAAAATTGAAATATAAGCAGAATATCCTACACATTTACTCATCATCTAACTTTTGGCAGTTTGTTTATGAAACTAGTCTTCTCTATTCCTTGCTGTAACACTCCACTTTTGTGTCTTGTATCCTACTTTCATGGCTCCACACACATTTGGACCTTCGATGTGTATATCATATACATCCCATAATTACGTTTGACTTGTTTAATTGTTTTCAATTTCTATTTGTTTCATTTATTTATCACATAATTATCTAAATTCTGGATTTTAAGTGTGTATTTATTATCCAAATTTGGATATCGGCCAATTTTAATTGAATGGATGAACTGATGATACAATTTAAAACACCTGCAGTGGAAACATCACATTCAGATATGTTGTGAAAACGTGTTTAATCTTCCGCTTCTTCTCTCCTACAGACTGTTGCAGAGAATATAGACCAGAAGATCACTTCACAGAACCATACTGCCATCATCCCTTCTCCTGTAAGCACATCATTAAGACATTTTCAAAAGCAGCCATGTTTATAATTGGGTCATTTTTTCCATTTCCGTTTTTTTTTTTTTTTTAAGTTACAATTTGGCTGAGGGGGCATGGTGGCTTAGTGGGTAGCACGTTTGTCTTGCACCTCCGGGGTTGGGGGTTCTCCAATGTTCTCCCTGTGCTTTGAGGGTTTCTTCCAGGTACTCCGATTTCCAGTCAAAAGACATGAGCTGTAGGCTGATTGGCATTTCCAAATTGTCTGTAGTGTGTGATTGTGCCCTGTGATGGGTTGGCACGCAGTCCAGGGTATCCCCTACCTTGTGCCCTGTGTTCCCTGGGACAGGCTCCAGGCTCCCCCGTGACCCTGTGTAGGATAAGTGGTATGGAGGATGGATAGATACAGTTTGGTTGAGTCATAGACTGTGCCCTTCATAATCTTCTATTTCTTCACCCTCAGACTAAGGAGAACGTAAAAACCGAATCTCCAAAGCTGGATGAGGATGACCAGCAGAGCCAGCTGAGCTCTGAGGCGAATCAGAAGCAGGATCTCCAGACTCTGCTCAAGCAACTGCAGAGTGAACGGAGTGATCTGCTAACACAGGTGGAGCGTCTGTGTCTCACAGGTACGTCCCTCAGCTGCTTTGCCCTGCCATGTTATTATTTTTTTTCTTTCAATGTTGGTCCTGGCTGGCTTGTAACTCACTGGTTCAACTGAGTAACAGTGGAAATGTGTTTTTTCTCAGACAGTGTTATTTAATTATATATTGTTCAATGATTTTGATGTTTTAATAAACCGACTATAATCTGACACTGTATTCTGCCTATATATATATGAATCAGATTGTGTGAGCTAATTTTACTCGGCATGAGACTCGGATGCATGTACATGGCTTCTGTAATAATGAAAACAAGTTTCATGCCCCCATCCTGCAGCAAACTTACAACATGATCAGAATGCAAAAAGCCAACACAAGTAGCTTGGTGAAAAATCTGGCAGACAAGCACCACAACCTCTACTTAGGTTAGGTTAAACAGCTAAATGTTTTACTGAGAACTGAATGTGTGGGAGCAGGGCTTGAGGCTGCACTCCACGGTCCCCACTGAAACCAAGTTACTGTCTGTGTGGAGTTTTGTATGTTCCCCTTGTACCTGCGTTGGTTTCCTCTGGGTTCTCTGGTTTTGTTCCATCTCATTGTTTCCAGGTGGGAATGTGTGTGTGTGTGTGTGTGTGTGTGTGTGTGTGTGTGTGTGTGAATGGTATCCATCAATGGACTTGCATCCTATCAGGGGTGCATTCCCACCTCATGCTCCACCTACCCGGAATAGAGAGGTTTTTGTAATTAGTGCTGTTTATCTGTATATCTGTCATCTGTATGCAAACATAATACACTTATTACTCCCTTTCAGAAAGTGGTCAGTTTACGGACAACACAGTGACGCGTGGCTCTTGTTGTAACAGTTCCGTGCGCAGTTTAGAGGAAGCTGAAAGAATGAAGAGCGCACTGAAGTCCCGAAAATCAGCTAGCCCGATTCGGCAGCCCCCTGTGAAGGTAACTTGATTGATACAGCAGTAGAGCGATACAGCAAGATGATTTAGTGACGTGTTATGTTGATTTTGAATTGCAGGGTTATATTGAGTGCAGCAGAATCCAGCAGTGTAGTGTTTTTATTGAAAATAAATAATGATAGCAATATTATGGTAAAAGCCCTGCTTTATCCATGGTTTCGCTTTGTGTGTGCGTTATAAGGGAGGCACATATGACTCAGAGCTGATGAGAACGCTGAGAGAGAGGGACGAGATGCAAAGTATGCTGGATAAGTACGAGCGCCACCTGTCTGAGATCCAAGCCAACGTTCGGGTACTTATGGCCGAGCGGGACAAGACCAGAATGCACTATCAGCAGGTAGGGCACACTGAGCCAAACTCAACCTCCATCATGCACTGGTTTAGTTTTATTGTAGACAAGATCATTCAACCTTCCTCTCAGAAACTTGGAAACATATTGAGATGCATTGTTAGCCTGTTGCTTGCCTTGCTGATGAAATTAAATAAAGGAACTGGGATATGCTCTGACCCTGACCAGGATAAAGCGGTTATTGTAGATGAATGAATGAATTAATACATATTTCAACAAATTACAGTAAAAACAGAAATGTCCACGCATTTATTCTCTCTCCTTCTTCCTGCTGTGTGCAGGCTCAGGAAGAGATAGCAGATCTCCGTCATGAGTTGTTAAAATCAAAAGCGTCCCAGAGATCCAAATACAGCATGACGGCTCAGAGCATACTGAAACGCCTGGAGGCAGAGAGAGATGAGGCGATGTCTGACCTTCACCGCATGAGCACAGAGAGAGACAGCCTGAGAGAGAGACTAAAGGTAGGATATTTAGCTGAAGAATGGGACTCACTGTAGGGTATACTGTAGCGAGATTAGCTTTTAGAAAGAAAGTGATTCAATGAAGAGGCAAAGAAAATCATAGCCAGAAAGTCTAAGGGTAAAGGGCATAGAAAGTAAGACTCAAAGACAGCCACTGAAAGGACAGCAACCTGACTAAGAGAGAAAAGTCTTGAGAGACACAGTCATCAAGTGTGAAAACCCTTTTCAAGCATAGAAGTGGTTCAAGTCTTCATTCCATTGTACAAATGGAAAATTGGTAGTTGTGTACGTGTATGTGTAGGTTGTTTCCAGTCTGTGTGTTTGTGTGTTTGTGCATATGTAGTGTTTCCAACATGGAACATTTTCCTGTGTGTTTTCTCAGATCTCTCAGGAGACAGCAATTAGTGAGAGAGCTCACTTGGAGCAGAGGGTGGAGGACCTGCAGAATGCCTTACTGACAGTAAGAAGTGTTTAAACACTGAAATCGTTACACACTCTTAGCTGAGACCAGGTCAGTGCATGAGCTTAACTGAAGAAGCTTCATGACTGACTTGAGATCAGTCCTTAGGACCAGATGAACACTGTAAACAAAATGTTAGGAAGCAATTGTATGTGGCAGCCAGTACAAAATCATGGTTTATATGCAAGCTTGTAAGCTTGCAGAGGTGTACACATCATATCTGCATCAAGCATGCAGAGGTCTTAACTCTTACAGTTAAGACTAAGGTTGTAATGGTTAAACAAAGTCAAGCACATAAAAATGATACCTTACCGTTGTCAGGCTACAGCTCACACTTTGGATTATTGGACACACTTTGGTTTATTGGAAAATTCCTGGCTAGTTCTTCTTGTGTTAAACCATGATGTATGTGCACAGCTGGAGCAGGAGCGAGCTGAGCAGAAGAGCAGACAGGCGCAGATGAAGGAGGCCATGATGGGTCTGGAGGAGGAGGTGAACACGCTGGGCAGAAAGCTCGCTGCTACTGATAGTGAACTCAGCTGCCTCAAGAATGAATGCAGCATGCTCAGGTTAGTCCACAACACTATTTACAACTGATTGTTTCAGAAGTGTCAGATTGTGTTGTAGTAGTAATAGTAGTAGTAGTAGTAGTAGTAATAGTAATAGTAGTAACAATAATAGTAGTAGTAGTAATAGTAATAGTAGCAGTAGTAGTAATCCAGGGCAACTGGACTTGTAGTGTGATCATGTAGATGTTTCACCATTCATTCATCCAGGGGATTCATTACTTCTTTTAAATCTGACTGTGTATTTTAACAAGGCATGAAATCTATTGGAGGTTTAACAAAAAAGGTACCACTGGGGTAGACAAATCACAATCATAAATTTATTAGGTAGTCCACTGGGCAAGTCAAAGCTTGCTGCTCTGAAGTGACTAGGCTAAAAAGTGGTAGCTAACCTAAAATAATGTATGGCGAGCTTGTTAGCTGGTTATAGGAAGTGCACTAATGCGGTATAAGGGGAACAACATTTCTAATATGCACCCTGGACAAAAATTCAGGAGTTTCATGGAAGCTGCTTGGCCCCCAGGCTAGGAATTCAGCCACATCAGTTACCAAGTAGTTTTTGTCATGGCTATATTTTGTGATTTGATTTCATTTATTGCAGCAGTGAATGAGCTCGCTCTTGTTCCTGTAACTTTGGCAGGCTTTCTAACACTCAAACAGAGAATACTCTGAGTGAGACTCAGAAGCGGCTGATTAACAGGATTGGAGATCTGCAGCGAGTGCAGAAAAAGAATGAACAGCTGGATGAAAGAAACGGTAAGGGTTTTATAATTACATGGCATTAAGTGGAGGTGACACTTGCCCAATGATCTGATGCACCTGATGCAACATTTTATGACTAATCACAAAAAAACAAATAAACAAAAAAACAATTCCAACAAGCTCATTATGGCAGACCCAGAAATATTAGGCTTACATTGTAGAAAATATTCTTGGCTGTTCCATTACCGTGGTCTTCCTTGGTTCACCAGTGCTTCTTATCAGTGGTTTCTCATGAACTTACAGTATGTCCACATGTTTAGCTATAATAGCAAGTCCAGACGCATATATAAGTACTGTATTTATCCAATCTACAGGGTGTCCGAAAAGTCTCCATAAATAAATATGTTTGCCAGCACCACGTCAGTTGTGCCTTTGTCAGTGGATCTTCTTGGATGTCCACTTCTCGGTTGGTCCGCAACACTTCCAGTCTTTTTGAATTTGTTAGTAAGTTTGGTAACAGTGTTGTGTGTGATGTGCTTGCCATGTTTCCTGTTAAAGTCCATCACATCCTTGAGACAGCTTCCTGATCCAACCATGAGAATGATTTCAATACGTTCTTCATTTGTCAAAGGCATTCTTAAAGGTTATCTGAAAAGAAAAAAATATATTTTTCTTTTTTAATAAAAATGTATATATATATATATACATATATAAAAAGTGTTAATTTCCCCTATGTATGGAGACTTTTGGGACACCCTGTAGAATTAGCTCTCAGCCTTTTGTTAATTGATTTGTACTTCTTCAGTGCCCTGAAATTCCAAGAATATGTAGAAAACATGATAGTGATTCCTGTGTAGATGTAAAAACCCTTGAATTAAGGTGGGTGGCATTCTGCTGTCATTTGAACTTTTTTTTTTTTTTTATCACACAGTAGTGTGTATTTTACTCACAGTGTGTGTGTGTATATATATATATATATATATATATATATATATATATATATATATATATATATATATATATATATATATATGTGTAGAGTCTTTGCTGAAGGAGGTAACAGTTCTCAAAGAGGAGCTGAATGTGCTGCAGAACACTGTTTCTGAACTGAACCAGCACAGAGATACTCTACAGGAACAGCTGGAGAGAAAGAATAACCTGCTCTGCTCCACTAACAAAGAGCTGGATGACAAGGTAACCACACATCGCTGCATACACACACATAAACACACACTTAACAGAACCTGTTGTGTAGTAATATACATGTATGTAAATACACACTTATGGAATTCAATAACTGAATAACTATGAAGTTATGTTCTTAGAAATGTCAGCGTTAATTCATAAATGTTATTCTTCTTTATACCATTGCACTGTTGAATTCTCAGTCCTGATTGGTCAGTTCCTCCAGGATTGTGCGATTTTGCGATAGCAGAAATGAACGCAAAATCAAGGAAACTCTTTTTCAAAATGACAGCAGATTTTCCACATATTTGGGACAAGACATGCCATGTGACATCATCACAACGCTCCATGGGGCGTAATCACAACACGCATTCAGCCAAAGCCTCCCTTCGATTCACGTACGTCGAACATGAGCACAGCTAAAAGGTCTCATTTACCAGCAAACATCACTGCGAAAGACTGTGCAAAACTATTTTGTGCAATTGCAATTTCGGCAATTCAAGTTGTTTTCCACAAAAAGCAAAAAAACTCCTCAAATCGCAACGCAAATTTTGAAAAAAGTATTTTTGGCCACAACAATCACAAAAAAACTCTGCAAAATCCTGTATGGACTGATTGATCAGAAGGTATTGATTTAATTTTCTATAAGTGGACAGCTCTGACAGTAATGCCGGCTATAATTCACATCACAGGTTTATATTAATGTTCTCATTCTTATCGTTTCCATAGTAACAGATAATACAGAAGGACTTGTATGGCCGACGCTTCACGTGAACAGAATAAAAGCATGTGTAATTGCTGATATGGTGACGTTTTCTACAAGGATTTTTGTATTTAGCATTTTTCTAAGGAGGCCGCAGGGTTAGTGCTTTGTAACTGTCAGTGATAAAGCTGTAACTTTAGGTTTTCCACCACATGAAAGTCTTCAGGATGGGGGAATATAACATCCATTCTCCGTACCACTTATCCTACACAGGGTCTTGGGGGAGCCTGGAGCCTATCCCAAGGAACTCTCGGGAACAGGGCATAATCGCACAGACATTTACACACCCATTCACACACTACAGACAATTTGGAAATGCCAATCAGCCTACAATGCATGTCTTTAGAGGGAGGGAGGGAACCCAGAGGAATCCCCTGAAGTACAAGGAAAACATGCAAAATCCGTGCCAATGGGGTGAGATTCGAACCTCCAACCCCGGAGGTGCGAGGCAAACGTCGTTCTTAAATAAATAAAATTGTTAGTATTGGCAAATAACTGTGGTATAAGAAAAACACTTTGGGAAGTTCTGTTATTGGCAACTAATCTTTTGCTTCATGTCAGGCCATGTCACACCACTCGGTCATTGATTATTTTCTTGGTCTAATCACACACACTTTACACAGCCAACTTGACCATCAACAGCACACTCTCATGCTTCACTACAACAGATGAGAACATGTAAATATGCACATACTGGTCAGCAAAAACATTTAGCAGGTTAGGGTTTGCCTTTCTTATATATATTCACCAATATTCTACTGCTTTCAGGAAAACTCCATCCACAATATGAATCTACATATTGAAGATCTGGAAGCTACTTTAGAGTGAGTGACTACTCCACATCTCTAAACATTTAAAAAGCTAGTGATCTTTTTTTATTTTATAATCTTATACCACAATATTTTTTGTACCTGCTCTGATTTTGTTCCTGAATCACAACCTGGACACCTAAAGGACCTAAACCATCTTTTATATATATATATATATATATATATATAATGTAAATATTGGAATTTAAAAAATATTTGATTTGAAATGTATTCTTTGGCAAAACTACTTATAATGTACAGTGTGTTTGGATTGTCAAATGTAAACTTTCTTTATCACATTCAGAGTCACATAAGTTATTACCATGATTCATTTTATCCTAAAAGGAGGTCTGTCTTCCTTCCATAAACATATCTTATTAGTACAGTAAGATGTGTACTGGAGAATCTGTGTTTTTTATACACAGTAAGATTGTTTTAAGCTTACTGTAGAGTTAATATAATACTAGTTGAATTTATGTAAGTGTGTCTGTGTGTGTATAGTGTGTTCATGTCAATGAAATATGCTATAATTTCACAAAGCAATGTTACAGTGACTTCATACTATAATGCATGAATTACGTCTCCAGAGCTGCGAAGGAGACAGTAAGCAGCAGGGATCAAGAGCTGGACGTCATGAGGAGAAAGCTGTTGGATTCAGGAGATGAGCTGAATGCTGTACTGAAGCTCAAAGATGCTACGCTGAGAGATAACACACAGCTCAGAGACGAGCTGGACCGAGTGCGTCTAGACAACAAGGTCAGAGAATCACTTTTGAAGCTTTCTGTGAGAAGATGTTTATTTAGCAATTTTGGAAGGAGTCTCCAGTGTCAGCACTTTGTAAATGTCAGGGGTAAAGCTGTATCATTTCCAACACTGGAGGGACTTATCGGAAATGAGACTAACTATAAGAGTGAGAGCGAAAAGAAAGGCTGGTGAGGGAAGGATCATTTATAGCTGTTGTAACATAAGTGATAACCGGAACTAACTTCACTGGCATGATCCTAGAAATGGATCAAATGTATGTATTGTTCTTTAGTTAATAAAAAAAAAAATCCAGGGTGTATAATCACCTCATGCCCAGTGTTTCCAGGATAGACTCCAGATCCACCATGACCCTGACCAGAATAAAGCAGTTACTGAAGATGAATGAATGAATATTAACTCATTTGATTTAGAATATTATGTAACCCCACTGGCGTTCTCTCTGTCTCAGTCATTGCAGTTCAAAGTAGATGAGGCCGCTCATGAGATTGAGGTCTTGGAAAGGAAAGTGCAAAACTATGTGTCTGACATTTCCAATATCGAAGACCTACTGTCCTCCAAGGTATTAAACACAACTTGTTGCAAGGGTTAAGACAATTTTAGGCTTTGTAGCTGCATTACTTCATGTTCAAAATATATTTGTGCATCCCATCACTTTGAAAAGCCACCCTGAGCCAAAAGTATTCATGGGGATTGTGGTTTAGAGGATATCACTGTGATTTGTCTTGACTGTAACAATGTTTTTGAGCAGGAACGAGACTGTAGGGAGCTGCAGGAGTGTCGGATGGAGCTGAGAACCTCAGATTCAGAGAAGCGCAGACTCAAAGAGAGAGTAGAAGGTCTGGAGAGCAGTCTGAAAGAGGTGGGAAAAAAACACACTCAAAATGTGTCCGTATTACATTTTTCAGTCCATTACAACTGACTAATCTTTTAACATGGTTTATACCATAGCGCAGAGGAATTCTCAAATCTGATTGGTCAGAAGGTGGATTATTTTCTATGACAATAGTTTGACTAATCACAGGTTTATATTAATGTGCTCGTTCTGATATGTTTGTATCGTTCCTATAGTATCAGTTAATTCTCCGGCATGCTCCTCATAATCTAAATCAAATAACAAATGAAATCTTGTACTGTATGGTATATGGTGAGGGTTTCTGTAAGGAGATGTTGATTTAACATTTGTGAAAGGAGTCTCCAGTGTCAGTGTTTTGTAACAAACTATGAAGACAGATTTTGTGTGCTACTATTTGTGCTGGTTATCCCCAACATTGTGAATGGGTTTTGTGTATCTTTATATAGATATTATTTACTTTGCTAATAATTAGGATGACCATAAAGACATATTGTGTATTTGTAAAATAAATGTCACTGTTCTATATGTCTGGATCAATGGGATAAGCATTTGCTGGGTAGTGAACAGAACATAGAGATATACAAAATTACAAATATACAAAAGTATATCTCTATAAAATAGAGATGTACTTAATTGCCATACACTGGTCTCTCGTTCTCTCTCTGGCAGGCTCTCAGTGCTGAGCACAGCTGCAGTGCAGAGCTCAAACAGCTGAAGTCCACACTAGAGAAACAGGAGGAAGAGCTGCGGCAAATGCAGAGCAAGCACTCACACACACACCATGACTTGGAGAAGACCCGCGATCTCTGCGTCAAACTGGACACTGGCAAAGAAGCGGTGCGTAGAGTCACTGTCAGAACACTTACCCGAGCTGTTTCCCAAAACTAGCCATTGTTATCTGGTTGTCCCAGCATGACATTGCACAGTCTCTCCCCCAGTTAAGATCATCTCAGTTTCACAATGCTGTTGGGAAACTGTTTACATGAGTGGTATGTGTGTGTGTGTGTGTGTATATATATATATATATATATATATATATATATATATATATATATATATATATATATATATATATATATATATATATATATATATATATATACGTATGTCAATATTATAAAACACACCAGAACAGTGTCTGTGTGGTTTCCCATTGCTCCGCATCGTTTCTTTAGTATTTATACGGTTACATAGAGCTCTGAAGAATATAAAGTGAACTATTATACAGTAACAGTAATGTAGTAATATAGAATTGTATAATGTAGTTATAGTTCACATGATTTACCAGTCCGTACAGGATTGAATTGGCCAAAAGTGCAATTGCACGAAATTGTTTCACACGGTCTTTCACAGTGATGTTTGTTGGTAAATGAGACCTTTTAGCTGTACTCATGTTCGACATACGTGAATTGAAGAGGGCTTTGACTGAATGCGTGTTGTGATGACGTCACATGACGCGTGTTGGCCCAAATCTGCAAATCTGCACATGACGCGTGTTGCCCCAAATTGCATGCTCCTCCGAATACTGCGGAGTTTGCTTGATTTTGCGTTCATTTCTGCGATCGCAAAATCTTGGAGGGACTGATTTACAGTGTGAAGTAGAAACAGAAAGTCAAGGTGGTCAATAATGAAAAAATGTAACTGCGACAAATACTATCCAAAATTTTGACAATATTGGTCGCAATACTACTGTATAATTTACCTGGTGCATTTAGGTAATCTTTCAATATAATTATATTGATTATAATTATAATGAATAATTTATAGTTTATTACATTTATAATTAATCAAAGATTGTGATAAATGAATACATTTAATGTCACTTTTTAGTATAAATGAGAGTATATTGTATATGATATGTCTTTGTGTGTGTGTGTGTGTGTGTGTGTGTGTGTGTGTTTGTCAGGTCCAGCAGGAGCTGGAGTCGTGTCGCTCTGAGCTGGAGCTCCTGAGGAAGCAGCTAGCAATAGAACGAGAGAAAGAAATACACAGACACCTCAGCTCTCAGGAGAGGCTTGTAGAGATCCAGCTCCTCAGGGACAAACTCATTGTAGCTGACAGCAAGGCGTGAGTACAAGCTCATACAAACACAACCATACACACATGCTACAAATGATACAATTCTCCAGCATAAACTAACCACTGGGGGTCACCCAGAAGACAGTGGGTTCAATTTTGAGTCTGGTTCCTCCCAAGGTTTCTGTATTGTGTAGTTTCCAGAGTTTGCAGAGTATTTGTAATGTATCTTGTGATATATGAAACCACATTGCTTATCAGTGTCAGTGGACATCACTCTCCTCTCCACCATTCCTTCTGAAGTATATTCAACCCAGTGACAAAAGTCACCTGTTTTATAAGTGTCTTTTAAATGTTTGAGGCTACTAATAATAAACTGGAGTCTGTTCCATTCATTTATATTCTGTTCTGTTGTACTCTTTTGTTTGCTGTCGTCTCAGGAGCACTCAGAGCAGAGAAATGGCTCAGTTAAGGACTCGGTCAGCACTGTTAGAGGCTGATCTCGAGGCCACCCGGAGGCAGCTGAACACAGAGCGTGATGAAAGGTAACAGGGCTTCCTTAAGCGCCACACTGTTTGACTCTTTTTGCATGGTGCGAATTATGCCTGTGATATGTGAGGAATGAATACCTTGCCTTAGAAATGGTAAGGTTCCATTAAAATTAATAATGTTTTGATCATATTTTTAACTTTAATAAAAATTTATTATAAATAAATATTAATATAATATATTAAGGAATAAAACACAACAGGACTTGCTGTTATAGGAAAATAATCAATGATGGTGGAGTTAATTGCACCACCCTGATGTGGATTATCTTCCTATAACAGAATGGCTCAAAATGTTTTATTCCTCTTACATCACAATTACAGTTGTTTATTTGGTAATGTAACGTAATGGCACGTCATACATTTTAACCATTTATAGTTACATTTCGCATTATAACAGCTAGAAATAGTCATTCCCTTACCAGTCCCTCTTTTGTCTTTCTCTTGAAGTTAATAAAACAAAAAACGTAGCTTGTCATATTATCAAGAAACCGTAGAGTGCAGATTCGTCTGTCCTAAAGACTCTCACGTGTCTGAAAATTACCGACGATTACAAAGCGCTGACACTTGAGACTCCATAAATGCTAAATAAAGATCTTGTAACAGAAAATGTCACCATATCAGATTGAAGAATTTAACTGTGCTGTGGTTTAAGGTGAAGTTAATGCACCCTGGTTTAGTAGTAAGACGTTAAGATGACCAAACTTCTTGATCATTTCAGTCTATTTCATTGTTTGCACTTACAAAGCGTTAAATTTACAAGGTATAATGGAACGATAGCACTGTAAGTACCAGAAGAATGAACACAACAGTGCAATGCCACAATACTATTTAAACATTAAGATATTCTGTGTTCTGAGTCAGTTTATTAACTCATGCCTTTTTAATTAAACATTCAAAATCACCTGATGATTTCATGGACATCTTTATCTCTCTCATCTTCTCTTCTCTGTCCTGCTTTGTGTCTTTGTCTACCCTTTTCTTAATTTGTCTCTCAGGGAATGTGCAGTGAAGGAGCTGCGCCGACTCGGACTCTCCTCACCCTTCTGCTCTCCTATCTTGTCCTCCACACTGCGCGCTCCTCCCTCCCCCGTCCGTCGATCCCTCAGCCCTCACACATCCTATTCACCAGAGTGTTCACATCATGCCTCTCCTGACCACCTGCATCTGAGACGCTCACCTGACAGGTCTGTGTAGCTCACAGTGCCATTAAAACTCAGCAGAAATGCACCCAAGTGCTCTGTTCACCTTCACACAGTGAAGAGCTCTCCTTCAATTATATAGTTAGATGCAAATATAATAGATAATATTATATAATATAACACTATAACACTCCAGACTGCTGTTTTGAGATCGAAAGGTTTTATGAACAATTAACTGCATTTTTAACTGCATTTTACGTGCATATTTAAATCACCCCACTGGGCTCGCATTATTTATCATAAATGTGTGACTTAGCTCAGTGTTAATAAATTGCTTATCAATATTTTACAGGAGTGTGACTTTCAGAGAGCTGTATGACTAAGCAGATGTGGACTGGGCAGCTTTGGAAGCACATCCATTGTTACTGTGACACCACTGCGTGCCTGCTTTATTAAATAAAGCATTTTATATTTGAATCAGTTTTATGTGAGTCACTCTTGGAGCCATAATAGCACTGAATATCTAATGGTAATTGATATATGAATGATGACATTGTTTTGATTCAATGGTGCTACATTTTTACACATTTTTATGATTCATGTATTAAACTTTGGAATGCATCTTTGTCTCCTGTCTTGCATTAAAGCTGTAGTATTCATTATTAAATATGTGTAGATTTGCATACTTAATTAAACCAAACATCTGCATTTTGGATTAGTTAAAATGTTTATTTCACTGTAAAGACGCTCTCCATCTGAAAAGTAGGTTGGAAAATCATTTCTTTATTCTTTAACCGAGACCAAACCATGGGCCGTTATAAAGAAAAATGTAATTGGGGAGATTAGGGATTACCGATTGTTGGTTCTGAATATAGAAATAACAAATTCTGAGAACATTTTTTGTAAATATACAATGTGGTTTAATGCATTTCAACTTTAGTGTAGCTTATATGTTTTATAAAGGAAACTGACATTCTTTATATCATAATGACTCATAAAGTGGCAGAGCTTAAAATCATCAAACATGCTAAATTTAAGATAATGTGGTAGACAAAAGTGCACAAAGAAATGAAATATACATTTTCTGTTGGATTTTTGATATTTTTATTGCTGCAGTATAGGAGAAGACATGATATGAATTCAATTTATACAACAAACAAAATGTTTGTGTATACCTGTGGTATGTATTGGTGGTTACTTCCAATTGACAAAACACTTTTGACATATAACTTTTATATGCTCTTCGCTTCAACGTAAATTAAACAATTTACCTTTGTTTGGGGCGTGTTTTGCTTCTTTACACTAAATAAACAATAAAATAAATACTCATACTTTTGAGGTTATAGGAATAGCCCACTATTAGAGCCTTACTGGGGAACTTTGCTCTCTGGGCGGAGACATGTGACGTTGCGTTGTAGGGCAGACATTTTAACCAATGATTGATGAGGATGAGGATGAGGATGAGGAGGCGTGGCTTAGCGTCGTGTGACAGGCATTTTTAACAGCGTTCTAAACACCTGCAGGTCCGTGATGGTCGGTCGCGCGCAGCACAGCTCAAGGTAATATGGTTGTTATCCTTTAAATTTTCTTCCTTTTCCTACAACAAACTGTACTCGAGGTTAGTTCGTGTAATTCGACAATATTTCTTGTCAAATCACGAAAGTTTAAGTTATATAGAAAGGAAATGACGGCTATTAAAAAGGAGTTTATGAATTTATGAGTCTGAGTTAATGAGTTTATTTTCTTAACCCTCATGTTCAGTACTCCAATAGTAAATAATAATAACAATGTTCAGTACTCCAATAATAAATAATAATAACAATGTTCAGTACTCCAATAATAAATAATAATAACAATGTTCAGTGCTCCAATAATAAATAAAGTTGTAATCTTGGGGGAAAGATTTACAAAGATACATTCATTCAGTGAGCATTTCCTTTCCTCACATATATAATGTGACTTGCTCTGAATCAATACCTGAATCAGTTTATTACTGTCATTTCCATGTGAGAGTCCAAAGAAATTACCACTTTGTAAAGATACATAAAATCTGAAGATTAACTAATTAATAAATAGGACATTAATAGGAAATTTGGCGATATACCCAAGGAGTTGGGTTTCAGATTTGGAGCATAAATGAATAAAGGCACAGTGCCATTCTGTGATACTGAGATAAGAATATAATTTGAGGAGTTAAAATCCAGAAGGGTTGAAAATGATGAAAATATGAAATTTCCTTCTAAAAGTCATCTATATGCTTGAAAAATTTGCCTGCCGTTTTGAGATTTCTTACTTCTTAGTCTTCGGTGTAGTGTGTACTGAATATGAGTTATGTGACATTATGTGACATGAGGCTTAACCTGCCTCCAATTATTTTTCCTGTCATTCAGAATCAGAAAAAAGCAAAAAAAAAAAAAAAAAAAAAAAAAAACAATTTAGGACCAGGGAGAGAGAATTGAAAAGATAAAAAAAATCACATTAATTAATGATAATATTTTTTTTTTAAAAAAACAACAAAACGGTACAATAATGTATGAAAACTGACTTTTTTATTCATTCAGGTGACAATGTAAGATGCAGCTCTATTAAAGTATGTACAGTACCATCCACTAATATTGGGACCCTTGGTAAATATGAGCAAAGAAGGCTGGTACACTCCACATAAGTATATTGATTGTACATAGAAAGGCTTCAGAGTTAAATTAAAAGAGTACTACACGTTAACCCTTAAATGGGTTATGTTTCCTGGGAGATACGAACATTTCTCAGGCTCTGGGGAGGAGCAGTGACTGGGTGGGGTTAATTTCAGTGGGAAACATTGAAGAGTGGGCAGGCTCAAGTTCTCAGGTCATGTGACTCGATATCAGCACCCGGACATCAACACATACAGCGACACATAGGTTATGGATTTGAACGGATTTATTCGTGTATCGTTTGTATCCCACTTGTGCTCCTGTGTAAATGTGTAAATTTACACATAAGAAGACTATCTAATGTAATCTTTGGCTAATCGGCTTCAAATCTTTTAATTTGCATGGATTTCTTTTGGATTTGCATTGGATGGTCACGAAGATGAGGATGGGTTCCCAGTTGAGTCTGGTTCCTGTCAAGGTTTCTTCCTCATATAGTCTCAGTGAGTTTTTCCTTGCCACCGTCATCTCTGGCTTGCTCATTAGGGATATATTTATAAATTAAAAACGTATATCCTGAATTTATATATTTCTGTAAAGCTGCTTTGTGAAATGTCCATTGTTAAAAGTGCTATACAAATAAAATTGAATTACATCGCTAAGTTTAAATTGCTTCTGTATTCCAATTACACACACAAATATAATACACATTTTGTGAAATCCATAAATTAAGACAAATAAGACTAGTCTTTCTATTAAGAAGAAATGGCGCTGTATAAATGGAGGACGGGCTGCGATGGCGCAATGTATAATTTGGTTCTGTTTGCCACGGCGTCATCTTTTAATGCTGTGCAACTCATCATTGGAACCAAGGATAAGTGGCTGATCTGGTATGTCTCAATCTGAGGCGTGCGGTATATGCCTTAGTGTGCTGCAAACCAACATCAGGCTTCCTGTGACACATACCCTCTTGCTTTTCCAACATTGCATTGGGGAGGGCACATTAGCATGCAAGAGATGTCTGGCCAACAGTCGCTGAGATGCTTTGAATAAAAAAAACAACAACAACAACAACAAAAGAACAACTGTTTACCTGTGTGATGTCCTTGGTGTCCACAATCACCTGGGTAGCTTAGATATATATTTTTCTCCATTTTCAGGTTTTAATGCAGTTTCCAAACCTTTAAAAAGCAATGCCAAAAATATATAGAAAAAAAGAGAGATAACCTACAGATCAACGTATCCTTGGAGATACAAACTGTATAGTTGAAAATAAATATCATATTTTGAAACAAATTGTTGAATGTTAAAAGACAGTAATGAATTAATTAAATTTAGTGTTTTCATGTTCTTGACCATTATAGAGATAACCTGGCTTATTAAACAGATATTAATCAGTCACAGCTATATTATTCAGTAACTACAATGAAACTAATAGTAAAAGAGTGAGAAAAACCGATGGGCTTTATTTAGGCCTGTGATCTATATCAAAACCCAGAGGTTTATTAAACTTGGCTGATCTTTTTGATTTAGCCTATGAATGAAAGGCCTTTTGTAGTAACATTAGGAGCTCCACTGCTCTGTGCTCAGGGCTGCGAGGTTGTAAGTTCACAATGCAGGACTGCCAGGGAGCCACTGTTTTCTTAATAAGATCCTGCTGTATGCTCAGACTACATACCATCTTATTAGTAGGTCACTTTGAATAAAAGTGTTTGCCAACTGAATACATGTAAATGACATTTTACTTGGCTTGAACGTGCTCTTTAGTGTTTTTGACAAAGATAGGAGCTATGTAGTGCAGCATCGGATTATGCTCTGATTATATGACCTAGCAGTTCAAGTACACTATATGACCAAATGTTTGTGGACACCTGACCATCACACCCATGCTTGCTGAACATCCCATTCCAGGGTAAGGCCCTCCTTTGCTGTTATAATAAGCTCCACTCTTCAGGGAAGGCTTTCCACTCGATTTTAGAGCGTGGCAATGGGAATTTGTGCTCATTCAGCCACAAGCCCATTAGTGAGGCCAGGCAAGGAGGCCTGGGGTGCAGTCAGCTTTCCAATTTGTCCCAAAGGTGTTCTTCAACACCCACCTTGGCACACCATGTCTTCATGGAGCTCGGTTTGGGCTTCTTAGTTCCAGTGAAGGGAAATTGTAAAGCTACAACATACAACGACATTCAATACAAATTGTGTGCTTCCAACTTTGTGGCAACAGTTTGGGGAAGAACTACACATGCGTGTGATGGTCAGGTGTCCACATACCTTTGGCCAAATAGTGTATATTGTATTCCTGTGTCATGTCCTTGTTTGCAACTCCTGAAGTTACAATTGCTCTCAGTCCATGAGATTCTTATGTTGTGACATTGGAGCAGAGGTGAACTGAGCACAATGGGGGAATTCCATGACCATGTGGAGAGCACTGATGTGAAGGTGTATCTCAGCTGTTTGATGGGTTATGACTCCCTCACCCCTGGCTTTCGAACCAGTGGACATGAATGAGGTCTTTTAGTGCTATTTTACTCAATGTTGTGTCTCCCTGGGCTCCTTGTAACCCAGTGCTTACCTTATTATACATTCTAAATGATGCCAACTGGAATCCAGTGACAATTTTCATTTTAAAAAAATGTGTTCTATGGGTGGATTTCAGAAAAGAAAAAAAAAAGCCATTTCACCACTAAATAGCCAAAATATTATTGTACACATGTAATAATTAATTAGGGGGCTTGTGATTTTTTATTTATTTATTATAGTTAACGGGTTCCTGACTGTAAAAAGTTTGAGAAACCCTGCTGTAATGGATGCACTGGAATCTTAAAACAATTCAAACAGGCCTAAACTAGACAAGACTAAATCAGGAAATGTGGAACGTTACAATAAAAACCCTGATCAAGACAGGCAGATAAGGAATCGGCTTGGAATCTTCACAGACACAATGTTGAGCGAGACTTTGCAAATTAAAACCAGAGTTTTTAAGAGTCCCGGTTATTTACAAGGAGTCGTGTGTTTGCAAACAGGAGAGTGTCATTAATAATCAGGAGACACTGAACAAGAATATGAGCTTGACTTATGATGAGGTCATGGGCTGAGGATCATGGGAGTTGTAGACTACAACTTCACATTTTGACTTGCGGCTGCATTGACATTTAATTATTTCCTCTATTCCCCCATAACCATAATGCTTTTAATGATACCACCATTTTGATTTCAATATCAAGATTTCATGTAATGATTAATTCCAAAACGCGAAATCAAATCCCATTATGACCAGTGTGCCAGTGTTGGGACTTTGAGCAAAGTCTTTAACCTTTAACTGCTTGGATTGTGTCCTGGATAATAATATTTGCCAAAGAGATAAATATAAAGATAAAATTTCTGAACACCCAATGCTTAATGTGTTGAACAGGAAAATATTTAAGCCATTACATATGGATCACATTTAATAAACTATTCTGATATTAACTCCAATAACTAAGTAATTTGAACTTTGTCTTGTATCTGAAAATATTCAGTTACTCAATTACTGTATAGATGTGAACCAAATATAATGTACTGTATGTGTAATCTAAAACCCATCACTTTTAGATGAATAACAGATGAATAACAGTTTTTGTCTGTATTTGTCTGTTTATTAATAAATATTATTTATTATTTATTTTTTAATGTAATACATTTTATTTATTTATTAGATTATATATCATTATATATGTCCCTTTCTCTCCTTACCATTTCTCCATTGAAAGATTGCTCTTAATTGGTTTAAAACATTCCTTACTACTCATTACTACAGTTTACAGTTCAATCTTTTTTATTAAGAGACAAATATTTAAATTGTAAGGGTGGCTGGAGCAAGATCATGAACATTAAATGAGCAGTGCACAAAGTCAGTATCACTTGTTAAGACCTGTTTGTTTGGGCAACTGATCCTCATAATTTCAGTGAAGAAGATACAAGTTCGCATGAGGTTCACGAGTCACTACACAGAAAAATCCATTTGGATAACACATCTGATAAGTAAGAAAACATTACTCCAAACATTACTGAAGAGTAAAAAAAAAAAAAAAAAAGACCTCTCCAAGGCAGATTTCTATGAATGCTCATGGGAACACTTAGATAAATTAGCATGCACTCCATGAATAGCCTGTGGATATTACATATTTGCATATTTACATAAAGAATTCAAAGTATCGAAAGTTAGAGATTTCCGCATTGTAGTATTGTAGGAGCATTAAACTTTGGGGCCAACCAATTAGTTATCAAGGATTGAGGTATTTAAATGATATTCCTTGCGATGTTTGCTTGTATTTCCTCATTTGTAAGTTGCTTTTGATAAAAGTATCTGCTAAATGAATCAACGTAAATGTAAAATGTTTGATAGACAGTGAATGATTTTTTTATACTTTAACATTAATGCTTTATACTATTAATGCTATATACATACATCTTTATACTATTATTTTACGCTTTCTTTCAAATGTGTATTTGTTCAGACGTTTTTGCATCTACAAAAGTATATTTGCAGACATTATAGCCAATGTAACTTAAGCAAGGGAGGCAGAATACAGTTTAAGGGCCCAACAGAGGCACTCAGGATTTCACCTCAGTACCTGCCAGGCAATAGGATACAATCTTAACCATGGCCTAAAAACCTGAGCTGGAGAACGCACATGCTCAGTGATCACTTCACCCTTTGAGCTAAAGTGTTTCTTACGAAGAAGCTGAAGTGAGCAAATAAAGGATAACTTATTACAGTTACATAATAAGAAAGTGAGCTGAGAGAGAGAGAGCAGACTGAGATAGATCACAGATAATAGCTATCCAAAGGTCAGTTAGCAAGAAGGAATACTTTACTGGATTGCTAAGGAACAGTGTGTGCATCTGCAATAACACCGTTAATGATCGAACAGCTCTCTCAGCTCATATGGCACAGAACTTGATTTGATTTAATATTTAATATTATTTACAAGTTAGGAATTTTGGGAGAAGAACTTTAAAACAGAGATCCACAGAGACTACACTACCTTCAACGTTATCTTCCATGTAAGTCTCACATGAGAATCTTTAACCTGTTCAGTTCTATTCTGTTTGCGGTAAACAACATAACTTATATGAGGTGTGTGTTTGTACACAGCAGATACAATGTGGTTGCCACTGAGATGTTCTCCAAACGTGGGGACATTAAGTAACTGCCAGGTCCATTAAAGATTATTTTATTGCTCTGGATTTTTTTAAAAAAATGCATTGTAGTTGCAACCTGGCTGGCTGACATTTGTAATATGTTGTATAGGAAGAATGTTAGATACAATCTTGTGGGGAACACCAATCTTTATTTAAATATTTCTAAGGTCCTTTCCTGACCAATTTGGACAACTTTAGCCTCAGATTCTTCTTTGCTGACAGGAGTAAAACCTGATATGGTCCTCTGCTGTTGTAGCCTATTTTCCTCAAGGATTGATGTGTTGTGTGTTCTCAGATACTTTTCTGCTCACCACGGTTGTAAAGAGTGGTTATTTGAGTTACCATAGCCTTTCTGTCAGCTCAAACCAGTCTGGCCATTCTCCTCTGACCTCTCTCATTA
Organism: Cranoglanis bouderius; assembly: GCA_023630585.1. NCBI lineage: Eukaryota > Metazoa > Chordata > Actinopteri > Siluriformes > Cranoglanididae > Cranoglanis > Cranoglanis bouderius. The sequence continues at coordinate 11,228,966 of CM042552.1, forward strand.
ACAAGGCGTTTCTGCCCACAGACCTACCGCTCACTGGATGTTGTTGTTTTTTTTTTTCGTGTGTGTGTGTGTGTGTGTAATCTCTAGAGACTGTTGTGTGTGAAAATCCCAGGAGATCAGCAGTTTCTGACTGACACCAACAACGATTCCATGGCCAAAGTGACTGAGATCACAATTTTTTCTCCATTATGATGTTAGATGTGAACATTAAGTGAAGCTCTTGACCTGTATTGACATGATTTTATGCATTGCACTGCTGCCACATGATTGGCTGATTGGATGGTGGACGCTCCTCATAAACAATGTAAAATAAATGTTTTGTTAGCATTGTTGGAATTGGCACATTACTGAGTGCTGTGTGATGTGCTGTTATTTGGAAAAGAATTCAATTTGGGGTGGTGAAATTAATTCCTCTTCGCACCAGGCCACATCCCACCACCCCATAATTGATTATTTTCTTACAATAGCACTCCCTGTTGTGTTGTATTCCATATTATAACACAAAGCAACCCTATTATAATGTTTATTATATACAGTTAGATCACATGACAGTGTGTAAGAGTGAATTCAGCCTACATGGTCTTTTCTTAGTGAATAAATGGACCAAAGTGTCCTCCCTATACAGATAATATTACCTGAGTGTAACGCAGCACCTGAATTAGAGCTTTCAGAAGAGGGGCGGAAAGGAAGAGTCTGAAAAGAACAGAATGGCCCGTAAGACTAAATCAAGAGAGAACATTTCAAACTTCATTGTGGTTGTGTAAGTGAAAGAAGCAATATGATAGTTAATGATATTGATTATGTGGATGTGTTAGCTATATCTTAAAGAAGTATTTTGTACAATTCAGTATTATAATAGCAGACACATCAAGGTTTCTTCTTAATAGGTAGATTGCAGTTCTTTGAAATATATGAAGAGCTTTCCTCATAGTCCATACAGTAAATACCAAAAATGTCATGTGATGTGTAATCAGCAAGAACCTAAGCTGTTCTGTAAATGTTTATTTGATGAGTCAGAGAGGAGTTTCCTTATACAATAAACACCTGACCAATGCGAGAACGCGTGATTGACCTACACTAGTGAAGGAGCTCTTCTAAATTATAGTGTCATCTACAATAACTGTATTTAAGCTCCTTCCGAGTTGAACCATTTATCACTCGTACCAGTAGATATCTGTTCTAATGCTATTTAACTATGACAATTAGTGTGCATTTTATTTTAGGTTATTTTTATATAAAATTCCCACAAAAACACTTTACTTAAGGGTAGCATTCACAAGGCTACATAATACCCACTAATACCCATAAGGCCTACCGACAAAAATCTACAGAAACACCTATAAAAGCATATTCCTATAAGAATTATGTCACAACAGGTAAGCGGATATGGATGCAAATGCAGAGAGAGAGAGAGAGAGAGAGAGAATTTATTTAACAGACACAGGCAAACATGTCCAGATCGATAGGCAAGGCCGTAATCCAAAAAAACCAGGAAGAGAGCAGTGATCAAAACCACAATAGCAATAAACAACAAACAGCTTGGTAAGTCAGGTACAAACACCATGAGCGTTACTTTGCAGTGAGAATGTGCATCAGGGGCCCTTATATACTGTGAGGTGTGATTGTTCTTGGGTGTGGGTGATTAGTAATCAGGTGAATGTGAACATGACCGAGTCCGTTGTCGGGAAGTGCAGTCCATGGCGGCCATATTTGTAGGCCACTGTGTGTTCTGGGAAACAGAGTTCTCTGTGGCAGTAGGAGTTTGCCTGACACGTCAGCTGTCATCAAGTCCATTTTTGTGAAGTTGGCATAACACGAGTCAAGAGGCAGATTTTTGTTTACATAAGGTGGTGTTAGGACATTTTCCAGGATGAGTTATTTTAGAAAACCATGATTGTGTAGCTCAGTGTACTCCTCGTTTTCATAGGATGATGAGGTGACTTATGACATATCAAAGAACAGAGAAAAAATATATAACTCTGTTGTCACTGTAACAACATAAGTATTTATACAAATTCTATAAATAGTCAAATTAAACCTCTAAGAAAAAAATATAACTGTGTCAGCTGTCATAAAGCATTATGTTAGTGTTGGAGCAACAGAGTATCTTTAAACTAGCCCAGTTTGATGTAAAAACCATGAGCTGGGCAACCCTGTAATTAAATGTCCTGTTCGCTGCTCCTCCTCCTCCACTGAAAATGTTCATGGAGCAAGCATGGGGCAGCATGACTCTTTCCCCAATGGGCCTCTGTTAGCACTTGTTGCTGGTCCTACTTTTTGACTGCTAGGTGGAATAATAGCACTGTGGAGTTAAATGAGGTGCTGAGCACACTGCCTCATGATTGCATCTAGAAAATCAATGTAACATCAGGTTACATCTGTAATATAGTAACATTTTTAAATCAATGTTCACTCAGATTGATATAGCATTATTATAATAATATATTATTTCAGTGGAATTTAAGATGCATGGAGGTTTATTTTATAAATTTAAAACATTTGTTGAATGGCTGATATAAATAGTGGGGCTTTGACTGCCCCCATGTATGAGCCACCACTCCTCTCTCTAGTTTTAATTAAAGGCTTGTTTGCAGCACAGGATCGTGTAGAAAGAAAGCAAAACCCAGCTGGTAGATCTCCTCATGGAAAGCTCAGCAGCGCACTTGCTTATCTTTGGGGAGCCTCCAACTACAGCACAAGGAATTTGCATAGCCTTTAATAAACTAAATATAGAGAAGCCAAGGGGCAGAAGATGAAAATATGCAAACATGTACAACAGGAAAACAGCCAAAGACCTGCTAGTTAAAACAATCAGCTCTTTATTGATGTTTCAGTGAATAGAGTATGCCTTAGTAAATAGGGAAAGATGTTGATTTTATTAGGAGACTCAATGCCACAAAATAGATTAGAGATGAAAATAAATGTATCATGTTAAGAAGAGGATCCAGGAGGCTTAGACAGCAAGGTAGATGACTGAATATTAATTATCAGTTCAGTGGCTTCATACTCAGTAGTCTACCTCTGTTCAGAGTCAGTACACTACCAGAATGCTGAAAAGTCGCCTCTCATTGGCAGAGCGGTGCAGAAATGAACCCCCCCTTTGGAGTTTAATTTTTCAACATTGCTCTTTTGATTGACCTGATTCAGTGAACAGGGAAGATTGTAACCCCTTACTTCATTCTCTTCAGCTGTGTGTATCAGAGATTGCTTTATCAGAGACCTGAGCAGAATAGTTACTAATTACCTAGAAGCTGTCATGCTACATACTACTTGTACAGAGTCAGGCTCATTAAAATGCAGTAGGGTGACTGGGTTTAAATGAAGTGGGGGAGAGAACAAGCAAAAAGGCAGATTGCAAAATTATTGCATTAATGTTAAAAATGTTTGGGTTTTTTTTTTTTTATGTAATCAGGATTCGTGACTTTGTGCAGGAGTTAAAGTCTGGAACTTAAGGTACATTCAGTTTAAATTAAAAAAAGAAAAAAAAAGCTAGAATTTCTTATAAACAAAGCTAGAGTTTGTAGTGTGATATTCTACACTTAAGGGAGCAAAAAAGGAAACATAATTATAATTGTGACAGTGTTGTATTTTTCAATTGATGCACCTAAGGAGTGTAAGTACTCACTCTGATTTTGATCTCACCCCCTCTATTCTTTCCCACTAACAAATTCACATGCACCTTTTGTCCCGCCTCTCTTTCGTTTGCAGATGTCAGTGATGTAATGGCAACGGATGGTGGCTGTTAGTCTACGTGTGGGCACAGCCTTTTTCCCAGAGAGACGGAAGCAAACAAGGGACAAAAAGGAAACCACAGAATAGAGTGAAACTAGGGATCACTGAGACTTCACGTCACCCTGCTGGTAAGTTTACATTATATGAATAAGCAATATGTACATCTGTGTATAAATACATATGATACCTATTATGAGATTTTTAAGTAAGAAAGTGGGATCCATAAACAATCTACTTTTCAGCTGTGTGTTATTCAGTCAACTGTGTCTCATCTTGCCATCTGTCACGGCCTTGTTTTGCCATTCATAAGCTGAATGCTATTGAGATACAAAGAAAGAAAGTATAGTGCAGAAAGGATGACCTTTAATGATGTATGGGGACTTGGAGTAAACAAACTGGGTGGAGTCTATGTAACAAGTTAATTTAAGAATCCAGTGTTAGAATTTATGGTGTAAATAAAGAGCTTATTAACTGCTGTGGTGTTACATTCTCCTTTTTGAACACAATAACCCAAAGTGACCTGTTACAGGCAGGATAGCGAACCTTGTTATGGAGACCTGATACAGCGGAGTTCATTGCTTCATTCAATAGAGTGCACAAATAGGGAAAGAAAAAACATGCACAATAAATGGCTGTTTGACAACCTCCCATTGGGTTAATGTTTCCTGATAAAAAGCCATTTGTTGCTCTGTCATGTCGGCCCAGTAAAGATTCTGTGTTAAATAGCTTTACCCTTTTCTAAATGTAATTCCATTTTCCACACTATGTGTGTCTGGGACTAATGCATAAGTGAGTACAGGCAAAGTCTGTGTTTCCTAGATTGTCGTTCTGAGCACGAGATTTAATATAATATCATGTCATCCATGCGGTGTAGATTGCTAGGCAACTAGTGTCTCAGCCCAGGCCAAAGTCAACTCCACACCCGCATCAGGTGGTTCTGTCTCAGTTAAACAACCTTTCATCCCAGAAACCTAATTGTGTTCTTGAAAGCTTCTGATCTATTGCACAAATTGAAAAGAAAAACACATAAATCAAGCACTCCTTACTGTTTTTATACTTTATAACCATGTATTATATTTCTAAACAATGTGTACAGTGCCTTGCATAGGTATTCACCTATTGAACTTTTCCACATTTTGTAGAACTGAAAGGGGCTTGGGATTATATGTCATGAATCTATACAGAGTAGCCCATATTAAAGTGGTGGAAAAATTGATATAGTTCGCAAAAAAAAGTTAAAAAGGTCAAATTTGGGTATTGCTGTGTAACCAGTTGCCATCAAAAGTCACATGAGTTATTGAAAGGAGTTCACCTGTGTGCAATTAAAGTTTAACATGATGTCAATATAAATACACTTGTTTCTGGAAGCCCAGAAGTTTGATAGAGAACATACTTAAATGTGAAGTAAGACCTAAGACCAAAGAGTTAACAAATCTAGGACAAAGTTCTGGAAAAGTATCAATCAAGGTTTGGTTATAAATAAAAAATATCCCAAATATTGAACATCCATTAGATTAAATCCATTATTAAAAAATGGAAGGAATATGGATAGAGAAGGCCATCCAGTAAACCGACTACTAACTAGCTAGATCATTATTCAAGATATCAAAAATGTGACTCTTGTTGACAGTTTGATATACACCGATCAGCCATAACATTAAAACCACTGACAGGTGAGGTGAATAACATTGATTATCTCGTTACAGTGGCACCTGTCAAGGGGTGAGATATATTAGGCAGCAACTGAACCGTCAGTTCTCAAATTTGATGTATTGGAAGCAGGGAAAATGGGTAAGTGAAAGGATCTGAGCAACTTTGACAAGGGCCAAATTGTGATGTCTAGACGACTGGGTCAGAGCATCTCCAAAAGCGGCAGGTCTTGAGGGGTGTTATTGGCTGCAGTGGTTAGTACCTACCAAAAGTGGCTCAAGGAAGACAAGGACAACCAGTGAACCTGGTGACAGGGTCATGGGCACCCAAGGCTTGTGGGGAGCAAAGGCTAACTTGTCTGGTCCAATCCCACAGAAGAACTACTGTAGCACAAATTGCTGAAAAAGTTAATCTGGCTATGATAGAACGGTGTCAGAACACACAGTGCGTTGCAGCTTGCTGCATAGCCGCAGACCGGTCAGAGTGCCCATGTTGACCCCTGTCCACCACCGAAAGCAACTACAATGGGCACGTCAGCATCTGAACTGGACCATGGAGCAATGGAAGGAGGTGGCCTGGTCTGATGAATCACTTTTCCTTTTACATCATGTGGATGGCCGGGTGTGTATGCGGCGCTTACCTGGGGAAAAGATGGCATCAGGATGGACTATGGGAAGAATGCAAGCCTTCAGAGGCAGTGTGATGCTCGGGGCAATGTTCTGCTGGGAAACCTTGGGTCCTGGCATTCATGTGGATGTTACTTTGACATGTAACACCTACCAAACATTGTTGCAGACCAAGTAAACCACTTCATGTCAGCGGTATTCCCTTATGGCAGTGGCCTCTTTCAGCAGGATAATGCACACTGTCACACTGCAAAAATTGTTCAGGAATGGTTTGAGGAATATGACAGAGAGTTCAAGGTGTTGACTTGGCCTCCAAATTCCCCAGATCTCAATCCGAACGCACATCTGTGGGATGTTCTGGACAAACAAGTCTGATCCTTTGAGGTTCCATGGGGCAACTTACAAGATTTAAAGGATCTGCTGCTACCATCTTGGTGACAGATACCACAGCACACCTCCAGAGGTCTTGTGGAGTCCATGCGTCGACGGGTCAGAGTTGTTTTGGTGGCACAAGAGGGACCTACACAATATTAGGCAGGTGGGTTTAATGTTATGGCTGATCAGTGTACAGCAATAAAACATTAAGGTGCAGGGAAAACAAAGTACAGTATGAGGTCATTGACCAAGGCTGTTTATGACAACAATGAAACTGAAATTGCACTTGAAGTTTTCTCAAGAAAGTGCATATTGGAAATCTTTCAGGTAAACGTTTATCAGTGTTGCCCAACCATTCTACATGCTAAGACTACATCAGAATCATTAAAAGCATGTGGTTTGATGCTCATTCTGATGAAGCTTGAAACCAGGGTAACCCTGGGTGCAGGGTGCTGTAGATGAATGTGATATCTTGTGTAGGTCATGCCACAAATGCAAATGCAAGGCACCACTGAAACATTAATATAAATTTATCATATGTTATATCTTATGATATAGGTTAGCAAAAACAGTGATGGAGTCCACCCAAGGAGAAGTGAGTGGAAACACAGAGGAAGTCACAGGTTAGAGATTTCTTTCTTTCTTTCTTTCTTTCTTTCTTCTTTCTTTCTTGAACCATACTGGTATATAAATATTGTGAGAAATTACAATTTCCACAAATTTTTATCATACTTAAAAAAAAACATTGTATCTCATTATATCAGTTTCCTATGCCAAAACGAATGGATTCATTTATGAAATTGAGACATTAGGGAGTTTGTCAACATGGGTTCATAGAACCACATTAACTTAAATATTATCACTTAAATTAAAAGTGTCTATTATCTATACTTATCAGGGAGGAAGAAGTCAAGATTCAAGTTTCTCAAAGTCCGTCTTTTTGGGCGTCTGAAGAAAAAAGAGACTGAAGGACAGATGAAGCAGAGCCAGTCTGTTGGTGATGTTACTGCACAGGAGCATGGGAGAGGCGAGGATGACTCAGAGGATGACTGTCAGTGAGTACAAGATTTACCATTCAATCAAATACCAGTCCAGCCGGTGTAAGCCTGCTTTGAAAATGTACTCCAGTATTAGGCTTTGTGTTTATTTTTTGAACGATGGTTCTTATGTGGAAGCACATGCTGCTGTACTCTAACTGAGGTCTAATTTTTTTAAACATCTGTTTAATGTGATGTTGCAGCTATCCAGAGGGGACATTAAGCTCCAGGGCATTGTCTCATGACAGCATCTTCCTGGCTGATCAGGTTCAGTCCTCACAACCAACGCGGGTTCTCTCACAGGAGAATGTTCACAGCAAGATTAAAGCTCTGCAGGTGCGCTAATAGTCCACCATACCAAGACTTTATAGTATCTTCCTATCTTTAATGTTATTATGTGGCCTTATTGCCAATGAAAAGACATTTTTTCAATTACTGAAACATCAACATTTGGGTCTGTTCAATAGAGAAAAATTACAAAGTAGGGTTCTTGAGTGGATATTTAATTTAAAAGAAGGATATCAGCTGTTTGTAACTCTGAACAGTTGAAGCTACAGCAACAGAACATGCGACTGGCTCCTCCGTTGTCGATTCCTGGAAAGCGAATGGAAGACTCTGGAACAACTTCTGAGGATGATGGCTTACCTCGTAGTCCACCTGAAATGTCCTTCCAAGAGATAGCCATGCAAAGAGGAGCCTCTAAGGTGAATGAAATGGCTCAAATTGATATGAAGTAAGTTTTAATTTTGGTCGCATTCCTTCATTGTGAGTAAAATCTTTTCTTTTTTTTTTTGTCCATTACAGTATGCTCAGGCTAAAAACCACCTCAGCTGGTTAAGTTTAGCAGGAACAGGCAGTGAAGAGGAAGAGCAGGTAATGACAACATAATACTGAAATACTACATGTATAGAAAAGTTCTCTGTTTTTATCACTGTGCTGTAGTGAAGTTGGGAGTGTTTCATTGTCGCATTTCATTGACATCCTTCATTAATACATTTCTCTTGCACCTCAGGGTGGTTTCTCACAACCCTCATCAAGACCACTTTCTCCAGTCCCCCAACTGTCACCAGCAGAATCACCCTCTGTTGGTGTGGATTTTACAAGCCCCGCCCAGTATGTTCCCATATTAGACAACTCAGCTGCTCGTCATCGCATGTCCATCAAGCCCAGGAATCAACGAGCTAGCACCAAAGGGAAAAAACCACCTGTAAGGATATTGTTTTGCAATACTAGTTTAAGAACAGCTTTGAAGACACATGTTCAGCTTTTTCACAAATCAGTCACTTTTACATATCATTTTGCTTTAGTTGTCTGCCTATTGTTCATTTCTTCATCTTAACTTCTTTCCCAGAATCTGTGCCGTCCTCGGTCCAGCAGCATGAACAGCCTGGATCAGCCACTTTCAGAGAACGAAGAGACGCAGCAAAGTGTCACACCTACGCAGATCATAGACCAGTACTACTATGCCTCTGAAGATTCAACCCAAGCTGAGGAACCTGTATCACTTCCCTCCAGTGCACACTTACAGAAAGAACCAAATAAGGTGACATCATTGGATGGCAGTGCATGGAGTCCATTAAACAGCAACAATGAAGCTACAGATCTGTTCCAACATGAAGACAGAACCAACACCACTTCATCTGTGTCCTCTGATGAGATTACAGCCCTGCATGCCTCAAACCACACCAAAGAGCCTCTGGCAAAAGAACCTTCAAATGATAGCCAATACACAAATAAGATGAATGTTAATGAAGAGCATCAGCTCAGTACTTCTTTAATACCAATGTCCATTTGTCCAGAGGATATTGTAAGTGATTATAATGTTATAAAAGTAAGAACTGATGATAGCTTGGCTGCAAGTAGCACAGATCAAATGGAGTCATTGAAAACAACTGTAGATGTGGATGTTTCTAAACCAGCAGAAACCATAACTAGGCCCCATCCTGTTCCTGCACCACGTGCCAAAAAGCCAACCTTATCAAACTTAAGTAACAGCCCTGTGGATAAAGTATCAAGTGCGAAACCTATTGAGGCTGAAAAGGAGATTGCATCATCATCAGGCCTGGCTGAATCACCAAGAGAACGTGATAAACCAGTAAGACCCTCTTCATTTCGTTTTAACATTGCGTCTGCAAAATATCGCTCCAAGACAAGTGATGAGACTGTGGCTAAGCAGGATGAAGAAAGCTCTTGTAACACACCGAAGGGCCAAGCCTACAATCAGAATCTGCAAGTACAAATGGAAAAAGTGGAAAACGCAAAATCCACTGAGGTTTGCAGAAATACTGCCTCAGCTCCGGATAAAAGAAGTAGTTTGTGGAGGGAAGTAATAGGCCAGAATATCTCCAAGACAGGAGTAGGTGACAATCCTGAAAAGTCTGAAGGATGCTCACAGAACACAGAAATTCTAAAAAGTGACAAAGCTGAGGAATCTGAGGACAGAAGGGGTCTTTTTGGGGTTAAGCTGCGAAGCACATCTGTGTCTCTAAAGTATCGCTCTGAACTACCCAATTTAGAGGCCAAAGTGAAGCGACATAGTCTGGAAGGCCATCATATTCAGGCAGTAAAGGAACCAGTTTCCAGTGATGTGGAAGCAGTCAGTAATGACAGAAAAGCAAATGTTCTGACAAATCCTGCACCACAGAGCTTGGATTCACAACAAGATCCAACTTTAGTCAAAGGTACATTCTGGCATTACTTCAGAGAGTAACTCTCACTGTGTAAGTATTCAGAATAAGTTGTGATAATGGCCTTTATTCAACAAAGTTGGGTAGAAATGTCCTGATCAGCGTTCATATTTACAACTTATCTTACATGTTGACATTAAACCCCATTACCTATAATTTAGTCCAATGAAACACATGTGCAGTTGTGATTATTAATATTATTTGCTTCTTTGGGTTTTTTGTTATTAGTTATACTACTCTACTTACTGTACTTGCTATAATAAGTGATGATATTGATAATGATTTGGATTATTAGTTTTTTTCAGGTTGTTAAAGATTAAGTTATTACACTCAAATTTACGTGCGCTCCAACTAGAAATGACATGTACAGTACTGTGCAAAAGTTTTAAGCACCCTATTTTTTTTGTACAAACTTTGTTATAGATTTTTTATTTTATGACTTCTACATGATCAAGTCAGTACAAAAAACATTTTAGATTCCCAAACATTAGTTTTCTAGCACAAACTTATATGTTACAGAAAAATGTTTGTATGTCGTTAAAGAAAGCAGCATATTACGTAAGAGACACTTTTCAAACAAAAAACACAATGAAGGCTGCTGGGTTTTGCTGCAAAAATAAGAAGCAAGTGCGAAAGTCAAAGTCTCCAGATGAACTGTGTCTGATTCTGCAAGATGCTCAATAAAACTTACCAGCTCATTTCCTTATAAAACTGCACAAATTGTTCTGGAGACTGCTGTTTTTATTTTTTATTTTTTGTCACACCAAATATTGACTTTGTTTCATTTACTACTGTTTACTGCTCTTTACAGTATTTTTTTTTTAATGTAGAAGCATTTAATTTCATTATTTGCTTTCACTATTTTATTTCATTATGTGCCTAAAACTTTTGCACAGTACTGTACATGATTATACAGGTACACCAAAGATGAAATTGATAAATAAGGAAACTGAGGGTAGAATATATGTATGCTTGTTTTATGATTAGATTTGTCTTTGAATAATAAGAGTCAATGTGCAATCATTGTGCACTCAATTGTGACAATCAAAGATTGTTTCATTTGCCTTCACTATTTTGTGGAAAATTAATGACTTATTAATTTTTTTTGCTTATTAGGCAGTGACACAGACAGCAGACCTGAACCAGCATGGAGGAGTCTTGCCCAAGAAAAAACTAGAGTCCACCAGTCCTTCTCCACTAAACCGTCTCCTCAGCCAGCTCCACCACCAAATTCAACATCTTTATCTACACCTCAATCCTCCTCCACTCAACAAATTTCAAAACCATCCCTGCAGCCTAGACCACCCTTACCACCCACCAGCAAACCCCAACCAGTCAACCAATCATCACAGCAAATTCCACTCAAAATAGCTCCTTGGGCAATGGAAAGATGGACTGTGTCCAGTCAAAGAGAAGAAAAAAGTTCTGTGAGTCAGTCAACACACAGAGATGAATTATTGGATTTTAAGGTGAGATAGAAAGAAAAGTACTTACATGAAAGATAGTATGTTGTGAATGCATTTATTATGGTGTACATAAATGCATAATGCATTGCAATAAATATTCATACAGTAAGTACCCATAGTTGTATGCATAACACACTAAAAGGCAGGAGTTTAATACCTTATAAGAGATTATCAAAACTGTACTCCAATCACAATGTTTAGTGCACTGTAAGCAATTATCTGTCTTCTATATTATATTAACAATTTCAATTTGACATTTTCCACACTTATGGACAGTTAGTTTAAGGCTGTTTTTAAGAAGTATAAAGGGAACATAAAATTAAATTAGAAATAGTAAAGAGGAATAAAAGTTCATCTTAATACCTCCAAGTCACTTGAAACCATTACTGTATATCATTATCCTGATTTCTGTTGTGCTCTAGACTTATTTGCCATTGTTTTCTAAACTTTATAAACTTCTAAACTTTATAAACTTTCTACATAAAATCCCAAATAATATTTAAAAAATTTATTTTTCTGCCAGACACCACCGAATGCCTTAGCTATTTAAAGCTTAAATAGCTATGTAAATCTATTAACTTTATTTGGTTTTGACATATATGTATATTTTTATGTTGCTTATAATACTAGCAAATACTTACTGCACTTGCTGTATTGGTATGTTGGTGTAAATAACCAATTTTTAGTTTACATTTTTAGCTTACATTTCATTTCTCTTTTATATTTCAGGGACAATCAAAACTTGGAGCCAAAAGTAACACCCAAACAGAGCCTGATCAGCAGCCTCCATCAGACAGAGCTCAGCCAACTTGGATGGAACTTGCCAAGAGAAAATCTCTTGCCTGGAGCGACAAGACCTTAAATTCTATGAATTTTTAATTATATAAATAGGTTCAAAATACACATGGACAATAGACAGAATACATATTTTTTGTAAATACAGACTGGTTAAATATGCTAGAATATGCAGAATTACCATGCCTTGTCAAATAGTGAAAGCTAAAATACTTAAAATATACTGAAAACAGAATTGTTTTACCAGTACACAATTTAATAGACTGGAACATTGATAAAATGTATTTACGCTATAATGGAAAACATTAAATTCACATATTAACACATACTAACATTCATATATTATGTTGTTTTATTTGTATGTGTTATCCCAAATTCATTCCTTCACAGTATCAAATAAAACATAAATTCAACTGGTTTAGATAATCAAAAAATGAAGAGGCAAAGCATCAGTATTTCATGCTGTATTTCAAATATTCTTGTTTGCTGATGAGCAAAAACACAGCACATCATCCTGTCTTATTGTATTGTTCTATTACAATTTCCTCCTAATAGGAAAATGTGCATATCTATATGACCTGCATTTTCTGGCTTGTCACCTTCCACAATTATCATAAATGTTCAATGTAAATTAGTTCATTAATGCACAAACTTAGCATGTCCTATTCATTGTTGAGCGACTGACAGTTATAACAAGGCAACTTTGCATAAGTGTAACAGAACTTCAGTACATGCAAATGTGCCTATTACTGAGTTGAGCTACATCTACACATGTTTACAATTTACATGATATTAAAGCCCACAATCTATATTTTAATATGAGCCTCCTGTGTTCCTGATTGGGGTTTCTGAAATTATTTTTAATAATGGAGTTATAATTAAATTGGTTGATAAGTTTTGCAACCCTGCAAATAGGAACTATGCAATATTGTTCTTCCATAAATGTCAATCGCATAAGCCGGTCACCTGGAAGTAGAAACCAGTTTCCCCACTGATTTCCAAATATGTACATTTTTTTAGTACACAGGAAATTGTTCAACCATGAGTTCCTGTTTCACGGGGGTATAAATATGAGGTAACACATAGGCCAAATTCCCTTAGTCATTCATAACAATGGGTAAGACCAAGGAATATAGCTGTGATGTGCGGCAAAAGGTTATTGAGCTTCACAAAATGGGAAGTTGCTATAAGAAAATAGCACAAGCATTGAAAAAGTTCCAGTCAACTGGAAATGTTATGAATCAACCAGGAATTGGATGTGTGTCTATATTGTCTCAACGCACTGTGAAGAGGATGGTTCGAGTGGCCAAAAAAATCTCCAAGGATCACAGCTGGAGAATTGCTGAAGTTAGTTGCGTCTTGGGGTCAGAAAGTCTCCAAAACTACAATCCGAAGTCACCGACATCACCACAAGTTGTTTGGAAGGGTTTCAAGAAAAAAGCTTCTACTCTTATCCAAAAACAAACTCAAGCTTCTTCAGTTTGCCACACACTACTGGAACTTCAAATGGGATCGGGTTCTATGGTCAGATGAAACCAAAATAGAGCTTTTTGGCAATAAACACCAGAGGTGGTTTTGGCGCACACAGAGAGGTAGCCATATGGAAAAGTACCTCATGCCCACGGTTAAATATGGTAGTGGCTCTTTAATGTTTTGGGGCTGTTTTTCTGGACATTTTGTTAGGATACAGTGGGGGAAAAAAGTATTTGATCCCCTGCTGATTTTGTACGTTTGCCCACTGACAAAGAAATGATCAGTCTATAATTTTAATGGTAGGTGTATTTTAACAGTGAGAGACAGAATAACCACAAAAAAAATGCATTTCAAAAAAGTTATAAATTGATTTGCATTTTAATGAGGGAAATAAGTATTTGACCCCTTCGACTTAGTACTTGGTGGCAACACCCTTGTTGGCAATCACAGAGGTCAGACGTTTCTTGTAGTTGGCCACCAGGTTTGCACACATCTCAGGAGGGATTTTGTCCCACTCCTCTTTGCAGATCCTCTCCAAGTCATTAAGGTCATTTTCAATCCCCTGGCTGAGGGAAGGAGGTTCTCACCCAAGATTTGACGGTACATGGCCCCGTCCATCGTCCCTTTGATGCGGTGCAGTTGTCCTGTCCCCTTAGCAGAAAAACACACCCAAAGCATAATGTTCCCACCTCCATGTTTGATGGTGGGGATGGTGTTATGACTTGGGTTCATAGGCAGCATTCCTCCTCCTCCAAACACGGCGAGTTGAGTTGATGCCAAAGAGATCTGACCACAACACTTCCACCCAGATCTCCTCTTAATCATTCAGGGAAACTTCAGACGGGCCTGTACATGTGCTTTCTTGAGCAGGGGGACCTTGCGGGAGCTGCAGGATTTCAGTTCTTCACAGCGTAGTGTGTTACCAATTGTTTTCTTGGTGACTATGGTCCCAGCTGCCTTGAGATCATTAACAAGATCATCCCGTGTAGTTCTGGGCTGATTCCTCACCGTTCTCATGATCATTGAAACTCCACGAGGTGAGATCTTGCATGGAGCCCCAGACCGAGGGAGACTGACAGTTTCTTCCATTTGCGAATAATCGCACCAACTGTTGTCACCTTCTCACCAAGCTGCTTGGTGATGGTCTTGTAGCCCATTCCAGCCTTGTGTAGGTCTACAATCTTGTCCCTGACATCCTTGGACAGCTCTTTGGTCTTGGCCATGGTGGAGAGTTTGGAATCTGATTGATTGATTGCTTTTGTGGACAGGTGTCTTTTATACAGGTAACAAACTGAGATTAGGAGCACTCCCTTTAAGAGAGTGCTCCTAATCTCCGCTCGTTACCTGTGTAAAAGACACCTGCGAGGCAGAAATCTTGCTGATTGATAGGGGATCAAATACTTATTTCCCTCATTAAAATGCAAATCAATTTATAACTTTTTTGAAATGTGTTTTTCTGGATTTTTTTGTTGTTATTCTGTCTCTCACTGTTAAAACACACCTACCATTAAAATTATAGACTGATCATTTCTTTGTCAGTGGGCAAACATACAAAATCAGCAGGGGATCAAATACTTTTTTCCCTCACTGTACATGCCATCATGGACTCGAATATCAAAAGATATTAAATGGAAACCTGTCAGAAAGCTTAAAATGGGCCGGGGTTGGATCTTCCAGCAGGACAATGATCCAAAATATAAATCAAAATCAACACAAAAATGATTTACTGACCACAAAATCAAGGTCCTGTCATGGCCATCCCAGTCCCCTGATTTGAAACCCATAGAAAACCTGTGGGGTGAACTGAAGAGGAGAGTCCACCAGCGTGGACCTCGAAAATTGAAGGATCTGGAGAGATTCTGTATGGAGGAATGGTCTCAGATCCTTTGCCGTGTATTCTCCAACCTCATCAGGCATTATAGGAGAAGACTCGGAGCTGTTATCCTGGCAAAGGGAGGTAGCGCAAAGTATTGACTAAAAGGGTGCCAATAATTGTTGCACACCAATATTTAACAATATTTTTGTTTTTTGTTTTTTTGGGTTTTTTTTTTTTTTGGATAAACGTGTTTTGTTTGCAATTGTTTGATATCCATGAGAGCAGAGTATTTTTGTGACTTTTTTGAACAAAAGATCAAAAGGTTAAACAATAAAAAATTTTCACAGCCTTCTTTGCTCATATTTACCAAGTGTGTCAATATTAGTGGAGGGCTCTGTGTATGTATATATATATATATATTACTTTTTGAAAAGCAGCACACAAGCAATTTTTATTTTCATGATTGACTTGTGGAAAACGTGCCATACTTAAAAGCAGAATCATTTTACCACATTTGTCAGGGTTTTAGAAATAAAAGAACTTCCTGGAGAAACATTTCCTAATGGATGATGCAGAAGTCTTTGGTTCTCTGGCTGAAGCTGCAAACTATGTGATGAATCATAACAAAGGCAACTGAAATAATGCTAATTTAAATATTGTTGTTTGTATTAATTTCCCATTAATAGAAATTACTGGCATTTATAAGGTTAAAACTGTATTAAACTGTATATGTCTATAGCTTCAAATGTGACTGAATAGAAATATGAGCAGGAAATCAATCCTGCAACATAAAGAAGGGCAGTATGGTGGCATTGCTTCCTCATAGTTGTAGGGTCCCCGGTTTGTTCCTGAGCTGGGGTTACTGTCTGTGTGGAGTTTCATGTGTTTTCCTCATGTCCACAAGGGTATCCCCCAGGTTCACGGGTTTCCTCTCACCTTCCAAAAACATGCCAGTATGTGGACTGGCGATGCTAAACTGATATACATCGATTAGCCATAACATTAAAACCACTGAGAGGTGAAGTGAATAACATTATCTCGTTACAATGGCACCTGTCAAGGGGTGGGATATATTAGGCAGCAAGTGAACAGTCAGTTTTCAAAGTGGATGTGTTGTAAGCAGGAAAAATGGGCAAGTGTAAGGATCTGAGCGAATTTGACAAGGTCTAAATTATGATGGCTAGACGACTGGGTCAGAGCGTCTCCAAAACAGCAGGTCTTGTGGGGTGTTTCCAGTATGCAGTTGTTAGTACCTACCATAAGTGGTACAACGAAGGACAACCAGTGAACTGGCGACAGGGTCATGGGCTCCCAAGGCTCACTGATTGATTAGCCCGTCTGGTCCGATCCCACAAAAGCTGAAAAAGTTCATGCTGGTTATGACTGAAAGGTGTCAGAACACATAATGCACTGCAGCTTACAACACTGTAAAAAGTGAACGGGATTGAAAAGTGAAGCTAAAATGTCTCTGCCGCCCTCTAGTGGCTGTCTGCATTAAAACGATAACCTCATGGGACATGCAGCCACTAAATTACTGTAAACCCAGCTGAAAAACACCAGTAGAAACCCTCATAGAATTTGTAATGGTTTTAATGGTTAAAATGGGAATTTTATTGGTTTTAATGGAAACTATAATGGTCCATGTGGGTCTCTACTAGTAATTTGTTGCCTTCTATTAGAGTCATGTTATGTCTAATTATGTCTAGTGGACACCATTAAGGACCAATAATGGTAATGGTAATGGTTTTAATGGTTAGCTGGTGGTTTTTAATGGTATTTGTAGTGGAAACCATTAGAATTTTCAGCAGGGAAATCTACAATCTTAAAATCTAAATCTGCAATATCCCTCACTGCACCACTGTGCCATCCTAAACAACTAAATAAACAAAGAAATAAACAAACCCGGCTAGTTACTTTTTTCTGGTTAAGCGTCTCTGTGAGTTTTTCACAAAATCAACCACTTCCTACTCCTTCTTTGTAACTGGAGAAGGTCAGGCTGACTCATGAAACTCCCAGGGTTCTGCTTTTGTTTCTTTCGTCTGTTTCTTTTTTCCCCTTGATGACCATGAAGCCGGTTTAATAGATTGAATAGAACAAAGAAGTAGTTAAAGGTGTAATATGAGTCTGCGCGCAACATAAACCTCTGTGAGTTTAACGTCAAATCATGCAGAACTACTGCGACTAACTGAAACTGAAAGAGCAGAAAAACTAAACCCCGGGTTTTTTTTTTTTTATTAGTCCTACTGCTCACTCCTGCTCAGTCCTACATTGTTGTCGCCGGATAAATTCTGTTACAGTACTAACATTACGTTACTTTACACTTTCTTTTGCACTCCATGAGAAAATGTCTGGTGTCTTGATTCTACTCGTAACTTTGAGCTTTTCTGTATCAGCTTTCATGTGCAAGGGTAAGAGGATTTCACTTGTTTTTAGTTGTTTTGGGTTTTTTTTTTTTTTTTTTGGTCTAAATCTGTCTGTAATACTATTATGATTGTCGTGATTGTTATGTGATGATAATGATGATGATGATGATGATGATGATGATGATCATTAAAAGTAGGCTAGTAGTACTAGAAATAGAAGTAGTAGTAGAAGTAAAAGTAGTAGATGTAGTAGTGAAGTAGCAGAAGTAGTAGTAGTAGAAGTAGTAATAGTACATGTAGGAGTAGTAATAGTAGTAGTAGTTGTTGCTGTTGTTGCAGAACTAGACGTAGTAGTAGTACTAGTAGTAGTATTAGTAGTAGAACTAGCAGTTGTTGTAGAACTAGTTGTAGTAGTAGTAGTAGTAGTGAAGTACCAGAAGTAGTAGTAGTAGTCGTAGTAGAACTAGTAGTAGTAGAATTGGTTATATGATAATAGGATAATAGTTTATGGTCCAAGTCTGTCTAAGTATTAACATCAAATCAATTAACATTAAACCTTCCAGAAAGGGATGAGGCACCTCCGTCCACTGCAATGGAGCCCTTAAAGGGAACCAATGCAAGCAGGACGTGCAAGTCATGGAACTTGCAAAATAAGGCTCAGACTTAAACAATACAAATGCATGATACAATCAACAAGACCACAAAAAAAAAAAAAACAGGAGGGTTTAAATAGACAAACTAATCAAGGGCTTAAGAGACAACAGGTGAGTACAATCAGGATATACACCAGTGACAGGAACAGGCACATGTGAATGTAAACAAAAGGTCACATAGAGGGTAAGCCAAACAAAACATGAACAGCATGCTACATGCTGTATAAAGCACCAGGCGCTACAAGAGAGAAATTCATGACAATGCAAATGTAGACAAGATGGCATATAGTCTACATTATGAACAGATCTGTGGTAACAGTCTGCCAATATGCAGTCATTTTAAAAATATACAGATCACATGGATATATAATAACAACTTCTGTCCTTCTGTCATGTATATACAGTATAACAACAACAACAAAAGTATTACTTAAGAAGATTAAGACTAGTAATAATAAGAAGAATCAGCATTAATGCATTTATTTAACTTCTTTCACAGAGTGCCAGGTGCATACAACCACTGTTGAAGGTCATGCTACGTTTCTCTTCTGTAAATTAGATCCAGACAATGAAAACTCAACAATAACTTGGACTAAAGATAACCACACTTTAGAACCAAGCCAACGTATTAAAATGAAAGGCCATTTATTGTGGCTTTTAAGTACTACATCATCTGACAGTGGCCTTTATGTATGCCAAAGGTAAGGGAAATCATAAACTCAAACCCATTTCACTGTAGCTTTCCTCAGTGTAGCACTTAAATAAAAACACTATCTGTTAATTTAACACATCATTCAATACTCCGCAATGTAATTCAATAATTCATCAATATAAGTGTTAATACTTATAATTCAGACATTATTCAACATTATAAACGTTAATTCCACCATGTACAGTGTTGTGAAAAAGTATTTCTTGAATTCTTCTCTTTTTGTGTATATCTCAACAACAACATCTTAAACCAACACTTAAATAGAACTTTTTCAACAGCATGAAGCTGATTATAAGGTCTTAACGCACTATACCAAAGTTGAAAGAAATTCCAAAAATGATGAGGAAGAAGGTGATTTAAATACATCAGTCTGGGAAGGGTTCTGTCTACAGGTCACTGTTCATGACTCCACTATCAGAAAGACACTGGGCAAAAATGGCATCCATGGAAGTGTGGCAAGGCGAAAACCACTGCTAACCCAGAAGAACATTAAGGCTCATCTGAATTCTTGCCAAAACACACTTTGATGATCCTCAATCCTTTTGGAAGAATGTTCTTTGGACTGATGAGTCGAAAGTGGAACTGTTTGGAAGACAGGGGTCCCGTTACATCTGGCGTAAACCAAACCCAGAATTCCACAAAAAGAACATCATGCCTATGGTCAAGCATGGTGGTGGAAGTGTGATGGTGTGGGGATGCTTTGCTGCTTCAGGGTCTGGGCAACATGCAATAATTGAGGGAAACATAAATTCTGCTCTCTACCAAAAAATTCTAAAGGAGAATGTCCGGTCTTCAGTCCATAAGTTTAAACTCAAGTGCAACTGGATTGTCCAGCAAGACAATGACCCAAAGTATAGAAGTAAGTTCACGTCTGAATAGCTCAAAAAAAGCTCAATTAAAGTTTTGGAGCGGCCTGGTCAAAGTCCTAACTTGAACCAATTGAGATGCTGTGGCAGGACCTTAAATGGGCTGTTCATGCTCAAAAACCCTCCAGTGTGGCCGAACTATAGCAGTTCTGCAATTCTGAAAAGAAAAGAGCTGTAAAAGACCGATCTCCAGTTATTGCAGTTATTGCTGCTAAAGGTGGCACAACCAGATTTTTAGTTTTTCACATGGGTAATAGGTGTTGGATAATAAAAACTGTATTTTGTGTTTACTCAGTTTGCCTTTGTTTTATGTTATATTTCGTTGAAGATCTAAAACTATTTAGTATGAGATATACACAAAAACAGAAATCAAATACTTTTTCACAGCACTGTAGGTGTTTTATAAGTGTTTAATAAGCTTTTTTTTTATATCTTACATCAAAATACAGTGACTTCTCTATATTCCTTAATGATCTCAGTCAAGCTATTATACAACGTCCTGCTCAAATACCCTATTTCACTCAGAAATACATCATATTACCAAAGCAAAGATGTTTTTATATCAATATGATAGCCGTTACTCCAACACTGTGGGTCCCAACATTGTTAAGGCTAGGTATGCTAAGAGAAGTGGTAATTGCAAATATAACAGTGACCATTTGCATTAAGATGAATGGATCATTTAGCAGGTCACAACTACTAAGAGTATGTAAACAAATAACAATTGGTGCACTTTGCTTGATAAATATATAGATGGTACAGTCAGTATCCAGAATATTCCAGAGTCTCATGTGCAAACTGTGATGTACAGTCTGTTCCATAATTATTGGCACCCATGGTATAAAAATCAATTTAAAAAATTCTTAAATACATTTACTTTAAGATTAAGTATATCTCATATTTTCAGTGTGAGAACATTACGCTAATTAACCACCATCTTCTGTTGCCATGTTGCACCAAATATATTGCTAGCTTTTTGTTAGATAATAATGACAAAGATTAATAATTACCATTTGGCTTCATAAATTGGGTTATGGTTCATTATAACCTCAAGCATATGGCAACTTGATCTCATAAAAAATGATAAGAACTGTAACTTTTCATTTAGTGGTATGAATTTGAAAGTGAGAGTCCATGTTAGCACAAGAATATCCCAAATGGATTATGGAATGAGGCAAGATTCTAAAACAGTATTGACAGTCAGTGTTTAATGTTATAATGCAGTTTGCAGCATCATAACATGTTAGTAGAAATAGCCTTTGATTAAAATTTAAAGTCTGGGATAATTGCATGATTTTAAATGAATCAAACTTTGCAAAAATGACTGTGGAAGTTCTGTGTTCAACAGCACCAACTCAACTTGCAGCATGGAAGCACAAGTGCTCCTGTCTGTTGAGGCCGGACCTTGTCCAAGTCCCCAAGACACAGACTTGGCACTGGAGGAAACCGAAATTACCCTTTCCTGTAATGAAGAACGCATTCCGGTTCTGGGTCAGAGATTGCAAGTGCAGTGGTGGAAGGTCAGGCATGATAGCATGTGTCTAAGAAGAGTTGGGTTTAGGTCATCTTGGTCAGTCTGAAATGTGGTGGTAAATCTGGGCAGCTGGACATAAGGGAATTCACACCTATTACATCATGATATTGTACTGATTGTAAGTAGATAATAAATAGTGTCACAAAAGGCCCTCCTCCCCGAGTAGAACCCACACAATGGGATAATAAATCGTCATTATTCTACAATTGTATATTGAATGTATGAGAATGAGTTATGAATGAGTTCTAGGATGGATAAAGGATATCTATAGGATTACAGCAGCAGTTCTTAGGTACAAATCTACATTCTTCAGGAGAGATTCGTAGCTTATGGCACACAAACCATCATGTAAGTATGTAATTATACTAAGTATTTACATTAAGGTTAGTTTTGTTTCAGATATATTGTACTTGAAAAATATTGTTACCTCAATTGCCGCAATAAACACTTCAAATTACTATCATTATCATTATATCATCATCTGCTCCTACCAGAATTACTGACATTTTAAAAAAAGAACCAGGGAGTTTTGGACGTCATATCTGAGAGGATGACACTAGAATTACTCAACATGTGAAGAATAAAAATTCAATTATTAAGAATTCAGAATCAGTACAATTACATATTAAAAAGTGAAAACACTAGGGTGCGTTGATCAGACGTGGCTGGGAGAACAATACATTCCCCTCCTTCTGTCCTACCCCTCACCCCTTTTTTTGTCTTCTTCTTCCTCGTATAATATAAGTCCAGCTGCCTAAACATACCATGTTACCTTCTGTTTCTTAGAAGAATGTGCAAAATGTTTATATTTGTACCTTGTAATGTACTCTAGAGATCAGTGTTTGTTCCAGGAAGCTAGGACCATTCTGAGCCGAGATATTGAGGTTTCTGTAAACAGTTTTATAACCAAAATTTGTTGTGTGCCATGACACAAAGATGGCCGTTGTAGTTAAACCAAGTAAAATATTTTTTTTTAATTATGGTTTTGCAATGCCAATACATTGTACAAGTAATCACTCAAAAAAATTAGGAAAATTAAAAATGGTCAAGCAACCTGCATTGGACTACTTGAGATGGAATGACCCACATACAATATGTAAAATGAAAGAGATGCTAATTTCCTTCAAATGAAATAAAATTTCCTTTTGCAGGACTGCAACTCAACAGGCATACAAGGCAGTGAATTCAGTCTTTTAAACTTATCCATGAGCAACAAAGGCAACTATACCTGTCTGGTTATCTTTAGATATGAAGACAAAACCTACACAGCATCTCACACCTTTCAGCTCACAGTGATAAAGAAAGGTGAGTGAATGTCTATATGAACAAATTAATGAATGTTAAGCCATATTTGTTTGATTCCTAATAATATATTGCAATAAACATAAGTACACAATATTAATTTAAAAAATGCAGCTTAATGCTAAAGTTTGTATACATTAAAATCACAAAGCTGTTATAACCAGAAGCAGAACACAGACTTGGGAGCTGAAGATAAATGGGTTTTGTTTGAAGACAGGGAGGGTAAGGAATGAATAGGGAGAGAAGTGTGGCTAGGTGCATCAGTCAAGGTCAGGGCTCAAACCCAGGTCTGCAGCGTGAAGGTCAGACACTTTGTCAAGCTCAAACTCAGGTTGGCAGCTTGAGAGTCAAACTCTTTTTTGGTGAGCCACAGGGAAGGTGACACAAGGCTGGATGTGGTGGAATGCAGGCAGGCAGGCAGGCAGGTGGAACGATCTGGTGAAGAGTGGCTGGAGGAACAGGTGTGTGGAGCGCCACGCCCAGGGACACACACAGACACACACACAAACAGAAAGTGAAGGAGAAACAAACACAGGAAACATGAGGAGGAGGGAAACAGAATAGCTCACGGGAATGGGGAAACCAACAGGGGTGTAGCACGCACCATGACAGTACCCCCTCTCAACGGGAGCCTCAGCCGAGCAGGGAGGTGGAGTGACATCCTCTGTGGGGCAGGGAGGCAGAGTTGTGTCCTCAGCGGGGCAGGGGGGTAGAACACCGTCCTCAGTGGAGCAAGGGAGCAGAGCGGCGTCGGGTGGGTGTTAGACGACTCCAGCAAGTACGGGAGCCCCCTCACCAAAAAATTCCCAGAGGGGGTGCTTGGCATCGGGCACAGTTGTTAGTTGGTCCAGAAAGGTCCCTTGCACCAAAGCATGTCTGCTGAATCCACGTTTAGGTGATGCATTCTGTCTGAGGGGAAAGATGATGGCTGCAGGCCGGATGTGTGGGAACACTGGGTGAAGAATCTATGACAGGCTCTGGGGTCTTCTGAGAAGCATTGTGGTGGAAGCGACAGGTTTCTACCTGACGTGCTGGTGCCTGGGGAACTGGAAGTGGAGCAGGAGGCAATGTCGCAGTCATGCGGTGGCTGGGCTGGGGACTAGGAGACATCTGGGCTATTTGGGACAAGAGCTGCTTGGTGATCTTGAGTTCACAGAGCTGTTGGGTCTGCTGTCTGAGGCTAAAGCTGAGTCCAGGGGTTCTGCTGAGTCCATGTTGGCCAGATCTCAGAGTTCTGTTATTACTCTGTTGGAGTAAAGGACCCAGAAGCAGAACACAGACTTGGGAGCTGAAGATAAATGGGTTTTATTTGAAGTCAGGGAGGGTAGGAATGAGTTGTGAGAGAAGTGTGACTAGGTGTGTCAGTCGAGGTCAGGGCTTAAACCCAGGTCTGCAGTGTGAGGGCCGGACACTTCGTTGGCAACACTACATGCCTCTCAGTCATGTTGTCTGTCAGTTAAAAAAATCTGTTGCTAGCAAGCATTTATTTTTAGCCAAGGCAACAGATGTGTACAGTATACTTTTTTTAATCACATAATTTATTACTTGCAGCAGTGCTTCAGGGTTATATGGCATTGAATGTCATCCTCTCTGAAATCACAAAAGCAGAGGTTGTATTGTAATAGGAACTGTGATATTGTGTCATACTTCATCATACCATGATTTCCACAATACGTATTTTGAGCTTGTATGTTCTGTATGTTTCCCAGAGCCTTTGGTGGAGCCTAGAGTAATACAACCTCTTAACAAGACTGTGCATGTCAAGCCAGGCAAGTTATTACCGAATGCTCATATGTCAAACGTATATCTAATTCATTTTATGGAATATTTCTAAATAACATTCTCTTCATAAATATTTGCTTCATTTTGTATTTTTGCAGGTGTGGAAATCAAGTTGGAATGCATCGCGTTGATTGGTTTTGGAGAGGAATCAGAGGCTGAAACCTCTGTATACTGGTTGATAAATCACTCTTATGTTGACTCATACCCAGAGCTTCAGCAGAACCTGATCACGTAAGCAATTCAGTTCAATTCAGTTTTATTTGTATAGCGCTTTTAACAATGGTCATTGTCCCAAAGCAGCTTTACAGAAACATATAAATTCAGGATGTAGATTTTAATTGTATGAAATTATGAAATTATCCCCAATGAGCAAGCCAGAGGCAATGGCGTCAGTGGCAAGGAAAAACTCCCTGAGACGATATGAGGAAGAAACCTTGAGAGGAACCAGACTCAAAGGGAACCCATCCTCATCTGGGTGACACCGGATAGTGTAATAATAAATAAATCCATTCTATAAATGTACCAATACTACATGGTCAAATAGTGCAGTTGTGTAACAAAATTCATTAGAAAATTCATTACAGTTTTTACATGAAGTCTGTTTTGTTGAACTTCTCCACTGTTCACTGATGGAGACTTGCAAAGTGCAAAACTGTTTGTGGCGATTGTAGTCATAGCCATCATAGCATAAATGTTCATATGAATTGAGGTCCAAAGCCATCTTTATGGTTTTAAGTGGTAACATCCTCAGTAATCTCAATGATCTTCCTCAGCAGCAGCATGTGATTTCCAATTGATGTCCAGACAGAGACAGCATGGCCTGACATTTAACTACATATAATAATGTTTTTGAGGAAGAAAGAAGTTACAGCTATATGTTTTACTATTACAGAAGTGATGACACGTGAGACTCTGTCCAAAAATGCTAAATAAGCATCTCCTCACAGAAAACACCATATCAGCAATTATACTTTACACACATTTTTTTTTTTAAAAATCAACAGCTTCAGACCAATTAAAACTGAGCATTCAACAACACAGGGGTATACAATGTATTAGTAATACGCCTTTTCACTGTCCAAAACCATACAGCTAGTCATATTGGCTTCTGTAAAAAATATGAAAAAATATATCATGTGGAAAAAATAAGTACACCCCATGGAAATTGTTGGCTTTTTTGATATATTTGGACAAGCAAACATTCGAGCCTCTTTGAAACACTGCCTATTAATAAAATTGATACACTCTATCAAATGACATGGGAGGTGTGACAGCCTTTGTTGTCTAAAAAGAACATTAGAGCAAGACTACAGTCTGAGCGCATAGGCAAAGACCAGGCCTTTTTGAATAATGTGCTCTGGACAGTCGAATCAAAGATAGAGTTGTTTGGCCACAGTAACAGCAGACATGTTTGGCGCTGACTAAAAACAGCTTTTCAGAACAAGCATCTCATACCAACTGTGAAGCATGTGGTGGAAATGTTATGGTTTGGGGTTGCTTCGCTGTGTCAGGGACTGGAAAGCTTGCATTCATTCAACTATGAATTCTGCATTATATCAAAGAGTGCTAGAAGATAATGTGAAGCCATCTGTCCGAAAGTTGAAGTTGAACCCAAAAGTGGACCTTTCAACAGGATAATGATACTAAACACACTAGCAAATCCACCAAGGAATGGCTCAGAAAGAAGAAATGGAGGGTTATGGAATGGCCTAGTCAAAGCCCGGATTTGAATCCCATTGAAATGTTGGGGGGGGGGGGGGATTTGAAACGGGCAGTACATGCAAGAAAACCCTCAGACATCTTGCAACTGAAAGAATATTGCATGGAAGAGTGGTCAAAAATTCCAGCAAGCCTGGTGGACAATTACGCAAAACGCCTACAAGAAGTTATTTTTGCTAAAGAGGGCAATACTAGCTTCTGAGGCCAAGGGTGTACTTACTTTTTGCACAGACAAATATCACATCTATTGATATTTCTGTTGAATAAATGATTGAAAAGGCTAATTTTTCCTTGTGGTTTTGTTCAAGTGTATCACCTTCATTAATAGGCACTGTTTCAAAGATGATCAAATGTTTGCTTGTCCAAATATGTCAAAAAAGCCAACAATTTCCATGGGGTGTACTTATTTTTTCACATGACTGTGTATGTGTGCCCTGCAGTGGACTGGCGTCACACTTGGGATGAATTTTCCCGCCTAGGGTAGGAGTGTTACGTGATTCACCACAACCAGAATAAAGCAGTAACTGAAGATGAATGAATGAAGCTTCCACTTTGATCATTCATAGTATACATGATTGTGTTGTGTTATGTCGGAACAAATGTTTGTGCAATAGTTAATGTATGTCTGTCTCTGTAATCTCACAACTACACTGCTTTTATTTCTAGGTAATATATTCATGGAAATACTGTATTTAAATGTAAGAATATATGTATCTGCTTTTCTTTACACAGAGAGAAGAAAGAGAATTCTTGGCTGTATGGCAATTTAACATTGTTCATTCCCAAAGTTTTGCCTGAATTCTTCGGTGTACCTTTTCAGTGCATCATTTTAAATCCCACTGGAAAAGACACAGGCCAGGTGTGGCTCAGCCAAGGTAATGGTTGTATAATGAGAATAAATTATTGTTTTAAAAAAATACAGGACTTTTTACCATTATGTTTTTATCTAACTATGAATCTGTCATTGTGTTCCTCCAATATTATATTCCTGTATGTGTTATTAATGTATATAACACTTTGCTTTTTCTTTCTATAGATGATGATACCAACCATGTATGGCTGATTATTGTTGCGCTCCTCATATTAGCAGCTGTTGTGGGTGCTGTCCTAATATATTTCTTTAAAATAGACGTAATTCTTGCCTATCGCCATCTTTATAGCAGAGGCAAAAGTAAGAAAATCTTCAATTCTACTGACCAACATGGTGTTCACACCACATATATGTTATTTATGTATAGTATAATATACAATACTTAGTGATGAATTTTCAATTATTACTAAATCATCTAGTATAAAATTGTACTGTATATTAGTAGTGGCAAACGTTTTATGAAACAATCACAATTTGATTAGATTCACTTTAACAGATTTGTTAATTTTGTATCACAGTCCCTCATGAGGAGAGCCTATACAATGCATATGTGTTGTATCTCCATGGCAAAAGTCCTGGTTCCTCTACAGCAGAGGACTTGGCCCTGAGGATCTTACCTAGGATATTGGAGCAGCAGCATAACCTTAAACTGTTCATACAAGGCCGTGACACAGACACAGAAGGTAGACTACATTCTGTTTTTTAGTTTTGTATAGGCACATTTAAGATAAGTAGTATGTCTGGCTGGGAGGAACGACATATTCTCTCTCCCCCCTGTCAATCACAGCAACATTAACCAATTGTGGGTGTCTGTTCAGCTCATGTATGCAGAAGAGTGTGGATAGCGCTTTGCTCAGAGTGTTATGCTGCCCTGTGACACAGCATGAGCAGCAGTTGATGCAGTTGGCTGGCTTTAAGTGTGTCTAGGAGGAAGCACGTTAGCATTCACCCTTCCCCAGTTGGTAGCTGTTCTATGAAAGGGGAGCGCTGACTGGTGGGTGGGAATTGGTAGATGACCAAATTGGGGAGAAAATGGGAAATAAAATAGGTGGCATTTTGCCAAAATTGTAGCTTGGGTTACTGATATCACTTTCTTTCTTTAGAATGTGATTTAATGTGAAGTTTTATCACTTTTATATACACTTATAGAACTTATAGACAGTCATTCCTCCTCTTTTTTTCTCTCTCTTGAATTTGATAAGATTAAAAAAAAATGCTTGTCATGTTACAGAGAAAACAGAAAGTGCAAAGCCCTCCCCTGTCTGTTACAAAGCATTGACACTGGAAACTCCTTCCATAAATCTTAAATGAATACCTATTTAGAACGTACATTTAAATTTTTTTATTCAGTCTAATCCAAGAATTTAAGAAATTTAAACCAGAATTGATCAAATGTCATGTGATTTACACTGCCAATATGATATGCGTCTGTTTTGCTTCCTTCTTTCTTTTTTTGTTCCACGCTGCAATAAATAAAAAATAATGACAGAGCTCCTTTACGTTACAATGGACACTCAGCAGCACAGACAGATTCTGTCTTCAGTCTTCAGTTCCATTCTGTTATGATATTGGGGTATTTAATCTGTTTATTTATCAGTGCTAGATTATATGGAGCTTGTGTCCCTGTGTAAATTCATACCATAGAAATGTTAGCATTCGCAAATCTGTGATTTGAATTAAAGCCAGAACTACAGTCAGAGCTGCCTTTATGGAAAATGAGATGTTGTAATTATAATGTGTAATTCTGTGAAGCAGATACAGCACTGTGCAAAAGTTTTAGGCACCCTATTTTTTTTTTTAGTACAAACTTTGTTATAGATTTTTTATTTTATGACTTCTACATTATCAAGTCAGTACAAAAAACATTTTAGATTCCCAAACATTAGTTTTCTAGCACAAAATTAAATGTTACAGAAAAACGTTTGTATGTCATTAAAGAAAGCAGCATATTACGTAAGAGACACTTTTCAGACATAAAACACAATGAAGGCTGCTGGGTTTTGCTGCAAAAATAAGAAGCGAGTGCGAAAGTCAAAGTCTCCAGAAGAACTGTGTCTGGTTCTGCAAGATGCTCAATAAAACTTACCAGCTCATTTCCTTATAAAACTGCACAAACTGTACCAGAGGCTACTATTTTTATTTTTTATTTTTTTTGTCACACCAAATATTGACTTTGTTTCATTTACTACTGTTTACTGCTCTTTACGGTATTTTTTTTAAATGAAGAAATATATAATTTCATTATTTTGAAGGCATCTTTGCTCTGTAGCATTTCTTTGCATGTGCCTAAAACTTTGGCACAGTACTGTACATCCTTACAAAAGTGAGTTATAATGCATGACATATATGTTGTTTTGGCTGCAGTGAGTATTCACAACATGACTGATGTGTTGAGCCGGAGCAAGGCAGTGGTGCTCATCCTTCCAGGCAATAATGGAGAAGAGAATTTGACTCCACTAAGTCAAGACCAAAACAGGCTTGAAGACTCACAACTCTCAGTCCTTTTTTCTGACATCGCTCACTCCGGCATCCCACTCCTTCTGGTGGAGGGTGAGGAGGATGCTGATTATTCGCTTCTGCCAGTGTCTATCCAGTCCATCATTAAAAAGGAGAGAGTGCTGAAGTGGAAGCCAACCGTGCAACCCAATGGTCGTTTCTGGAAGCAGCTCAGATATCACATGACCTGAGAACACGTCTCTGTATAACACCATACAATAATAATTATAAAAAAAAACAATACACAGGTAACATTTTGCTATGCTAATATACTGTATCTTTGCTTAAACTACCATATACTATACCTTTTCACCCTGTAAAAATCGTTTCAATTATTTAACACTTGCATTGCTACTATAGTGTTATACATTGTAATCTTTAAACAGATAGGCCTACTGTACCATGACACATTTATCATAATATACAGTCTTCCTACAGTTACACCTCTAGTAGAGATATTGCTAAGAATCAGAATCTAGCCAATGACCAAAAAGAAATTCAGTGTAGCCCAACTTAAGAAATGTAAACCTAGAAATGTAAACCAGAAGCTTCTGTTTTGGTTCCTTCTTCCTCTTTCTGTCCAAATATAAAAACAGATATCAGAGCTCCTTTCTGCTACATTAAACACATCTATTATCTCAGAATGTTTAGTCCCTTCTTTTAAAAGGCTAGCCCTTTACTATATATCACAAGCTAACCTACAGATGGCTGATAATTTAAAAGAAAAACTGTTTTTCTGTTATGATATGGAGGGGCATTTATTTATTTTGCTGGCATGGTTTGAGTTCATTTGTCCCCTTAGGTGGAAGAGTCACTGCAAATCAATACAAAGTTTTACTGACTGATCATCTTTATCCATTGATCCTGATGGGCATGGTCTCTTCCAGGATGACCCTGCCCCCATACCCACAGCATGAGGGCTTACTGAATGGGTTGAATAGTATTAAAATAATGTACAGTAAGTCATATGCTATTGTCTTCACACTCACCAGATCTCAACCCAACTGATCACTTATGAGAGATTTGGGGTTAGGGTTAATAAAGGTTTGGGCCAGTGATCCTGCTTTCACTAAGAGTTGGTCTTAGAGAGCTCACTATCACATAGGATTGAGGACTCAAACTTTTGTCAAAGTCAAATATAGATTTGTTAACAACCACTAAGAATTATTTTCCTTTTGTAGTAGACTAATATACAGTATGTACACTCACTGACCACTTTATTTTGAACACCTGATCATTCATGCAATTATCCGCCAGTCATGTGGCAGCAGCACAGTTCTACAAGCAGAAACATCTTGTTGATGAGAGGTTAGAGAAGATTAGCCAAGCTGACAGGAAGGCCACAGTAACTCAGATAATCAGTATTTACAAACATGATGAGCAGAAAAACATCTCAGAATGCACAACACGTCGAGCCTAACAGACGCAGCAGATGGGCTACAACGGCAGAACAGTGGGTATAGGTTCCCTGAAACTAGGCAGTTTTGGAAGAAGATTGGAAAAAGACCAGGCAATATTTTTTCTTCAGATGTCCAATCTTGGTGAGCCTGTGCCCACTGTAATCTCAGAATCCTGATCTTGGCTGACAGATTTCACGATTTTAAAAAATATTTTCTGCTAACAATTTTCATGCATACACAATGTGTAAAATAAACAGCAAATTATTAATATAAATACTTAATTTGGTGGCATGGCGGTGTAGGATCCCCAGTTCTATCCTGATCTCAGGTTACTGTCTGTGAGTTTCTGTGCATGTTCACGTTCCCTTGTCCCTGAAGGTTTCCTCCAGGTTTCAAAAAACGTCCAAAAACATGCCGGTAGGCGGACTGGCTATGCTAAATTGACTGTAGTTGTGAATGAGTGTGTGCATGGTGACCTGCGATGGACTGCCGTTCCATTCAGGCTGTATTCCCACCTCATACCCATTATTCCTGGGATAGGCTCCGAATCCACCACCACCCTAACCAGAATAAAGCAGTTACTGAAGATGAATGGTAGTCTATGTAGAAACAGTTCCTTAGGTTATGTAATGTTTTGTTTTGTTTGTTTCTTTATTTTTCCCCTCAGAAATGGCCTTTTACACACTGGTTCTTGGGTTTTAAAGTCAGTTTTGACCTTAAATCACAGCTTATCCACTAAATACTCTTGTGATTCATGTAAATATAGGTTTCAAATAACAATAACGAATATAATTTTAGATGACCTGTTATGTATTACAATAAAACTAACAAATAATATGCAAGATTGTGATATGCAAAGTAGTGCCTTATTTGCATATACTAGAAAATAATAGAAAAATAATATGAATACAAAATGTATTGCATCACATTTCTTTTTAATATGAGTAAAAGTGAATAATAAGCATTTCAGGGTGTGGTTTTTCTTGGTAATTTTACACACATGTATGCAGCTTGTCCTGTTATTTGCATGCGAAGTGTTTGTTTATCTCAGTACAGTAAGATGCCGGTAGTCCGTTACTTTTGGTTGCATCCCAAAAAGCCTCGTTCTTTCTATATCACCACACTAACTCTGGTAGGAACCGAATGCTATGTAGAGCACTAGGTGTACTACAGAGAGCTGTTTGGGATGCGGCTTGTTGTCGAGTGCCAGGTTCAGTGCCCGGCAGGTGGCTGGCCAGACCCTGGTAGTGTTCAGTGAGGACGGGCTGGACTGGTCTGGATTGAGCTCATCCGGCTAGCTTAGCTTGTTCGGAGATGCACCGTGACACCGGTAAGTTATAACCGTTCTGCCTCTTTTATAACCGCTTTATATACGTGTAGATAACTCCGGGCTACACTGTCTGTTGCATATTAGCGCTGTGTTTTTGGGCTCGTGCACGATTATGAGACGCCAGTGGAAGTCAGCAGTGCGCGCGGCTAGCACGCGTGCTGGAAACAAAAAACTTCATTTCTAACGAAAAGGGTGAAGGGAGGAAAATCATTGTAGTGTGAGGAATTATGAGGATTTTGGGAGGAATTCACGTTGCGTTTTTAGACTCTCAATACGAAAACAAGCTCGCTGTTGGTTAGCTGATTGTTTAGCCCGTTAGCCCGTTTGTTAGCATAGCTCTATTTAAGGCCATTTCTGGTGGGCGCTGTTGTTCGGCTGGATAAACAGCGCTAGCTTTTAACTAATTTAACGATATAACGGTTATATAAGTTCTGTTTTTATTATTGGACAGTTTTATGACTACCATCCCAAATATAATAGCCATCTTTTATGCACTGAGCTGTGAGTTTAGAGAATGGCTGCTGTGGTGTTTGTTATCCACTCACTTGTTTTAGTTACTTCTATTTTCTAATCCAAGCGCCGTATAAAGGTATAATTAACCACAACAACAAGGCAGAAATGGGAAACTTTTGCTGTTATGGTTGCCAGGTTTATGTGACAAAACCATCCCCAAAACGAGTTCAATACAAAAAAAAACAAAACAAAAAAAAAACACTGTGTTAAAACTGTCAAGTGTTTAAGCATTTCTTATTGTTTCTATCAATTATTTCCATAAACAAAAGGCCCTGAAAGGAAGTGTTCTCTCACCCCTGATGTTAAGTTAAATACACATGTAGGGCTGAACAACTATTATTATTATTATTATTATTATTATTATTAATATTATTATTTTCCCTAAGTTGTGATTTTAAAAAGAATCCAAGCAACTCCAAGTCTTCAAAAAAATTTTATTATTTATTTATTTATTTATTTTTTAACGTATGAACATGAGCCATTTGTAATTATGCTTGGTAGATGTTCCATGTTCTCTAAGCAGGGTTGCCAGATCTCAGAAAAAAAATTCCTACTCAACCACACTTAAAAAAAGTTTAAACATTGGAAAACTGATCCCCCCCGTGAAACAAGTACACCATGGTGCACACACATTATTCATGTGCAATATCTCCAGTATGATTTTCTGTCATCTTTTGGTATGGACATGGTCCACTCCATCCATAACCCCCCTCCCCTCTCCCAATCTTAGCAATATATCTTACAACACAAATGATTATAGATACACTGTCTGCACTTGCACTTTCCCTTTGTTTGCTATATCCTATATTTGCTTTAATTGCTGTGATTTGATTTCAGCTGCTTGCACAGGTTTAGTGTGTACGGCATAACTAGGACCTAAATTAAATAAGGGCCGTTTAGATGATTGTTTTATGAGTAAGAATAAGCGTTTTTAAGCCTGTGTGGTTTTGAAGACAAAAGAGTGATGTGTTACTGCAGAGAGGTTCGGCTGAGTACAGCATGACCAGCATTCAGCAAAACAGTTTTGCACAAAGTGGATATTTAGGAGGTAAATTAGTTTAGTTTAACACAGTTGCATCCAAGGCTTTAATTGTAAGTGATGACTGGTGAGAGCATCGGTGGTAGACATTAAATTTGACTTTATATCATTGTAAATGTGAGTATCACAGAGTCCTGTTGATGTCCTAATGGCAGCATATAGAGTTTAGGTCGCTTGGATCACTACAGCCATGAGATTTAGGCTACGTCCACATTAATCTGGATAAACTTGAAAGTGCATCTTTATCTCTACTTTTGACCTTCCGTCTTTTTTTTTTTTTCTTCATTATTGAAAACGCTCTCCCAATCAATGGATCAATTTAAAAACACCATTTTCGTGTTGTAGTGTGGAGTGAGAAAACGGAGATATTCAAATACAATGACGTATTTTTAGTCGTGTCGCAGTCATGTGACCCATTCGACTAAAAAAAAAAAAACAAGATGGTGGACAATGCTGTACTGTAGTTGTTGTGCCTGCTATCCAGTAAATAGTAAAAAGTAAGTAGACAGAAAGTAAATAAATGCCTGACGGAAATGGTGTAGGCCAAAGCTTCTTACGTTTTTACATATGCGCAGCATAGGGATGTAAGTGTTTTCAGACGTTTCAGTGTGCCAGTGTAGCGTGAGAGTGTTTTAAAACAAAAATGCAGTTTTCAGATCTATTCGGATTAATGTAGATGTACTAGCCTTACTATGTCCTGTAATGGTAAACTGGGAAAGGTCTGAAAGGTACAACTTACCAGGCAGACTGCATCAAAAGTACAAGAGTCAACCTGAGTTAGCTGACATAAGAAAATAAAACATCGCTGTCTCGTTGCTTTACTTTCTAGCTTTGAACCTAGACTGAAGCCCCATCCACACGTATAAAGACATCGAAAACAGAACAGTTTTTCTTTGCATTTTGTGGCTTCGCATGTTATCATCATTTATCACGTGTGCTGAACAGGTTGTTACATCATGGTCAGTAATTTCTTATTTGATAATGTGTTTGCAAATTTAATTTTGCTTCGTGAATGTGATGGATGCTGTACTGTTCCTGACTCCATCACTCTGCTGGTACAGACTGCACTGCAAACAGATATTCTGGATAAGACCCATTATAACAGTTGTTCAACTTCATTGTTCCATTCACACATATTAATCCTCGTGTTTGTCATATTTCATTTAGAACTGTGACCTTGACCAGGAAAAAGTGATTACTGAAGTTGAATGAATTATTTAATGAACTTGTTGTTTCTTCTCATTTCAACTTCTCTACCTCTCAGTACACACTCTTAACATTATTCTTGAGGCATTTGATGTTTTTTTTTTCTTCTTCTTCTTTTTAAAGCAGAGGAGTAAAAACTGTATTTAAAAATATCAGAATACGTGTAGGCAGGGCCTGAGATGACAAAAATTATTTATATAGAGAAAGGTGATTTTATAACTTAGCAAAAAAAAAAAAAACCCAAACAAATTAGGAATTGGATATGTTGTAATTTGATTTAATTAGGTTGTAAGTGGGTGTTAGCTAGCTCATTTTTATCACATGTTGGCTTGGACTGATATAATAGCCTAGGTGATTTTTAATTTTTAGAAGCTTGTGGTAAAACATGAATGTATGGAGTAAATGTAGTGGATTAAGTATACTAGTGACCCCATATTTAACACAGAATTGAAGATGTATCTAGTACTGTGGTGAAACAAGAAAAACGCAATAGAGGAAGGACAGATACAATGAAAGAAATGGATTTTAGCACTTTTTAAAGTTTCATTTAATGACTTTACTATTTCCAGACCCACCTAGGAATGTGGGACAGGTCCATGTACGTTGGGCATCTAAGTCCTCGACCCAGCTCCATGACAATGCCTTCCAAAATGGCTTATCATAATTTGGAACAGACTGTGCATTTGGCACGTTTTTGTGTTTCTGCCTCATGTTTCCACACAAGCCATGGAAACAGATTGTGTGCAGAGGGACCGACTGCGCCCGTCTGTGTCCCACTGGGCGTCCATACTTGCCTAGTCAGCTGTGAGGTCTCCCCCCAACAGACATGACCATGGCCTGGTGAAAGGTTCGAGCAGAGGCCCAGGCTCACAATGGGACATACTGGCTGGGGAGGGTGTCTGAGCTCGCACCAACAGCTGGCCTCACAGCCATCACGGACCACCACTCCATTCTCAGCCAGTCTGTAAGTTCTTCCCCCTACATCCTAAAGCACGGTGCCCTCCTCCTTCTGCTCCACACATACATCATCATTACGTAGTGGAAATGCAAGGGTGGAATTTGAGGAAGAATGCGTTTGCAGAACCGTGAGCAGTTGTGTAATAGGTTGTGCTGTGAAATTGCCTGTTTGGATACCATTACAAAGGGTATTTCTGTGTTATTGGGCCAGACAAAGTCCGCAGAGTAGAGGTGTAAGAGGCATTTTTTTTTTTTTTTTCAAATAAATGGGGGGGGTGGTGGTTAGTTAAGTGTTCACGGAAGAGGTGGGTCTTTAGCCGTTTTTTTAAGATAGTGACAGATTCTGCTATCCGGATTGAGGTTGGAAGTTCATTTCACCACTGAGGTTTGAAGATTCTGGAAAGGGACCTAGTGCCTTGCTGACTAGGCACTACCAGTCGTCAGTCGTTAACCAATTGCAGGTTACATGAGGGAACATAAACCTCAAGGAGAGTGTTGAGGTAGGGGGGTATAATGGGGGGGTAATAAACTAGATTAATGTGGCTACCTGTCTTTATTAAAGGAAAATTTGATTGAAATTGCAACATGATCCATAATGGGAGACTCGGTGTACAGTGTTAAATCTTTCTTTCTTTCGAATCTCTGTTTCATGTAGTAATAGTTTTAGTTTTAATGTGTGTGTTCTTAATCTATTGTGTCTGTTACTGTTTAATTTACATTTATGGCATTTGGCAGATGCCCTTATCCAGAGCAACTTACATTAATTTCATTTATACATCTGAGCAACTGAAGGTTAAGGGCCTCGCTCAAGGGCCCAACATTGGCGGTGCTGGGATTTGATCTCATGACCTTCCGATCAGTAGCCCAACGTCTTAACGACTGAGCTACCACTGCCCTGTTTAATTTATTGTCCACATCTCACAAACATTGTACACTGGGGTTTTTTTTCTATTGACCATATAATAGATATCACAATGTGGGTATTAAATCATACATTGTTTTTTTTTTGTTTGTTTGTTTGTTTTTTTGTGGTAAAATCAGATTATAATATTCATGCCTTGCTCCCATTAATGAAAAGAGCCTGGTGGAATAGCGTGGAAAAGCTGGGAAAATGCTCTTTTGACTATTGCAATTTCCAAAGCAATTTTAGTTGGTATTTATGTTTAAGTGTAGCAAGGCTTAGTTAGTTTGTATATTTCCTGGCGGCATGGCACACTACTACAACATGCAGCACGTACTTACAGTGGGTATAGAAAAGAATCACCCCCCTTTAAAATAATCACATTTTGTTGCTTTCCAGCCTGAAATGAGGACGTACACAGTTTTTGTTTTATTCAGCTGTGTTTACTCAGTGCAACTTATAACATCCAAGTGAAAGATATAACACCAACATGTCAGAAAAAAATTTAAAAAATAAAAAAACAATCACTGAGTTGGAAAAAGGATCACCCCCCTCCTAAAAATGACTTGTAAACTCAGTCAGGTGTAGCTAATCACCTTCTCAATGGCACACAAAACCATTTGACTTTCAAGTGTGATCAGCTGTGGTCATTTTGATTAGCTCAGCATGAAAAGAGCTTTCCTCACAAATTACAAACTTCTCTACAACTGTGGCTTGTTTGGGAGGGTTGCAAGAAAAAAGCCACTCCTCAAGAAAGGCTACATGCAGTCATGACTGAGCTTTGCCAAAACACACCTTGAAGATTCAGGTCAGATGAGACTAAAATTGAATTATTTGGCCTCAACACCAAACAATATGTCTGGCAGAAATCCAATACAGCTCACCATCCAAATAACACCATTCCTACAGTAAAGCATGCAGGTGGTAATATCCTGTTATGGGGGTGTTTCTCTGCAGCAGGGACTGGAGCACTTGTCAGGATAGAAGGAAAATGGATGGGGCAAAATACTGTCAAATTCTTGAGGAAAATCTGCTGCCCTCTGCCAGAAAGTTGTCAGTGGGAAGAAGATTTACCTTCTAACATGACAATTACCCAAAGCACACAGCAAAACTGAACACACAGTGGTTGAAGGAGAAAAAGGTGAAGACTGTAGTCCACAAACGGTCACCATCAAATTTAACTGAACTTGAGCAGTTCTGCAAAGAAGAGTGGGCAAATATTGCAAAGTCTAGATGTACAAAGTTAGTAGAGACATACCCCAACAGACTAAAGGCTGTAATTAAAAAATTAAGGCAAATTAAAGCAAGGGGGTGATCCTTTTTCTAACTCAGTGAGTCTGGTTTTTATTTTTTTTATTATTATTTTTTTTTTCTGACATGTTGGTGTTATATCTTTCCCTTGGATGTTATAAGTTGCACTGAGTAAATACAGCTGGATAAAACAAAAATTGTGTCCGTCTTCATTTCCGGCTGAAAAGCAACAAAATGTGATTATTTTAAAGGGGGGTGATTCTTTTCTATACCCACTGTAAATCTCGCCACTTGCTAAACTACACACGTTAAGTAAGGATACATTCTGGCCATCGAACTAAACTGTAGTTTACTACTTGTATAAATTGGCTTGTATGGATTTGTATGTTAAAGCAGTGACGAAACTGGGTAAAGTGAAGACCTGTTCAGCACAAAATAAACAAATAGTACAAATCTGCTAAATGCAGTAAAAATAAAGACTCAGCCAGACTCTCATAACGTTTTCGTTTACGATGTGAGGAGAAATCATAATCATAGCTCATAGCCAAAATATTAGCTAAAAACATAGACTGCACAAGCATGAACATATACATATACATTGAAGACGTTATCAAATACAGTGGTGCCTGAAAGTTAGAATTTTTTTTGTTTTTTTAGACCTAAAACAACATCAGATTTTCACACAAGTCCTAAAAGTAGATAAAGAGAACCCAGTTAAACAAATGAGACAAAGATATTATACTTGGTCATTTATTTATTGAGGAAAATAATCCAATATTACCTGCACATCAGCTTAGAGGAGTTTTAGCCCATTCCTCAGTACAGAACAGCTTCAACTTTGAGATGTTGGTGGGTTTCCTCACATGAACTGCTTGCTTCAGGTCCTTCTACAACATTTCTATTGGATTAAGGCCAGGACTTTGACTTGGCCATTCCAAAACATTAACTTTATTCTTCTTTAACCATTCTTTGGTAGAATGACTTGTATGCTTAGGGTTATTGTCTTGCTCTATGACCCACTTTCTCTTGAGATTTAGTTCACGGAGAGATGTCCTGACATTTTCCTTTAGAATTCGCTGGTATAATTCAGAATTCATTGTTCCATCAATTATATCAAGCCGCCCAGATGCAGCAAAACGGGCCCAAACCATGATACTACCATCACCATGTTTCACAAATGGGATAAGGTACTTATGCTGGAATGCAGTGTTTTCCTTTCTCCAAACATAACAATTTTCCATTTAAACCAAAAAGTTCTATTTTGGTCTCATACATCCACAAAACATTTTCCCAATAGCCCTCTGGCTTGTCCACATGATCTTTAGCAAACTGCAGAAGGGCAGTGATGTTCTTTTTGGAGAGCAGTGGATTTCTCCTTGCAACACTGCCATGAACACCACTGTTGTGCATGATGGACTCTTGAACATAAACATTAGCCAATGTGAGACATGCCTTTAGTTGCTTAGAATTTACCCTGGGTTCTTTGTAACCTCGTGGATTATTACACATCTTGCTTTTGGAGTGATCTTTGTTGGTCGCTCCTGGAGAAGGTAACAATGGTCTTGAATGTCCTCCAATTGTACACATCTGTCTGACTGTGGATTGGTGGAGTCCAAACTCTTTAGAGATGGTTTTGCAACGTTTTCCAGCCTGATCAACAACTCTTTTTCTGAAGTCCTCAGAAATCTCCTTTGTTCGTGCCATGATACACTTCCACAGACATCTGTTGTGAAGATCAGACTTTGTTAAATCCCTGTCCTTTAAATAAAACAGGGCCTTCACTCACACCTGATTGTCATCCAACTGACTGATTTCACCTTCAAATTAGAGGTTCACATACTTTTGCCACTCACAGATATGTAATATTGGATCATTTTTCCTCAAAAAAGTATAATAATTTTGTCTCATTTGTTTAATTAGGCTCTCTTTGTCTACTTTTAGGATTTGTGTGAAAATCTGATTTTGTTTTAGGTCATATTTACCTTTATTTTAGGTCCATTCACAAACTTTCAAGCACCACTGTAAGTACTTTGTCATTTCTTTCTGAAGGATTCAAATACTTACTAATTTTTGTTATGTATTAATACTCTCAAACATGCTTGTCTCTTTTTTGGGGTTAAATTAGGCTTGCTTCTATTTTAGCCAAGTTAATCTGACTTGAAGGCAACCGAAACACAAGACTAAGCAAGTACACTGGAGTTGTCACTTGCACAGCAGGCTAGCTAATGAGTTTATGATTCATCCACCCTAAAGTTTCTAACATGTGACCATCCAGGAATTTGGAATTTGCAAGTAATTTGATTCAGTGGTGTCTTTTAAAGGATTGTCGTTGCCCCGTGCTCAGCATCCTGACTAATCCATTTGACTACAATGTGGCTGAATGCCCTGGATGTGTGTGTCTGCTGCTGGGGTGATTGCCTGTGTCTGAAAGTGTGTGTAAACAGCAAGAGCTGAGGAAGGGGCTGGACACGATACCTCAGACATAAGGCTCCCTTCTGCTGCTCCTTTGATTTGAGAAGAGCTGCTGAGTAAATGGGATTTGGAAGTTTATCCCCCCTCACGTGTCTCTGCGCTGGCCATCTCAGCCGGCCTTTGTACGTGTCAGTGTAGGCCACCACCCCCATGCCATGTACCCTTTGTCCTGACACTGGCTCTTTCTGTTAATTTCATCATGATACATTGAGTGGCAGCAGGTTCAGTGGATAAAATTACTGTGTTATGGTGTAAGCCTGGAATGTTGGGCTATTTAATTGGGGGTTGTTTTGCACTGATTATATATATATATATATAATGATTATAACGCAGTGTGTTGTGTTTAGGCTTGTGCACAATATAATAAACAAGTTGTAATTCATGCGTGTTGGGTGTTTTGCAATGGTGTTTCACACTGCAAAGAATATCTTAGCAAGTCAATTCATCTAATATTTTTTATAATAAGGTTATTGTAAATCATATATTATTATTCAGCCTGCTTTTAGATGCTTTTACTCATTTCAAATTTTAAACGTCCTTTTTGTATTGGCAGATAATTTTGTTTCCTTCTAGAAATAAATGCTTAAAATGAGAAAAATAATCTGCCAATAAAACAAGACCATTTCAAGCTTAGGTAAAAATCTGGGGGGAAATTAGGTTTAATGTTTTTTTTTTTTTTTAATCTTATAATAGGAAATATTAGATACTTTTGACTATATTCGAGATATTTTCACTTGCTAAGATGGTATTTTTTGCAGTCCAGGAAGTTTCTGAAGGCTACATGTTGTTTTCTGAGATGAGATTCTGAGATTAAAATTCTGAATTCGTTTTAATTCTGAAATTAATGGGTTTTTTTAATATATAAAACAAACAAATCTATTATAAATTTGTTTATTAAGAATAAACATTTATTATTACTTACAATTTTTTTATGCAACACTACTGTATATGGCAGTTTGATAGCAAACCTATATATCGTGATGCATATTGTGTATCGTAGAAATGTCTTCAAGAATCGAGATATGATATTTTTGTCATATCTCCCGACTCTAGTTGAAAGGCTTTGAGTATTGTGGGACTTCCTGGAAGTTGGCATTTTTTGTTTATATATCACAATACACTGAAAACATCTCATTATTGTTATTATTGTTATTGTTATTATTATTATTATTATGGTTGGTGGTGGTATTGGAGGAAGTATCAGAGTATTCTTCTGTATTAAGAAAGAAATTCTGGTTTGTGGTTTAGAAGAATCACATTTTAAAAGAAATAGTGTAAATTTCTGCTACATCAGCAAACACCAAGCCTGAACAAATCAGCCAGGGGCATTTGATAGCCTCCAGCAGTTGGTATCATGAAGACACCTGTTTATGTTGGCCCACCAAACAGAT
The DNA here is from genome assembly GCA_023630585.1 of Cranoglanis bouderius. Taxonomy (NCBI): domain Eukaryota; kingdom Metazoa; phylum Chordata; class Actinopteri; order Siluriformes; family Cranoglanididae; genus Cranoglanis; species Cranoglanis bouderius. The sequence goes on from CM042552.1 coordinate 11,271,381, forward strand.
GGTCGTCAGATAGCTGACCCTGAGGAGCAACTCGGCAGCTGAGGATCAATTAGAAAGTCACCATGAGTCAAGCAGCGTGGTCACTCTGTCCAGCTTCACTGTCAGCCTGATCACAGTATATTTAGGCTTTTGTTCAGGTGTATGAGTACTGGTAGATTTACCAAATTCTTTCATCAGGAGCTGATTATAATAACACCATCTTGCTGTTTCTCATATATTCCAGTAACCAACATGTTATATTTTATTCCGCCGACATTACCTCTTTGCTGTTCCAAAACACTGCTAGTCAGAGCTTTTTTTATTTAATTGAAAATTAATCAGCATCTTGTGCTCGAGATTTCCACAGTACTGCAGTAAAAATATATAGAGAATTAACTGTTTTTTTGAGCCAGAGTACCTGTCAGCTTCTTCCTAAATTAACTACTGGAGCAATGCTCTTTTGTGATCATCTCACCGGGTGTTATTATGTATCTCCACTTATTACAGGTTTACTGAACAAGACCTGATGGGTTCAGTTGTTGAAACTGATGGATGCTTTTTTTTTTGTGGCATGATGTGCCATTGTAAGTGTCCAAAGCTTTAAAGAAAAAAAAAAAAAAAGAAAACAACCATGGAGGACATCTTGAGACTAGCCCACTATGACTGACTCACTGACACATGAGTATATGCTCGTGAAATATATGCTTGTGAAATGAGCATATATTTATATAATGATATAATACAGGGTGTCTGAAAACGGATCCGAATATTATTGAGCAAAAAACATATAACGGCTGAGAAAATGCGTATAGCATAAGGTTGAAAGTGTAGAGCCAACCCTCTTCCTTGAGATCTACCTTCTTCTAGGTTTCATCTCCAACCATAATCTAACACACCTGTTTTAGTTGATCAAGAACTTCTTAAGGCATTGATTAGACGGTCAGGTGGGCAGAATTATGCTTGGAGCTAAAGTCTTCAGGAAGGTAGATTGAACAGGAACAGGGTTGGTGACCACTGATGTAGAGCATATGTTGTAAAAAATAAATACAGTATGTAGTTTTACTCTCATTGGTTTCTTGACTTTGTGGACACCCTGTATATAATAGTATTAATATTTTTTTATAAGTAGTAAGAATAATAATTATTTAAAGTTTAATCAAAATCCACTGATTGAAATATTAGAAAAATAAAAACTGGTTTAGTTGACATTCTGACTCATCCTTAGAATCCCTAGATTAGACGAATACCCCCCCTGTGGTCTGCGAGTGTAGTGTGAATTCAGTATGTAATTTGTAAGTAGGATATAATTATGTGTGGTACGGTGTAAGATATATAGATTATGACAGACTAGTCGAATTGTGCTGAATTATGAAACTCGTCAATGTTTCATGTCCATAATTAGTACAATGCAAAATATGACATCTTAGCAAGTTAAAATATCTTGAAAATCGTCAAAATGATCTGGCATTTCCTATTAAAAGATTACAAGAAAACCAAATATAAGATTATTAAACCCATTTCTAGACATATTTGACTATTTTAAAGCTTTAAATTTTCTTGTTCTATTGGCAGATAATTTTGCTAATTTTAAGCATTAATTTCTACAACGAATCAAAATGATCAGCCAATAGAATAAGAAAATTTAGCGGTTAATCTAGGCTTAATAATCTTATATTTGGTTTATTGTAATCTCATAATTGGAAATAGTAGATAAATTTGACTAGATTCAAGATATTTTCACTATATAAAGATAATTATTTTGCAGTGTAAGGGTGTAATGATCAGATGATTAGGATCAGTGCATGGACTCAAAAGGCAACTGTCATAAATCACTTATTATTATTATTATTATTATTGATTATAATTGCTTATAAATATATTATCAAGGATAATATATTAATAATAAGATTATCCAAAAAAGGACAGACAGCTGATGTGTAAAAAATAATTAATATTTTTAAACTGATGTGTAAAATAGGCCATCTTTACATCATCATAATTTACGAGTTAATGGTAGACCCGCCCCAAATTCTGAACAAAGTTGGTCGTGTAATTTTTTTGAGGCTGCTAAATCGAAGCATATCTTATCAGTTATTGTGAAATATCGAATTGTCAATTTATTATTCGAAATCCTATCGTATCATTTGGAAGTATGACGTTTACAAACCTAATAGCCAGCTCATATAGATGTAAAATGCTTTCAGGGCTAATTCAGTGTGTGTGACACATTCTGTTCAGATAATGATTCATTTCATATTGTGATATTGATCAAATACGGTGATGGTGATGAAATGTATGAATGATATTTAGCTACTCTGTATTTTATACATTCTTGCTAGCCTGTACTTATTTAATCTGATTCTATCCCACTTCATTTGACATGCTTTAGAGCAGTGATTCTCAAAATGGGGTCTCTGGACCCTGAAGCACTATTGGCCTATATGACTGGTCTTTTTGATTTGAATGGATTTAATCCAGACCTCAACTTAAAAAAAAGTAGGCCTATAAATAATTTCAAATTAGATCTAAAGTCTTCTGTTGGTGGACAGTTAAGGAATAATAATAAATAAATAAATAACCTGTCCAATAAATAACCAGAATATTATTGTACACATTGAAATAATGAGTTTACTTGAAGAGTTGAATAGGACTGTGTTCTTGAAATAAATTGGTGATACGGGGGTCTGTGGAATTCATTGCACAGTTAAAGGGGTCCCTGACAGCAAAGAGTTTAAGAACACCTGCTTTAGAGGATCTCAGAAGTGAAGCCAGTTTTAGTTTTTTTTTTTTACAAGGCTCCCAATTTTTTCTTTTATTTGTTCCCCCCCCCCCCCCCCCCGTTACCTAGCTCCATGTTCTGTATCAAGGGTAAAATGTTTTATGGCTTCAGATTTGGTTTATCAGCGCAGAAGGAAGGTGTTAGGAAGTCAAACTGCTTTGATGTTGTTCCAGGAAAACGACTTCAAAAAGCGCAGCTTGTGTGGTATGTTCTTCCCAGCAGCGTGATGTGAGAGCTAGGTGACGTCTCAGAAGAGGATGTAGAAGATGGCAACTTTTGACTTCAGGAAAAGAAGCTCCTCATACTGGCCTCTTCTTTTCTAAAACGTCATATTGTGGAAGTGTGTCTCAACAATGAAGATGTCTTTTTCCTCTATAACTAGGGAAACACACTTATTGTCTGTGGTTGTTCAGATGCCCCCCACCATACAGACACACTTCGACCCCTCAGAGCAATCACCACCCCCCCATCACCCCCACCCCCCTAGACGCACTCTCTCTGTCCGTCATTCTCCCTTTCTCTCCCTAGCTCTCTCTTTTTAAGCAACATGCAATGCTTTTAACATAATTTGGCCTATTGTTTAGCTGTGACCCAGCCCCCCCAGCTTCTAGTCAAAGAAAAAAAAAAACACAAAGAAGGGTGAGCCACTGTAGTCCCTCAACTAGCCAGGTGTTTCCCACTGCCGGGCTGCTCCCTAATGGCCGAGGCCTCGTGCTGCAGCTGCCTGCTCAGGACCTCTTTTGTGTGGCTCTATTGTTGGCCACACACCCTTCGTTGATTCATGGGCCGCACGAGGGAAGACCTTTTGGAATGACAGCCACTGGCTTATCTGCACACTCCCCCAGTTTGAGTGTGTGTGTGTGTGTGTGTTCCATTGTAAGCCGGCTGCTCTCTCATTGGTCCACGAGCAGACTCACTAATGGGGGAATGGTAGACATTGTACCTCCATCTGCTCCAGCTCTCATTGTTTAAGCCGCCTTCTGCAGAAAAAAGATCTATGGTGCAGACTTTCTTCCTCAGTTGACGCGAGTGTCTGAAGGGCCGCTGCACCACCAAGCTTTGGACGCTGTTTCAGTTTTCCTTTTGGACAGCATAGAAGCACACAGGATCTCTAGTTTGTATGAGACAATCCACTGAGGCAGGCCGATATAGGATGCAAGATATTTTTACTACTTTTACTCCTTGAAAGCACTTTCTAAGGAACTTTCCAGCGGATGCTAGAGACGGTGTGTCCTCACTGGTGGTGAGTGTGTTTAACTCTTACATACCTCTCGGGTTATATGATTATATGCTTTCATTTCACATGGAAAGTGCCTAGGATTTGCATGGATCATAAATGAATGAGAAATGCTTCTCAGTAGGCATATGATAGTGCTAAATATTGATGGTATTTCCATCTCACTCTCATCCTTTAAATATGGTCTAAGTCTCACCAAGTGATGGAAGATATCTGGGCTAGTGATAAAAATAGAACGTGATATTTTTATTGTCTCTGCAATATATTTTTACTGCTTGTAGTTATATACTGCATGTTATAACTCCTAGAGTTTTACTACTGCCAGGGCAAACTGTTAAAACCAATCATTTTTTGAATGCATGGTATCTGTTATTGGCATGAATGAAGGGGGTTGTGGATTCTGCATGTACCCAAGTTGGGAAGTTTGGGAAGAGAACAGGGTTACCGGTCTACATGGCCGTTGCCATGGAGGGGACATATTTGCACTCTGGGGTTAAGACAAGGTTTTTGATTGTCACGTGACCACTCGGAGGCGGGGCATATGCAGCAGGCGGCTGTTTTGAGCAGCACGGCAGAAGCAGGAGGAGGACACCAGTTGCTGTTCCCCCGTGGCCTCAGCAGACATCTGTTGCCCTGCTGGCTGCATCCCACCGGCCCTCACCCTTGCTTTTGTTTCAGGAGAAGCGCAGACAGCACATCACCCCCCAACCCCCCCACCCGACACACAAACACACAATAACTGCCAAGACATGCACTGCCTTAGGGACCCCTGGTCTCCCTCACTGCATCTCTGTGGGTTTAACTCTTCTCCATGCCTACGCGCACACCCCAGGAAAAAAAACGACGTGTTACATATTCATTACCGCTACATTAATGACACGCGGCTGGGCTGGGCTGGGCCGGCCCGCTGGTGGAGTTTGAAAAATGCCAACAAATCAAATGGAAGCGACGCTATTGGTTGGCAAATTTCCATCTAGACTGCATCAGCCAGACTTTCCCTAAAAATTCCCTAGAAAAAGAAACTGCAGTCTTGGGCCAGTTATGTCACTATGAGCTGAGTTGGCTAACATTATTTAGCGCATTTGAAACTTTTTTTAAAAATCCTGAGCCTTGGTGTGCATTTGAACAAAAATAATAACCATGTATATGGCTTACTAGTAATCCTATAACATGTATTTCCCCAAGGGAAAAAAAATTGTGCTTAATAAAAATAAAATTTGGTGACTCAAAAACCAGTCATTACAAGTTTAGAGAGTCCAGTATTTCTGGTGTTCCACAGTTTTAAGATGTAAAACATAACTGACATTGTGAGAAATATATCAATAATTGCAACAAATATATAGTTATATTAAGAAAGTTTTAAACATACTACCTAAGCTTGTTGACTAAACCGAGCTTGTTTTGATGGCCTGAATGTTTTCTGTCAGATTGGTCTCTTACATGGTTTCATTTTGTACTATTTTGCATTCTTTGTGAAGAAGGAGGAAGATAGTAGGCCTAGACGAAACATTTTGTCTGGCTTTTGTGATACCTCTTTATACATATGCATACTGGAAAAAATTAGCCTGAAATCAGCTAGCCGTAGGGCTGGGCGATGACAAAAATATCATATCACGATACTTGAGGACATTTCTACGATACACGATGTGTATCACGATATATCATTTAGCTAACAAACTGTCTGCAAAACAGTAAAATTTACAGTAAAAGTAAAATTTACAACAACAAAAAAACGAGTTTGACAATACTTTTCTTTAATACCTACAAAGACAAAGATTAAGTAAAACAAAAATTATGTCAAATCAACCGCATCCATTTAGTACCATTTCATTTGTAATGATTAAAAACGTTTAAAAAAATACATCACCATACCAACGATATCTCAGAGAAGTGTATCCCGTAATCATTTATCACAATATCAATATTATATAGATATATCGCCCAGCCCTAGGTAGCTGGTTTGCTTTTAATCTGCTTGTATGCTGATTGTCAGAGTGGTGCCACAAACTCTTTAGTTATGCCAGGACAAGTCACTCACCTGAACCACCTTCCCTGTCCAGCCTCCCTTCCCCTTAAATCCTTTTGTTGGACCAAACTAAATTATTCCCGCTCTGCAGTGGCATTTGGAAGGAGCGTCCTTTAAGCAGCTGCAACCTAGCAACAGTTGGAGACTTTCCAGGCGGCCCTTTGTTTGGCTTGTACCCCCTCCCCAACCCCCTTCAAATTCAGCTACGTCTTATTAAAACTGGGCATGTGCATCTGTCTGTGTGAAGTGACCCGGTTATCTCTGCTTCCTTCTACTATCTTTCCACAATCATTACAAATTCTACATTTAATAGCAGCCATGTATGCATTACAGTATTTTCCGAATAACTGAAAGTATGATTTGACAGATGTATTTTTTTCTTACAATTTTATGTCTGGTTAAACATTGAAATGCCAAATAAATCTAGATTTGATTGTTTACATGAAGTCTAATTCATTTACATGTCAGTTTCCTGATTACATCCTTGAACAAACAGTAGTCTCAATATTAGCCATTTATATTTATCTTCAGTTAATCTGAAGCTTCAGAAGGTGCTGCTTGGAGAACTTATTTACTTCTAACGGTGATCTGGCTTTTTTTTTTAAATGCTTTTATCAGCCAGATCAAGGATGATAGACCTCCAGGAGCAAGCTTTAGACCAACTGTGTCTTTGTTGTTCATAGTTGTCGTTTGTTTTTAAGTGTGATCTCTTTTGTCCCCTCCAGGTTCACATGACCAGAGCAGTCTGAGGGGTGAGTAACAGTTGGTCCAGAGGTCAGAAGAGGTCACAGGCAGCACGGCACTGAATGTCCGTGACAGCTTCATGGGCCTGAAGGACCATCTGGATGATGGAGCAGGCCACATCCTCGACCTGGGGCTGGATCTGGACTACCTCCATGTGAAGGCTGTAGACCGGCAGGCCGGTGCAGATGCCCTTTCCAGAATGGACAGGGGCTCATTGGACACCAGCGAGGAAGGAGCGCCCAGCTCTGGGAGATGTCTTTCTTCGTCCCGAGGTGACTCAGACGACAGCTGTGGATCTGATGGCGAGATGGAGCGGGGTTGTACTCTTGCTCCAAGCGATGGATCGGCTCGAGCTGTACATCCGCCGCTTTGCCGCTCTCCGTGTCTGGATCTGGATTCCCCAGGGCTGCCGGAAGTGACGCAGGATAATCCAAATACTGAAAATTCTCTAAGGGAGTACCAGACCAAGTTGGAATTCGCTCTGAAGCTGGGTTATGCTGAGGACTTGGTCCGATTGGTATTAAGCAAGCTCGGGTCAGACGCGCTGATCAATGACATCCTAGGGGAGCTGGTGAAACTTGGCAGCAAGTCAGACAGCGACAGTGGCGCGGCGACTTCCTCCACTTCCACTTCTTTGTCTTTAGCGTCTTCTGGGTCATCGTCTTCTTCAGCATGTAGCTTCTCAGACTCTACCGATTCGCGATGCTCCGAGTCGCCATCACAGTCAATCCTGGATGACAAGGATAACCTACGCCCCATAGTTGTGGACGGAAGCAATGTAGCCATGAGGTGAGAGTCAAGAAATGCAGAAATCCCACATCTTATATTTTATGGTTATACTTTATCTTTTAAGAACTGTAGCGCATAACATACCAACAGGTTACTCCCATTTATGTTCTTTCCTACATCATGAACTTCCAGATACACTTCAGGTTGTTGGGTCCAATATCAGTTTCATAAATTGGAAGCATTGTACATATCCGTTATCCAGGTATGTCATTTTTAGTTAGCTAGATGATATAATCTGGCAACATTCTTCCTTGTTGTGTTATTGCTACAGACTGTTCGCAGTAAATCGTATTAAAATCTCAATCCATTTCTCAATACAGTTCGATTCAAGAACAGCATTGATTCAGCTCTCAGTCTGCCACTGTGTAAAAGAGAGCACTGCTATTCTTCCTTTGCTGGGATGGATCTATGATCATATACCTTGTACCACATAACCTCATGCACACAGTGACTCAACGAGTGGAGAAACGTCAGAAAGCTGTGAATTTTAAAATGACCCAAACGCCCGCTTTTAGTGAGGAACAAATTTGTTCTAAACAACATAAATATAGCGAACTGAATACTTTATTCCCCATGACTTAACAAACGACAAATCACTGCATAAAATGAGTGATTTGGGCAAGTTATTATTACGTGTCAAGCGTGTTTATCAAGCGGTTTATGATCATTACAGAAACATGACCATGACTAATTATTTAAATAGCTATTACTATTGCTGGATTCTTTTTAACTTTGGGAGGACACACTGCACTTTTGCATCTTAATATAATTAAAGTTTTATACTAAATAGCAATTATTTTTGCTCGGGATTTACACTTTTGCAGTACAAATCTGCAGCAAATCAGTCATTTAAATCGCAGACGCTAACTAGCGCTTACTTGATTTTTCCACGTTGTAGTTGTGAACAACCTGAAGTGAGAATTAGGGGACGCACCAGTTCTGTTTTTCGAATACAGTCCTGACTATTCTGTAAACAAAAGAAAAGCTCTTGGCTTAATTGATTTTAATGAATAAAAATGTAGCTTGCAAGTCTCTTCTGTAGGGTATCACCCTATTACATCTACATAAAAAGCATAAAACATAAACCCAGAGGTATCAAATTACATTTCTAATGAAGAACTGAGTCTTTCACACGTCGTTTCACTGTGTTATCAAAGAATTTGTTACTTCAACCCCAGGGAGGCTACCTTGCATGTTAAGGTTAATGTACAGTACTGTGCAAAAGTTTTAGGCACATGCACAGAAATGCTGTAGAGCAAAGATGCCTTCAAAATAATGAAATTAAATGTTTGTACATTTGAAAAAAAAATATACCGTAAAGAGCAGTAAACAGCAGTAAATGAAACAAAGTCAATATTTGGTGTGACAAAAAAAAAATGTAAGTAAAAACAGTAGTCTCCAGTACAGTTTGTGCAGTTTTATAGGGAAATGAGCTGGTAAGTTTTATTGAGCATCTTGCAGAATCAGCCACAGTTCTTCTGGAGACTTTGACTTTCACACTTGCTTCTTATTTTTGCAGCAAAACCCAGCAGCCTTCATTGTGTTTTTTGTCTGAAAAGTGTCTCTTATGTAATATGCTGCTTTCTTTAATGACATACAAACATTTTTCTGTAACATTTCATTTTGCACTAGAAAACTAATGTTTGGGAATCTAAAATGTTTTTTGTACTGACTTGATAATGTAGAAGTCATAAAATAAAAACACTATAACAAAGTTTGTACAAAAAAAAAAAAAATAGGGTGCCTAAAACTTTTGCACAGTACTGTAGGTTGATAAAAAATAGCCCCCCAAAAAGTACACATGCCTATTTTTCGTCTTCTGATTTAAGGTGACAAAACCTCTTTCCGTTAAAGTCTTAACGGAAAGCACAGGTGTGCTCTGCTAGTTTGCACTGCTGAGAGGTTGAATGTAAATACAAATAAATGGGCGCGTGCTAGCTCGCTCTCTGAAGCAGCAGGAAACCTACCATTGTTTACCGAGACCACAGAGTTAAGTGTGTGATGGTGCATGAACCTTGTTTATCTTTTATTGTCGTATTCTGCCGTTCATGATTGATCATTTATACCACAAAACCCACCATACGGATCTACCGCATTGCGTTTCCTCTTCAGGTGCTCACAAGTTGTGCTCCTGTGCGAAGCTAATTCACATTTACATAGACTACACTGAATGTTACCATGTCCCCAAACTGGATGTCTTTCACTCGGTTTTGCTGACCATCTTGAGTTTTTAACTACGAACAGCAATAAACATGGAACAAATCCCATGAACAGATTTAACTGAAGTACTCCATTAAAAGTGATAGATGTGGAATAATGACTTGTTTAAAATGTATATATTTCTTTATTCCTTCTAACCTACCAACCAAAACCTTGGAGCATCTCCACACATTTACCCCAAATAAAAAAAAACCCCATAAAAGTGGGATTTCACCAGTAACAAACTGGTTAATTTACTTGTGTAGCTAGCCTAGCATGCAGGTTCTGGAGATAAGTACCATGTAGTTGTTAAATCAGGCCTGATAACACTACATGGCCAAAAATATGTAGACACCTGACCTTCACACCCATACGTGGTTCTTCCACAACCTCTTGTCACAAAGTTGGCAGCACACAATTGTCTAGAATGTCTTTGTATGCTGTAGCATTACAATTTCCCTTCACTGGAACTAAGAGGCTCAAACCTGCTCCAGCATGACAATGCGCCTGTGTACAAAGAGTGGTCCATAAAGACCTGGTTTGCAAGGTTGGGGTGGAATCTCAAGCCCTGACCTCAACCCCACTGGACACCTTTGGGACGAACTGGAACACTGACTGCCTGACATCACTAATGCTGTTGTGGTTGAATGAGCAAATCTTTTATATCTATTATAATCTATTATAAGAGCAAAGGAGGAATAATGTGATGGTCAGGTGTCCACAAACATTTGGCCATATAGTATAGGTTCAAGCTTTTTAGGTTGAGCTCACTATGTAAAAATCCCCCAAACCATTTTAGGAAAGTACTGAAAACGTCTCTGCTGAATGGAAAATTGTGAAATTGTGCACTTTTGACAAATTTTGACCAAACCATAATCAGAATCAGCAATTCAAGAGGAATGAACCATTTTCAACAGTGAAGCTGGATTTTTAGCGTCGTAATTGTTCATGTGACTCTCCTTATCTGAATAGAAGAGTCTGTTTCTCACGGTAACGTGTCTAGACAAAGCGGTTTTAGGGACACTGACCTTTGAAAGCTAGTGAAACACATCACTAAGAGGAATACATTGTTTTGAAGTGATTTGTCAAGAGGAATGAAGTGAAAATTGCTGAAACTGAATTTCCTGATATTGCTTAATCAGTTTCTCAACATCTACGTACATTCCTATATGATGGCTAGAGCAGGCTAAACTTGAACCTCTGTATTATTTGCACCTCGATTCAGACTGTTTGTTTTTTTTTTTTTGATGGGTGGGGAGCTAACTGACATGAAATACTATTGTTAACAGTTTTTTTTTATCCTTCCATGACCAAATATCTAAGTCTATTGTCATGCCAAAGCATTATATATTTGTCACAAACAGGCAAAAAAAGAAGTGGTTTGTGTCAGTTTTGATGAAACTTGTGAAAGGGTTCGTATTTTACATTTCTAAAACTTTTGTGCAATGGCAATTTTGTAATCATTTTTGTTTGTCTCTCTCTGCCTCACAAAAAGTGTACAAAATACACCATTATACCTTTGGCAATGTATCTTTTTCCATACATAAAGAGATGCACTTCATGTGTTATCTCTCTCACACTCACTTTCTCTCTTTAATGTTGCAGCCATGGCAACAAGGAGGTCTTTTCTTGCCAAGGTATTCAGCTCGCAGTGGACTGGTTCCTTGAACGTGGCCACAAAGACATCACAGTGTTCGTACCAGCGTGGAGGAAAGAGCAGTCCAGACCTGACGCTCTCATCACAGGCAAGTCCACCTCACACCTGTTCTGTGTACTCATTTCTGTTTAGTCACACTTCTCTTGGAAAGCTGCAGTCCAGAACACTTTGGTGTTTTCCAAGCACAAACAAGTCTGATTCGGCTCATTAGTTAATTACAGGTTTGAGAGAGCCAGGAAATCAACTTGGCTAGAATCTGGGCTTCCAGGACTACAGTTGTGCAATCATGCTCTCTAATAATTTGGATGCTCTTAGTTTATTTGGAGCTTATCTGCGGTGTCCAGAGATTCCGATTTTAGGCTTTACTAATATAAGTATAACATTATGCCCTGGTTAAGTTATACCTCTATACAGTCTCAGCATTAGATATGAAACCTTAAAAGTTGTTTTATTCCCATTCCTTCAGATCAAGAGATCCTGAGGCGACTGGAGAAGGACAAGATCCTGGTTTTCACACCCTCTCGCCGGGTCCAGGGGCGTAGGGTGGTGTGCTATGATGACCGGTTCATCGTCAAGTTGGCTTACGAATCGGATGGCATCATCGTCTCCAATGACAACTACAGGGATTTGGCCGTGGAAAAACCAGAATGGAAGAAGTTTATTGACGAACGACTTCTCATGTACTCGTTTGTCAATGACAAGTGAGTCTTCCTGCCGTTATATTATTCCTACGTGCTTTGGTAGTTTTTATACCTGCCTATTATCATTATTGCCTTATTTATCAAAGGTTCGATCAAAACTACCACCATTAGTTCCTTATTTCAACGTTGGTGTATCTGTACGATTTCACTTAGGGTTAGGGTCTCTAGGGTTAGGGAACATTTTAATAACCTGAAAAATGTTTGATTTGCAGTTAAATAATCAAAACCATTGTCCATATAATCATTAAATTAGAGTATATAGTATGTAGAGTGGTAGGCCTATAAGTAGTAATAAAAATATCAGATAACATTAATAACTGTAACTGCAGACATGGAAACATCATATGTACTGTGTAGCTACACTGAGTGAAGATTGTGGACCTGCAGCCATGGCAAGCTTTGTTTGATTGCTTTTACAGTCCTATTGGAACGGCAATTCAATTGTTCGTGCTATACACCAAAGCCATTTGGGTTTATGATCAAAAGATGGATAGTTTAGGAGTATAGGAGTTCGGCTTTTATTTCCTGGTATTTACATCTAGATGTGTTAAACAACATAAAACATAGAACCTTCTGTATCAGCCCACCCAATTTTTAGGTGAGCAAAAGTATAGGAACATATATGTCTTGAAGTAAATTAAAGTAAATAAAACTAAAGTAAAGTAAATATCTGGTTGCATATCCCTTGAAATAACTGCATCAAGCCTGTGACTCCGTGACATCATGAAATTGTTGGTTTCTTCTTTTGTGTTGCTTTTCCGGGCTTTTACCTCAGCCCCTTTCAGTTGTTTTTTGTTTCGGGGGATTTCTCCCTTCAGTCATCTCTTCAGGAGGTGAAATGCTGCTCAACTGGGTTAAGGTCTGGTGATTGACTAGGCCAGTCTAAAGCCTTCCACTTTCCCCCTCATAAAGTCCTTTGTTGAGTTGGCAGTGTGTTTTTATCATTGTCTTGGTGCATGATAAAGTTCTACCCGATTAATTTGGATGCATTTCTCTGTAAATTAGCAGACAAAAATGTTCCTGTAAACTTCTGAATTCCTTCTGTTGCTACCATCATGAGTTACATCATCAATAAAGCTGAAGCAGCCATACAAGCCCAAGCTGTGACACTACCTCCACCATGTTTCACAGATGAGTTTGTATGTTTGGGATCATCTTTCTCCACACTTTGGCCTTTTCATCATTTTGGTAGAGGTTAATCTTGGTTGCAGAACTTTTGTGGCTCATCTCTGTATTTCTTTCTGATTCTTACTGCTGATTAGTGGTTTACATCTTGTCGTATGGCTTCTATAGTTCTGCTCTCGACGTCTTCTTCAAACTAGGCTTGCCACGATAAATGGTCATACCAGTTATTCCGATTATGAGGGATGATACTGGTATGAAATTTTATATTTTAATTTAAGGGGGAAACATTATGAATGAAACTTATTTAATAGCAACCATTCCTACATCAATATCCTACCGAATAGAACAGCCTTAAATAATGTATAAGTTGCCTAATGAGTTTGTGACTTGTGATAAATTAAATGAACGCATTGAAAGTTATTTACTGACGCATCAAAACTACACAAGCAGCATAGCATGCGCACCGACAGATGTCGTCACGTTTAACTGACAGGAACAACTGTGCGAACAACTCCTCCTCTTATGCAACACACAACAATAATTAGGAAATTTCCCACAGGTGTGTGTAATCTGTGTCGCTCACCTTCTCCAGCTCCGCCCTCCATTCACAAGATGGCGCTAAACCCGCCTCCACAGGCGTGTCGTTAGAAGTTTGGTAAACAACACAATTTAATTTCATGACACTTTTTTCCCCCAGTTTCATTTTCATATTTTGTTAAAAAATAAAAATCAAAGTTTGAAATCAAACTGCCTTGCGTTATTGTGTAGGCTATTATAGCACCATCTTATAGCACCATATTGTAGCACCCATACTACATACCACCATCTAGCGACCAGCCAGTGCTAGTAATGGTATTACCAGTTTGAACGAGGGATAATGTACCGGTGTGAAAATTATGATATCGTGGCAAGTCTTCTTCGAACGGTGGATTGTGATATCTTCACCTCTGCCCTGTGGAGGTAGTTGGTGATGTCACTGACTGTTGTTTTTGGGTTTTTCTTCATAGCTCTCACAATGTTTGTCATCAGCTGTTGTTGTTTTCCTTGGGCGATCCAGTCGATGTCTTTTGCTCAGTACAGCAGTGGTTTCTTTCTTTTTCAGGACACTCCAAATTGTTGTATTGGCTATACCCAATGTTTGTGCGATGCCTCTGATTGATTTTCCCTCTTTTCTCAACTTCAAAATGGCTTGCTTTTCTCCCATAGATGGCTCTCTGATCTTCATGTTGGCTTATCCTTTTTAACAAATACAGTGAAACTGAAGGCTAAAATCAAGAGCAGATGTTCAGAGCTATTTATTGTTTAAACAATCAATCTAAGGACACACCTGGGTAACAAGAAACACCTGTCAGTCACATGTTCTATTATTTCTGCTCACCCACAAATGGTGTGGTCTGATACAAAATGTGCTACATTCTATGTCGTTTAACACATATACAGGTGCATCTCAATAAATTAGAATGTCGTGGAAAAGTTCGTTTATTTCAGTAATTCAACTCAAATTGTGAAACTCGTGTATTAAATAAATTCAATGCACACAGACTGAAGTAGTTTAAGTCTTTGGTTCTTTTAATTGTGATGATTTTGGCTCACATTTAACAAAAACCCACCAATTCACTATCTCAACAAATTAGAATACTTCATAAGACCAATAAAAAAACATTTTTAGTGAATTGTTGGCCTTCTGGAAAGTATGTTCATTTACTGTACATGTACTCAATACTTGGTAGGGGCTCCTTTTGCTTTAATTGCTGCCTCAATTCGGCGTGGCATGGAGGTGATCAGTTTGTGGCACTGCTGAGGTGGTATGGAAGCCCAGGTTTCTTTGACAGTGGCCTTCAGCTCATCTGCATTTTTTGGTCTCTTGTTTCTTATTTTCCTCTTGACAATACCCCATAGATTCTCTATGGGGTTCAGGTCTGGTGAGTTTGCTGGCCAGTCAAGCACACCAACACCATGGTCATTTAACCAACTTTTGGTGCTTTTGGCAGAGTGGGCAGGTGCCAAATCCTGCTGGAAAATGAAATCAGCATCTTCAAAATGCTGGTCAACTGAAGGAAGCATGAAGTGCTCCAAAATTTCTTGGTAAACGGGTGCAGTGACTTTGGTTTTCAAAAAACACAATGGACCAACACCAGCAGATGACATTGCACCCCAAATCATCACAGACTGTGGAAACTGAACACTGGACTTCAAGCAACTTGGGCTATGAGCTTCTCCACCCTTCCTCCAGACTCTAGGACCTTGGTTTCCAAATGAAATACAAAACTTGCTCCCATCTGAAAAGAGGACTTTGGACCACTGGGCAACAGTCCAGTTCTTCTTCTCGTTAGCCCAGGTAAGACGCCTCTGACATTGTCTGTGGTTCAGGAGTGGCTTAACAAGAGGAATACGACAACTGTAGCCAAATTCCTTGGCACGTCTGTGTGTGGTGGCTCTTGATGCCTTGACCCCAGCCTCAGTCCATTCCTTGTGAAGTTCACTCAAATTCTTGAATCGATTTTGCTTGACAATCCTCATAAGGCTGCGGTTCTCTCGGTTGGTTGTGCATCTTTTTCTTCCACAATTTTTCCTTCCACTCAACTTTCTGTTAACATGCTTGGATACAGCACTCTGTGAACAGCCAGCTTCTTTGGCAATGAATGTTTGTGGCTTACCTAGTGAACCAAACTGAGAGACCATTTTGAAGGCTCAGGAAACCTTTGCAAGTGTTTTGAGTTGATTAGCTGATTGGCATCTCACCATATTGTAATTTGTTGAGATAGTGAATTGGTGGGTTTTTGTTAAATGTGAGCCAAAATCATCACAATTAAAAGAACCAAAGACTTAAACTACTTCAGTCTGTGGCATTGAATTTATTTAATACACGAGTTTCACAGTTTGAGTTGAATTACTGAAATAAATGAACTTTTCCACGACATTCTAATTTATTGAGATGCACCTGTAGATATAAATACCAGGAAATAAAAGCTGAAATTCTAAACTCTCTTCTCATATTCATCGTTTGATCTCAAACCCAAATGTCTTCAGTCTGCATAACAAAAAACTAACTGGCCAAGCTTGTTTTGATGCTGTACTTTTCATGAATCAACACAGACTCGGTTGTATTTCGTTTAGTGCGCTCAAATCTGCACTCGTTTCTATGCAACAGTGATAAATAAGGGGCTCATGAGTTTTAAATCATGTTAATGGTAACAGTTTGAGATATCTATTAATATGCTAATAGTGAATTATTTTTCCATTGCAAAGGTAGCTATCTAATTAAAAAACTCTGTCCTTCAGGTTCATGCCTCCTGATGATCCCCTTGGTCGCCATGGCCCCAGCCTTGAGAACTTTCTGAGAAAAAGGCCTATCATCCCAGAACACAAAAAACAGCCTTGTCCATATGGTAAATACTTATCCCTCTGTTCTTCAGCTAAACCCTGCCATACAGTCTCCTGTTGTGAACTAGATCCAATTTAAATATCAGTTTTATACCAGTGCATGTGTTGGCTACATTAAATGTTTCAAATTGAATACATATTTTTTTCCATTGTGCTAAATTTTTAGCGGTGGAAAATCCCTGTTAAAAGGGTCCCATTAGCTTGCATTTATGGACATTATTGCCATTTGCATTCTTGGGCAAGCAGTGATAAATGCATTTGTTGTTGGCTCCTTTAGGAAAGAAGTGCACTTATGGCCACAAGTGCAAATTCTACCACCCAGAGCGTGGCACCCAGCCCCAGCGCGCCGTAGCCGACGAGCTCCGTGCCAGTGCCAAGACCTCTGCAGCCAAAGGCACAAATGAGTCTGGCCTAGTGAAAAGCCACAGTGTTCCTGGAGGCTCTCGTAATGATAAAACCGGTGACGGAAAGCGTTCACACTCAAAGCGGCAGTCGGACCCCAGTGTCCGCACCCTTTCGTACGGTGACGTGGAGGACAAGCTGAGCGCCAAAACCAAAGCAGACCCCCAGAACAGCAGCTTGACCCTACCCCCTGCACCAGGTGGGCCCCCTTCTTGCCACACTCACACACAAGACCAGAGAGAACAACTGTCATGCTTTTCCAAAAATCATGCAGTGCCAGCTTTCCCTCAAACAGACTCCTACCCCACCTGTGAGTCTCCGGACCTCAGCTACTACTCCCTTGTTCGTGGCTACTCCGGCCTCAGCTTGTCGACCCAAAGGAGCCCAGAGCGACCTTTCCTTTCTGACATGGATGCACGGCTCAGTTCCGTGGCATCTGACTGCAGCAGCGAGGGCAGCGCCAGCTCTGATTCGTATGGCACGGTGCCTCCTGGTGAGCGCTCCTGCATGAGCTCGCCTGACTCACTGTTGGACGATGGGCTCAAGTGTCATCATTACCACCATCTCCATCACCACCGCAGGCAGTACCCGCTGCCCATGGTCCTGAATCCACCACCCCACCACCACCACCAGAGCCGTGTGCTTTCCCCAGTCCCTTCGACTCACCCAGGGTACCATCACGGGATGGCCCGCGGACACAGCTTCACACAAGACGACCAGCCTCCAGAGCCCCACTTTAAGCACTCAGTGTCCTACATTAGCCCACAAGTTCAGCACCAGATGATTGGTGCCAGATCCAGTTGTCCTGGAGAGTACCCTCCTCAGAGTTCCCCACTGAGTCGAGGACTGGCATCCACACGTCTTGACAGCGTGTCCGACTCCAGGCTCTATGAGCGCTCGCCCCTTTTGGCCAGGAAGCCCTTCACAGACCAGGAGAGGATGGCTAGCTGGGAGCCATACTATCAGCAGCCCTGCTACGAGCCCTTCACCTTTCAGAGCCTTCCAGAAAACAGGCAGCAAGCATGGCGGGTGCCTTGGGGACAAACTCCTCTTCATCCTTCTCCTCCTCATCCATCCCATAATCCCCACCAGCACCAGGAACCACCTGTCCTCAGTCGCTACCAGGAATTGCGTGAGAAAGTGTTCGTCAACCTGTGCAACATCTTTCCCACTGAGCTTGTGCGTCTGGTCATGGGCCGGTATCCTCACGTTACCGATGCCCAACAGCTGGCAGCCGCTATTCTGGCTGAGAAGAGCCAGACTGGATACTAACAACCCCTGCAAATGATTGGAAGTGTAGCAAATATATTGAGTTCAATTAACTTGTGTGTTTCCTGAGGATTACAGAGGCATCTACTAAGGATAGTCGAGGCCTTGATAGGTCATACAGTGCTTCCGTTTGGAGGTTTTACAAGGTTTGGTTGGAAACCTTTAACCATGGTCGTTGTGAGGATGAGTCATGTCATACTTGGATTTTCTGTCAAGTTGAGTTGTGTTTTTTTTGTTTTGTTTTGTTTTTTTTTTTGTTCAGCAGTGGAGCCATAACTGCTAGTAGCAATTTGTCTACCTGAAGTGTGAATGTGGAAATGAGTGCGACATTATTTATTTTAGTCTATATATTTCCAGTAAGGTTTGCTTTACGTTGATAGTTTGGTTCAGGTGAGCATGTACTGATTCACAAGGCACTTTTACATTGCTGTTTATCAAATGTAAAGTTTGATAACTTATGTCAATCAAACAAGAACTGATGGAAGGCCAGATGATTTGTCGGAGTGAACAGCGTACTGATATCAGGTTGTTGTTGCTGATGCAGAAATTGGGCTCACATGGAAACATAAGAAATGGCCAAATAAAGAGCAAGCAAAGGGCAGGACCCTGTTTACTATACATTTTATTTAAAGTCAGTTTAAATACATTCCCACAATATCTGGCCTTTCATAATCCTTGTGATATAATGCCTACTCTCACTTGAAATTTTATGTTTTGTTTTGCTTTAGTGTCTCAAAATTGCTTTCCCCATAACCAATTTTTGAATCACGAATCATTGGGTCTTTGGGGAAGCGCACCAGTAGCTGGCCCAGTGAAGTACTCACTGAGTATTATTTTAGTAGTAAAGTTGTGTTAAATTATTATCGTTTATTTCTCACAGGTATCTTTTAAGCTTTGTTGTTCTGTTTGGTTTTATTACACAGAGACATTTATTCATGTGTGGATGTGCGGTCATGTGCTCGTCTGTATGTCTGGGAGCAAAATCTCGTCAACCAACTTGCATCATATTGCCAGTGTTATTAGATTCAGTGGCAGAGTTTCCCAAAAGGGATGTTTTCTTTTTTTTTTTTTTTTTTTTAGAAACAAAGAATTTAACTTTTACTCAGCACTTTTTGGGAAACTTTTGCCATGGTCCATAGCCACAGGTGTAGTGTAGGTGAGACAGACGCCACCAGTCTGTCTTTGTACCTTAGTTTTAGTAAGGGATGTCTCTGGCCTCATATATTGAATGCGTGCCACTGTCACTCGTCATCTCCATCCTGGTGCTGTACAAGCAGTTCCGAGGGGAAACCTGATCGGGTGAGCAGCTTTTTTGAAAGTCGCACGTTCGGGAACTTCCAATGAGACGTTTGTGTCTTTTCCTGACGTGACCTGTGGTAGCCAGAGAATACCTGTCCTCGTTGATACAAATTGTATCTTTTTTTTTTTTTTTTTTTTTTTAACTTAAAAAAAAAAAAAAAACAGAGACATTTATATACATATTAATCTATGGATAAAATATATTCACACAGTTATGTACAATATGAAGTACTTGTGTAATTTAAGATATTTTTGGCAACATTTTATCATTACTTCAAGGACAACGGTTGAAGTGTTTCCTTCATTTTTTTTTTTTTTTTTTTGGTGGGTTAAAAAGAGCATCAAATGCATCTTTTAAAAAGGATGGAGGGTATTACCATGATGAAGATATTTGCTAATTATTTTATTTATTTATTTTATTTGGAAGCATAGGGTTATTTATGGTCTATACCTAGAATTAAGAAGTGGGTTTTGGGGTATGAAGTTGTTTTTTTTTTTTTAAACAATTTTATGAGGCAAAATGATTGATTCTATGTATTATTAGGTTTTAATCTGTTTTCTGTCGATACGGTTCTCAATGGTTTCCCAAAAGCTTTATTATTATAATGATTGTATTTATATGGTAGCGAGCGGATGCTTGCGGAACCATATGATTGGTTATTATGCTATGATGCTTCTGGAAGTCTTGTAAACTAAAAATACACATTTTCTGTATTTGCCTGTGGGGGAAAAAAAAACAAAAAAAAAAAACAGATGATCACACAGACCTCGTGTTTTACCTGAAAATATTATCCGATGCATTTCGAGAGGGCTGGGCTCTTTGGGGGTAAAATGCTGCCTGAAATATTTGCTAGGAGCACCTTTGTTTTGAAAATGAAGAGCCTTCCCTCAAGCCAGGTGGCACCATGTGCCATCGTTGGCAGTGGCGTGGGCATAGAGTAAATGCCTCTACACGGCATTGTGCTTAAGACACATCTGAATAATCTGAACCATGTTCAGCTTACGAGTTTTCAGGGCCGGCCTTACTGCAGGACGTCCTTAATGCCAGTGTATTTGCAGAATAATTACTACAGTTATTACCCAAGCATGCAGTTAACAGCTTTCACACAAAACACACAGGACATTACGGACGTCTTCAGTAAAGTGGCACCAGTTTTCATATATATATACGTTGTTTTTCATTGTGCTGTGCTGTATCAAAGCTTCTGTGGACTCACTGCGAGTTAGTGTAACTGTACTGATGTCACGTCTTCTCCTCCATCAAATCTCTCAGAGCTTTGCTAAGCCGCCTCGTGGTGGAAATGTACATAGGCTAATTACAAAACCCGTTTCCGTGATGCGCATCCTGATCTGTGGGACGACACACACACACGGAGACGACTGCTGAATCAATTTCCACGTAGATGTATTGGAAGGTTCAGTAATTACTCACTGATTCATGAAACGTAGGCTTTACGCTCAAGGACCAAAGCGAACAGTGAATTAGTCAGCAGTAGGATTCAGAGGACCCGATGATAGTGCATTTGTTGGTCAAAAGCAAGATAGTCTTTCAGAATTTTTTTAAAACCCAGATGAAGTTATATTGCTGGAGGGGGGGGGGATAGTTCGGGATTTTTAATGATTTATGTAAGGAAAATATGGGGTCAGAACTTTGTTGTTGCTGCTGCATATCCTGGAGTTTCCAAATGTGTATTTTTATTGAAATAAAAATACCAAGATCAAGTTTTGGGTTTGATTTTTTGTTGTTGTTCTTTTTTACTTTTCATTCAATTATGACTTTCACGATCTCAAATAAAATGAAAGGAGCGAAAGATACATATTTCATCTTTATTATTTTTTTTAACATATGTAATCATGGACAAAGCTCGACTGTGATTTCTATGCAACAGAAAGCTATATAAACATAAAAAGGGGGGGGGGGGGAACGAAAAATAAACAAACAAACTGCAAACATGACAGCTGGTTCCAGAAGCAGCAGTGGCAGCTTTGCTCTGGTTGTTTTTTCCCCCCAAATCACTCCAATGCCAGCAGGCCAAAATCCACCGGACTAAAAAAAAAAATAAACAAACAATAACTCAAAGCAACAACGTTACACCATCGTGGCATTAAGGTAGCAACCCTTTCCCCTTCAGTGAAAGCTAGCGTGCTAACTCTGGTGGTTCAAATTTATAAAGCAATAAAAAAAACTTTTTTTGGAAGCACAGAATTTTCTCTTTCTATGGCAATTCCTGGACACCAAGACGCTGGATTCGTTTGAAGCTTTAGTGTCTCAACCACCAAAACAAGTGCTTTTTAACCTTTTCTGCCTTCACTAGTGTAAAACTAAACAAAATTCACATAGCAAGATACAAAATGAAAAAAAAAATCCAGATTATTATGCAAAATATTCCTTCAGTTTTAATCAAGTAATTTTTTTTTTATTGTTTTTTTTTAGAACATTGTATAAAGGGTTGGTGTAGTTATGGCGGAAAGATTTCAGTGGTCTGCTTTCTCTTGACACGAGATGTGCATGTAACAGATACGGTTACTGTATGAATGAACATGGGAATAACGCAGGGGATGGATCGTCTTTGATGCATAAATTTCCTTCCTTCCATCTTTACTTGCTTTAATCTCATTGGGAGGCAGGAAAGCAAGGAGAGAGGAAAAACATGACGCTTCCAAATCGTCTTTTATAAACAAATACGCACAAAACGTTGTCTTGTGAAGTAAAAGAAGAACGAAACAAAGACAATCACGGGTTCGAGTCTGTTACACTTGACCATGGCAATGTGCTGCTCTGAACTCGCCACAGTTTCTGCGTCAGGACGGCTTTGGTATCGTACGTCGTTAGCTCTATAGGATCACGTGGTGAAGGCGGTGAACAACACTACTTAATCTGGACATAATACTGAGCTCTGAATTCATACTGAGACTAATCTCTCTCACACACACACACACACAGAGCGAGATGACGTTAACGCTACACCTAGATCAGAAAACTGTCTCACCTGTCTTTCCTGTCTCACAGCACACTCAGTGTTTGACAATTCAGTCTCCACGCTTTACATTAATGAGGTAGAGAGCCATCCTGATGCCAGGACTGATGTTTTCATATGCTCCCCGGCCAGAAAGGCTTTCACTATATTCTCACACACACATCACACACACATCTCTCACACACAAACAGAGAGGTAGACAGATCTGCACACACTTCATCTTCCACACTGACGCACTGAAGCAGCTGCTCTGTCTGCCTATCTGACATGACCTTTGTGAGCCGGCAGGCAGGGAAAACCATCCGTATGGAGACTGGACATGAAACACTGGGAGTCTGTGGAGACTGTGAAACGCGCCAACACGGCTTAAACCAACTCCAAATCTCAACTCACGTTCCACTCACAAACCAGTGCTTCTCAAATCATCTTAAATGACTTTTCCTGTTTGAATCTTTCGCACGATGCAGACGCAGACAACAGCTTCCCTTTGGTGATCCGTAGTTTTGGTTATTTGATTCTTACTGAATTATTCGATATTTAACAGGCTGTTTTTGCACTTGTTGTCTTGAGATATTTTGTGTGCTCACTGGGGAAAAGTGGAGGCGAAAATCCCAAACGAGACTCACCATCCGAGTTGAAACTTGCTAACAGCGGAAATTTAAAGCAGCGTGTTAATAAAACGGGTGAGGAACTAAAGAAACTTATTAGATACTTTGAGCTCATTGTAAATCAAGACAGCGAATAAAGTGTATAAAGCGGGCAAACTTTCTAATAAATGAAGAACACAAAGAATGAATGGCCATTTTGATAAAATTTAGATCTTTCCTTTTTTTTTTATCTCTAAAATGACATTTCCATTTTAGTATCTCCTCTATCAATTAAAGAAAAAAAATGATTTCAAATGTTCATAAACATATGATACAAAGCTTGCTCCTAAATGGATGAATCGAGTGGGAGGAGCTTGAGATCAAGCAGCCTGATTGGCTAACAGTGAGCGCTTTGGCAAAGTGTGAGGGGAAGGTGGCGACCACGACCCTCTAACCTCTCTGCACAGTAGAATTATATCAGGCGCCATGGGTTAAAGGTCATATGGTGGGATGGGCTGGATTAAAAAAAAAAAAAAAAAAAAACAGAAACAAAAAAACCCACAAAGAATGAAAGCTGTGCTTATAAGCCAGCTGCCAAGGCATCAGGGCTGCAGCTTTGAGAGTGAGGCAGGAAAGTGGGTGGGAGGGGTCAGGGTTCAGCACTCCTCACATGGACTCGAACTCATCAATTCGTTGCTTGGTATTTCCCTGGCGGATCTGGCGCAGCGTCTTGTACTTGTCGCGGCCGGCCTTGACGTTCTCTGCATGCAGCATGTCGTTCTGCGTCTTCTTAGAGTCGTCCCGGGCCTGCGCTAACTCTGAGCTCAGGGCCTGTGAGGATTACGGCAGCAGTGTGTTTACAAATACTGTAAAAGTGATTAAGACTCCAGATAGTAGGTAGTGTATGCACTGGGATAGACTCACTTGGAGCTGCTTCTTGACACGATCATTTTTCTGGGCTTCAGTGAGACGGTCTTCCTCGGTGTGTGGATGCGCCACGCCGTCGTTGGAGAGCTCGGCGCTGGCCTCGGCGCTGCTCTCATCGTGCTCGTCATGCTCGTTCTCTGCTGAGCTGCCTGCTGGTACTGCCACCGTCATCACAGTCTTCAGCTCTTCTTTGGTCTTCTCCAGATCCTCCTGAGCTGAAATAGCCTGGGGAGAACACAAGCATGGAATTATATTATTATATCAATAGACTATTATTAGATACTATCATTAAAACATATGATGTACTTAAAACTATCAAAATTTACTTGTACAATTACCACTACTTGCCCACAAAAATGCATTTTCGAAAGAGAAAGGCAGTAAATGCTGTTTAACACTGCTGGGACTGATACTGTACAAGAGCTTACAATCTTTTTTAAATGAACTTATTCAGAGGATCACATCAGAAATGTACTGAAACAATGGAGAAATACTGAATGCCATACAGGAGGTCTAGAGATTAGGGAATAGGACCATCTAACAGGCAGTGTGAGCTAGCTTAGGATTTAGCTGTGATAGTTATTGTAATAAACCAATCATCTTAACAATAGACAAGATTAATTTATTGTATTCCAGAAATGGATTTCCAATTGTACATGTGCTGTATTTTAACTAGCTAGTTGTGTATTCCAAATGTTTAAAGCCCTGTCTCAGTTTTTTTGATTATGGCCTGTGTGCCTGTGATTATCCAGGAGAAGGACAGTCTGCACGACATTCATAGATCCTGAAGCATGCACTGAGCAGTATGAAACCTGGAAAGCAATCAGAATGATAAAGCCTTTCCTGCTTCCATGTGGGGAAAAAAAAAAAAAAAACAACGTTACAAGGGTGTCATTTTATGTTAATGCTTACAAACTTTAATACTAATGTCTTATATCATAGATTTCTTTTAAGTAATGCCAGGGACACACTATATGTATTTTTTTTAACTTAACCGATTTTAAAACCATGGGAGACCACAGAAATGAGGACAGTTTTCAACCGATGTTTAACATTATAATCCTCTGAACGCACACACACTACACTACACACATCTGTCCACTGTTGCTCGCTCTCATTGGCTATTGCGGGTATCCCACCTCCGGCAGCCCGATCAAGAGAAGATTTGGGATGGGGAGGCTCCGACTCAACCCAGAGCAGTAAAATAATCGTAATGACACCACACTATTGAGAATTTTTTGGACAAAAAGTCGGTAGCGACAGGCCTCGAATCAGGCCTCGAATCACATCTTCAAGTGTGTGGCCAGCCTAACAAACGCTGCGGCATTATATATTTACTGTTCTTTTAATGCCATGTCCGCATCAATGGCTATTTTCATGGTAAGATCAAGGTAGGTGAAACAGGATGATTCGTAAATTCTTTTCATAAATTACCAACAGTGTCGACAACAGCAGCTATGTAAGGTCCTTCAAATTAATATTTGAGAAGAATTCCAGGTTATTTCCTGGTGAAACATGTTGGAAGACTCCTAAATATGTATTTTCTGAATAAAAGCATTTTCTAGTATTGTTAAGAGCAGGACAGTCCATTAATATATGCTTAACAATCATTCTTGTTTTACAGGAATCGCATGTTGGAGGCTCTTCACTGTTCAGTAGGAACGCATGTGTAAGTCTTGAGTGTCCAATACGGAGTCTTGTGTATACAGTCTGGTCTTGTCTGGATTCAAAAGGGAAATGAGGGAAGTGTCTTTCATGTATAGCAGGGCTGATTTTGTGTAGTTTGTTATGCTGCGGCATTAAAAAGCAACACTCCTGCACCATACCTATATTACCCAATACTAATAAATAGGTTGCTACAGCTCACTGCACGTCTTTTCAGCTCAACAATTGGATAGTTTGACATCCGAGACACTGTTCAGCTTTATTTACGCAGGATTCAGTGTCTTCTGCATGTAACATGGAAATCCCAGAAGAGCTCCCAGTAAGCATCAAGAGGAACTACTCCAGTCTCTTAGGACGTGGGATCAAACAATATGGTCGATACGCAACACACCACATCACTTGACCTTGTATCGAGCCGTTCCATTAGGTTTTTGAGAGCATCGAGTATATGAAGTGACAGCGTAATTCTGCACACTTCACTGAGCAATCACAGTGAGTCAGATTCTTCCAAGATTATATTCATCCGACCAAAACAGACACAAACGTACTGAGTCAAATCCAAATTAAAACCAGGAAACGCACCTAGAATCTAAATCACAAAAAATTATGATGAGAGATAAAGACCTAATACATATCTGTGAATCTAGGACACACACATACACCTTCAATGTATTTTAATGTAGTGGTTAATACTGCTTATACCACAGCACTGTTGAATTCTCAAATCTGATTGGTCAGAAGGTGTGCGATTAATTTTCTATATGACCGCAACTCTAATTCAAATCACAGATTTACACTGATGCACTCGTTCAGATTCGTTATCATTTCTATAGTAAGAGTGAATTTACAGGAATTTGCTATTTAAGTCTAATAATAAACAAATTTAAACAAAGAAACGTATAATTTTCTATAAGTTTAACATTTATGGAAGGAGTTTCCAGTATTAGTGCTTTATAACAGTCTGTAAGATTTCATCCACGGGAGAGTCAGAGGACTTTATGCTTTCTGGTTTCTCAGTGAAAATGAGGGAATAACTGTTTACAGCTGTTACAATGCAAGGGATATAAGGATGAACTTGTTTTGCAGACATTCCACAATGAAATGTGGCTATAAACAGATAGAAAACACAATGTGTTAATTAATTAATAGAATATTGGTAAATTGATGAGGTATAAAAGAAATAAAAACACTTCAGAATGTGCTGTGACTGGAAAATAAGCACTTACGGGTGGCACACCATCTATACTCGTGTGTGTGTGTGTGTGTGTGTGTGCGCGTGTGTGTGTGTGTGAAGTGAGGAGAGCCAAGGTGCATTACTTTGTGCTGCCATTCATTTGCCTCCTCTTCCTTTTTTCTCTTGGCCTCCTCCAGCAGGGCGATTTTGGCAGTGAACTCACCCAGTTCTGCAGCCTGTAAAACAACAATGCAGAGCTCAGACACTAAACATGCAACAGACCTTGAAACTGAAGTTCTTTAAAAGCTGGATTTTAACATTCATTGATTTTCTAAATGACTACAGTCACTCATAAAATGCCTTTACTGGATAGTACACGGTGACATACCAGTTGTTCTTGGTTCTTCATCTGATCCGCTGCTTGTTTGGCCAGTGCTGCTCGGGCCTCCTCGGCTGCCAGTTTGTCTCTCTCTAGTCTCTCAGCCTCTTCTCTTGCCCTCTGCCTTTCCTGGTCCAATTCTAGAGCCCGACGTGTCTGTTCTTCCAGCTCTGCACAAGCACACACACACGCGCTTCATCTGCCTGTACTATATGAATATGAGATACAGCACGGCAATATACACTAACCGTCCACTTTATTAGGAACACCTGTACATTCATGCAGTTATCCAATCAGCCAATCATGTGGCAGCAGCAGCACAAAGCATAAAATAATGTAGATACAGGTCAGGTGCTTCAGTTAATGTTCGCATCAAACATCAGAATGGGGGGAAAGTGACATCTCTGTGACTTTAACCATGGCATGGATGTTGATGCCAGATGGGCTGGTTTGAGTATTTCAGAAACTGCCAATTTTCCTGGGATTTTCACACAGACTAGTCTCTAGAGTTTACACAGAATGGTGTGGGAAATAAAACCATCCTGTGTGCAGAGGGTTTGTAGGCTGAAACACCTTGTTGATGAAAGAGCTCAGAGGAGAATGACGGACTGGTTCGAGCTGACAGGAAGTGTATAATAACGCAAACAATTATCTCAGAATGCACAACACATCAAACCTTGAGATGGATGAGCGAGAACAGCAGAAGACCACATCAGGTTCCACTCCTGTCAGCCAAGAACAAAAACCTGAGGCTATCATGGGCACAGGCTCACCCAGACTGGACAGCTGAAGACTGGAAAAAGACCAGTTTTGATGAGCCTGTGACCACTTTAGGCATTGTGCTGCTGCCACATGACTGGCTTCTCGGATACCTGCATAAATGTGCAGGTGTACAGGTGTTCCTATTAAAGTGGATGGTGAGTGTATATATGATCTTTTCATTGGCATGTAAACCACACTGTTGAATTTGGTTGATCTGCTTTTCAGTGTGCCAAGAGTACCTAACAGACACATGACAGACAAATGCACTGCGCTGTCATGTCTTTGAAGGCTTGTGGTGATTTTAAATTTCTTATAGTAGGAAGTCAGTGTGAGTGTACTTGTGCTCCGATCTTAAAGATTCACTTCACTTTACTACAGTTTCACTTCTCAATTGAGAGATTGCTTCAGTTCAACTGAGCATTGGGAAATTCAGATTTTACACCTTATTAATAAGCTCTATAAATGTTGCGAATATGGTGATTGTGTTCTGGCATGCCTGGATGAGCACATATCACTGCAGAGGCTTCATTCATAATGCGCTTATACCTCTCTGTGCTCTCGCTGTTTGCTCTTCAATCTGTCTCAGTCGCTCAATCAGCTCATCCTTCTCACGCTCTATTCTTTCCTTCTCCTTTTCTGCAAGCTCACGCTTCTTCTTTTCATTTTCAAGCTGAGCCCTTAAAAGAGAAGAAACAAAAATGTAATTTTTAAAAAATTTTTAAATACGTAAGTGCTGGCATATGACGCTGCTTCTTGTTGGTTGCTGACTGTAATAAAACTTTTTTTGGCATAATTAAAATAAAAACCTATTCACTTTTGTTATCAGTACATGAAATGTATTTTCATAACATTGCAGTAAAAAAATGAATATAATAATTAATATTCTAGATTTAATTAGCAAAGATGTTTTTACAGTCATGCACCAGTTCCCAATATACACGTTATTGTGAAAGGTACTGTGATCGAAACAAAAATCAGATGCACAGGTATAAAGGAACAGTGAACCTCCTATTCATATTTTGTGATTCTATCTGTTTACATCACATTATCTGTCCAAAGTATTTGCATTCGTTTACATCCCTAACATAAAATAAAACCTAACAGTCAATAGGAACCTGCTAGTTATTGGGAAGTTGCGATTTTGAATTTCCTTTTGTAATAAAAGCCTGCTAAATTGTATTGTACAGTTCATGTGGGAAACATAAAATGGATGTTGCCCTCTACTGGACAAAAAAGTAATTAAATAGAAACCCCATTCACCATTAATCTGCCTGCACATATTATTTGTGATGCCATCTTATTTTATAGCGAAGAAACTGTCAGATTAAACGTCAACTCTGTGTGGAATGCTGAATAATCTGAACACCATGACTAAACATTCAACAACCGCACATATCTACACTTGAATGAAAAATAAGCTTATAAAAGTCACCTGACACTTAGAATTTGGCAGGTATTTCCATGACGCACTGCATCATCAAAGCTACAAAGCGGACAACTTGTCAATGAGTCCATAAAACTCAGCAAGAATCATTAAGTTGAGGACCAAAACGAAATGCATAAAGATGAATGGAAAAAGACATAGCCTATGCATTTACTTCCCATCAGTCCATGAAGCTAGTCAAAAGTGATAAAACAACCACTTCAAACAGTCTTATTTACAGCCGTAAACTGATCATTAATGGCTACGTGTTAAAAGGTAACTGTTGTTGCCATTCAGTAATGTTAGTTCCTTATACAGACCTTGCAATTTTATGTAACTGGATCTTCACAAGATTTTGTTGAATATCCCTGATTTTTTACAGAAAACCCAGACAATCCAAAACCATCCAAGACCGAGATCAATGTGAGGTGTAAAGTCAATTCCGGCTGCATGTACCTCTCCATTTGTTTCTGGTGTTTCTCCTCTCTGGCTTGTGCCTTCATCTGCTGCACCTCAATGGTATCTGGCTTTCTCCTCCTCATATAAAGCTCGTGGTTACCCATGCACAGAGCCAGGATCCGCTTATTGATCCGCAACCGTGGCGCGTAGAACACGAAATCCTGTAATTCAACAAACAGAGTTGATTCACCAGTGTCGGATCCGTTTAGGCAGCGTGATAGAAACTCTGAATACTGAGCTAAACAGCTATTAAAAATAATCATTTTAATAAGTGCTTCAATGTTGCATTTGCAAATTTAGGGTGTACCTCTAAATTTTGTTATCCAGTTATTTATCATGCTTTTCATTTTACGCCTATAGTATTTCAAATGTATAAATCTGTAAATCCCAGCACCGCCAAGCCGCCACTGTTGGGCCCTTGAGCAAGGCCCTTAACCCTCAATTGCTCAGATGTATAAATGAAATAAATGCAAGTCGCTCTGGATAAGGGCAACTGCCAAAAGCCATAAATGTAAATGTAAATCAGAATAAGGCTGCTTACTTAGGCCCTTCAACTGAGTGGATCTTCTAAATGCTATTCAAGAACACAATATCAAATGCATATTTATCATCAGTACAGCATGAAACCTGAAGAGTTAATACATGCGCTTCTCATTGATAAGCATTAAAAGAGCTACTTTAATGTAGTTCGGTAAGCTACAAAGCTCACAGAGGTAAACTGAGCAAATTGTTGATTTTTTTCATTTTTTAATTTTTTTTTATTTTTATAAATCTCAGATCACTGAGAGCAAGGACTTGTTAGCTGCCAGTAACCTTCACTCAACTCAAATCAAGCAATAAATACATAAAGTGTGGGTTAAAATTTTTTTATGTGGGGTAAATGTACCTAACTTGAAGTCGATGTGTTTAATTGAGGAAGCCAAAAATCATGATCACAAATAAATACAATTCAATGTGAAGCCCTGCATAACCCTGTTTATTGTAAAAAAAATATATATATATTTACACAAATACCGATATTCCACAGCTGAGAAGACTTACTGGCGCTTTCTTATCGATGGGCTTGATGACAAATTTCTTGTCATTGAAAGAAATGTTACGGATTTCGCTCCAAGGAAAGCCAATCTTTGGTGTGAGCCTGAAAAGATTGGAAAAAACAAACAAACGTATGTGATGAAATGCTAGTAAAAGATCGTTCAACTAAGAAATAGCAAAGCAGGACATCCCTTATCCAGCAGAGGGCATCAGAGTGAAGCATGTTCAGGTTGAGGCTCAACATACTGATCAGCTTTGGTCTGTAATTATCTAGTAATCTCATGAGCAACTTACAGTAAAGGGCATTTGTTTGGGGGGGGCAGGGAGCTTAAACTCAATTCTAAAAAAAGCTCTTAAGGAACACAGGTGCATGACTGGTAAATACTCAAGGCTTTGCTCACCCACATTTAATATTTCATTCACCTTAATAGTCATGTCAATGTTGCATTCTTCCATATATACAATAAATAAATAAATAAATAACCACCAGTGCTTGGCTTATCTTTAATTTACAGGAAATATGACATGACCCTTACTCCAGACATGACACATGCACATCATGCTCCTGAGCAAGACATTCGTTCATCATCAAAGCCAAAAAAAACACCGTGCAATTTGCCGACACACCTCCCTACATGGCTCTCTGTCAAATCTCCTTTTCCTGTATGACTGTCACAGTGACTCATAATAACTTTGCTGCTTTTAAAATGAAAGCTTAATATTTTGCCAAAGATTACAATCTTGTCTGACATAGCGGAAATCTTGTCAAACTAAACCATGGAGGAAGTATTAAAGAATTACTTTGTGTCCGAGACTGTTACAGAGAACATTATACCCACTCACTCGTTCCACACATGGGAATAAAGTTCATTAAAGGACAGCCTGCCCTTTTCTGCAGTTCTGATCCCCGACTTATCCAGCACTTCTCTTTTTCAACCAGCAGAGGACAAGATGAAAAACACACCTTAACCATGACAACCTCAAAAAACACCACTGGGAATAGTAAAATCAAAACCTGAAAGGTTGGTTGTTACTGAAACCTCTATGGTTTACCACTGTTGCCAGAAGTGCGGGATGGCAGTTGGTCTATTTTCAATACTATCCAGGGAAGTCCCTCGAGTATTTCTTTGAATAAATGTACATGCTTTGTATATACACAGTACATATAATTGTATAAAATACACACTGCTCACAGTATTTAACTTTTTCCTTTTTTTTCCTTAAAAAACAAAAACAAAAAAAACTTTAGGACTTTAGGACCAAGATCCCTCTACATGTGGCTCCCATCTCCTACATTATCGAAAGTGCTGTTCTCTCCATGGCAGGCATTCGAAAATATTAAGTGTAAAGGAGCAGACCATTTTGAGCTTTGTATTTATAAAAATAAATAAATAAATAAATTTTAAAAAAATATATGCACTACTCATTTTTCACAAAGAATGCCAATAATTCTAGATGGAAAAATATTTTTATATAAATAATACATTAGAATTTTATATATATATATATATATATATATATATATATATATATATATATATATATATATATAAAAAATCAGATATGAACAGCGTATTATTTTGCATTTTGGGCCTTTTTTGTGTTTTCCTTATCAAGACATGGCAACCCTGAATGTGACCATAATAAGCAGAATGAAACCTTGAGATAAAATAAATCATGATACTAAATATAAAACATCAGTGCTTACAGTAAAACTACGGAAAGTGTGTGGTTGGTGCATGACTCACTTGTCTTCATGTTCGTAAATGTTGAGACCCAGAGCATCCACTCCCAGCCACAGCTCTGTTCCCTTCTTATTCTTGATCTCAAAGTAGTTGACGCCGTACATCTCTAGATCCTGAGCGATTTTCAGATACTCCATCATGGAGTCCTCTCTGAAAGGAAAGCACAACCATAAGAACACCAATAAACACACAACCAACAAACATGCTGGCATGTGAAACAAAACCAGACACACTGTTGTTAGCTATTATGTGTGTGTAGTGGCTGAAAACAGTAATTACCTGAGCATGCCTCTATGCTCCTCATGCCAAGTCTGTATCCTTTCCTCCCACTGTTCTTTAGTCAGCTTGTGTTGCTCTAGAACTCTGAACAGCACAACACGTTTAACACTTAAAACCAATTGCACACTTGGTGAAACCAGTGATTAAGGAAAACAGTATGTCCAGCATCAGAAATGAATTAATCACAGATTATAAATATTTATCATTTGACACGCCTGAACACTACTCCTGTTAGATAATTCCAGTAACTCAGAAATAAAAATTAAAAGGTTTCAGCTGTGAGTGAAATGAACCAAATGGTTTAGCGTCAAAAGATTTTGGACTGTAGACTGCAGTTGCTAAGGGTTTCACTCTAGCACAGATCTAGTTTTTCCTTTGACCCACAGCACCACACAAGGTAATTTTATGAGCAACTCAAATGCTTGCCTGGGCCAGGGACATTTAATTATAGCTCTCATGACACATGCGGTTGTGTTTTGACACTGCCTACCGAAGCATGAGACTGGGTTCGGCTCAGTTAACTTCTGAGGTCCATACCTCGCGAATAATGTGGTCATGAACTCATCACACACTCATTACTGTCTCTTTTGAGTGTTGCATACTGAATATGAATTAGTATAAAGGTAAATTAGTGCATCAGTAACTTATGTTATTTAAATTCGATACATGGAAGCCTTGGGAGAGGAAAATATTCAAATCAAGCCATAAACTGAACGAACAATAAGTAATAAGGAATTCATTAAGGTGTTGCTTTTTCACCTCTGTGGTAGAAGCCTGTCATTGGCAAGATAGCCAGGCTTGTGGATGTCCTTGGTGTAGTCGGCGTATTTGGCCTGGACTGAGTAGGACGCCAGGAGCACTGCTGTCTCAGGAGGACAATAATTCTCATCGTTCAAAATGGACTCCTTCACCTGAGAAAAGAAAGCAAATGAAGCTCAGGGAACAGACTCTGCATTGCACCAGTTTACTGCAGAACATGAAGCTTTGATCTTAAAAAGCTGTGTGGATTCAGGATTAGCTTGCTAGATACATCTACATTGTATCTATACTCATTGATCACTTACTTTATTAAGTAAACCCATCATATAGGTGCATTTTGTAGGTATACAGTTACTAAACTGTAGCGACACAATTTATCAGCCAACATGTCAATCAATCAAAAGGCCAAAGGACTACTGATGAGCAGAAATTATTTAGCTGGTTCCCAGTACAGAAATGGCACTAAAATTGTATTAGTATGGTGTGTGTTTATTGGTAAGAGTGTATCAGTCTCTGGAGTGTTTTTTTTTTTTCTTACTGTTTATTCAGTCACTCCTACCTTAGATAGTTGTACAGGTAGAAACTATAGCTCATGATATGTCCTTGATATTTTTTAGTTGTTTGCAGTAAAATTTAAAAGCACCAGCAACACTCGTGATGACGCTGCTACCATGTTAGAGTCAGTACTGTGCAGAAGGGCTATAATGCTGTTCAAAATATTCAAAATAATGAAATTAAATGTTTCTACATGGGGAAAAAAAATATATACCGTAAAGGGCAGTAAACGGTAGTAAATGAAACAAAGTCAATATTTGGTGTGACAAAAAAATAAAAACAGTAGTCTCCAGTACAATTTGTGCAGTTTTATAAGGAAATGAGCTGATAAGTTTTATTTAGCATCTTGCAAAACCAGACTCAGTTCTTCTGGAGACTTTGACTTTCGCACTTACTTCTTATTTTTGCAGCGAAACCCAGCAGCCTTCATTGTTTTTTTTTTTTGTCTGAAAAGTCTCTCTTACGTAATATGCTGCTTTCTTTAATGACATACAAACATTTTTCTGTAACATTTAATTTTGTGCTAGAAAACAAATGTTTGGGAATCTAAAATGTTTTTTGTACTGACTTGATAATGTAGTTATAAAATAAAAAGATATATAAAGTTTGTACTAAAAAAAATAGGGTGCCTAAAACTTTTGCACAGTACTAATATATAATATATCAAAGCAGCTGACAATACTCGACAGCAGTGCTTTTCTGATTTTATAAATGGTAAGCCTATTAGATACTGCCAAACTGTTATTCGTTCAAATGCAATGAAACCAAACTAAAAATCTAAAGAACAATAAACAATCCTTTACTGAAAATCACCCGGTTACCTGAAGAAAGAAAAGGCGCTGTGTGATCTCCTGGATTAGCTCTTCGGAAACATCCTCTGGGAAGAACTTTGCTCTGAACTTGAACTGCAGAGGGTTCTCCTTCTTCACATCCTGCTGAGTCACCTACAAAAAAAAAAAGCAGCCAGGTTACAATCTACACAATAACCAACCAAATTATTTATTCAGAATTATTTAACCTTCTGGCCACTATATTCTGAATTATAACCACAACTTGCCTGAATATTCCAAATCCTCCCTTATATCGTCGTAACAGTTCGATGCTGTAATGTGAACTGCGATCATTTCAATCAAATCATCTACCATTAAACACTCGTTTTCTTTTACCTTCTTTCTCTCTCTTACACACATAGCCACACATGCAGGCTCAGAGGAACACATGATACTCATGAGAATGCGGAGTTGAGCTTCACTTAATGAAAGTGTGTGCCAACATGCACACATACACTTTTTCCATCTGAAGCGTTCTGCTCGAAGGATTCTTTTTACAGCTTGGCACCGCAGAGCAGGAAGCCCGTTAAACTGCACATCTGAGGCTCAGGCTAACCACACATTAATAGGAGCTGGAGCTATGGAGCTGGCAGTGGCTTTGGAAAGGGGGGGGGGGGGTGCTTTACCTTCTTATTGAGCTTCAGCCACGTGGTGTAACCCTTACTGTCCGTGTACTGCAACCCGAAAAACCAGACCTCACGCAGTCCCACAGTCTTCACCACCTATAGACAGAGTACAGTAATTTCAATTTTAAAATAAATGTGTTTGAATCATATACACACACAAGTTTATATCCTCCATGCTCGAATGAAAAGAGGAAAAAAAATTACATTACAATTTATTTATAATTGAAGTCCAAATTGTTAAAAAATAAAATGCGTTATGCAACCAAAAAATTTTTTATAAATAAAACAAAAATATTTATACAAAAAATAAAACAAAATTCAATAAAAGCAAGAAGTGAAAAACCTTGCCACAAGCCCTTTGATTTCTTGCAGAGTTGCATAGATCTATAAGAAATATGGGGGATGCAATTAAAAGTATGCCCAGAGAATATGCTAAAGAAGCCAGTTACAAAGGCAAATGGTGGTTTCAAGAGATATTAAAGAATATTTATAGCACATGTTCACAAAGGGAGCTGATACTAAGGTCATCTGTGAAGCTAAACCAAAAAAAAAAAAAAAAAAAAAAAACCCTCAATTTTTGTCTTAAGGGGGTTCAAACCTTTGCACTCAACTGTAGGCAAAAGAGATTCGAGCGACCACACAAACTGCTGATTTTCTCACACACACACACACACACACACACACACACACACACACACACACACACACACCAGTCTCCAGAGTTTACACAGATTGGTGTGAAAAACAAAAAACATCCCATGAGTGACAGTTCTGTGGGGGAATGCTGTGCTGCTGAGAGAGGTCAGAGAAGAATGGTCAAAGTAGTTTGAGCTGAGAGAAGTCTACAGTCACTCAAATAACCATTCTTTACACCCGTGCTGAGCAGAAAAGCATTTCAGAACACACACAACACGTTGATAAAGATAGGCTACAACAGCAGAAGGCCATTCAGGTTCCACTCCTGTCAGCCGAGAACAGTCTCCAATCTTCAACTGTCCAGTTTTGTTGCGCCTGCTCCCACTGTAGCCTCGTATTCCTGTTCTTAGCGGACAGGAATAGAACCCGATGTAGTTGTCTGCTGTAGTAGCACATCCACCTCAAGGTTTCAGCATGTGTGTTCCGAGATGCTTTTCTGCTCACCACGGTTGTAGAGTGGTTATATGAGCCTACCGGTCAGCTCGAAAAAAAAATACAGCTATTCTCCGATGACCTCTCTCACCAGTTAAAGTGCTTGACATGATTGGATATGGTATGAATGAGCAGACATACAGGTGTTCCTAATAAAGTGACCAGTGAATCCATTTGTGTGTACATACAGCATGTAGTTATTTATTCATATATTTAATGAGGAAAATGTAAAATGAAATTGGCATAAACACACTATTAATGTCCACTTGGCATTGTAACAGTTTTTATGTATTCCACAATAGTGAACCAATCTGCAGCTATAGGAAGTTGAAGGGCTTCACACATTTCTTTATGTGGTTGACGAAGATGTGGCTATAGTTCTATTGCTGCATGGCTGAGATGGGCTCTGCACAAGCCGGAATACACCAAAGCTGAAAGTGTGCAATAAGAGGAAGTGTGAAGGTGAGGCCGCTGTTACAAAAGAAAAAGAGAGGAGAGAGAAAAAGAAAAAAAGAAAAAAAAAAGAAAAGAAAAAAAAAAAAAAAGCACAACCACAAGCATACACAGCACTTCACTTCTACCAGCGTTTCAAAAACATTCTGCAAGAGGATAGAGAGCAAGAAATTGGGAGTCTAATGAAAACAAGTTTCTACTTTTAAAAGATGACAGACTGGTTTTAACAGACTCTTACACTTGATCTTGATATGCGACCAAACTATTTCTGGTGTCAGACATCATTAAGCCAACTTCATTAACCATGACTTCCACATTGCTTCTTTCAAAATGGAGAACACACGGTTAACATTTTTTGACTAAAATTGTACGACACAAGCAAACCTTCATCCCCCAGTATTAATCGTTCCCAGATACACATTAATCTCTGTAGCACTCATTACTGGCAATGCGGTTGAGCATCTGAAATTGGCATAAGGGGCTTTAAATAGCGATGACCTGTACTTTATGCCACTCTATGCCATCTTGAGTACAGCACAAACCTTCCGTAAAGATCCCCATGAAAAGAATATGTCCTCCAAAAAGCATGCGAAGTTTCCCTTCATTGCATACAAAATATCAGCAAAGGTCTGAATGTTTGACCTCTACAGTGAGGGAATCCAGTGGCTGTTATGCTGTCGGGGCATTTTGCTGGCATGGTTTGGGTCCACTTGGCAGTTGCCTTCAGTCACCAGATTTCAACCCAATCAAACACATATTCGAGATTGGGATTTTGTTAGGGCGCTTTTACCCTTGGTCTGAATACATGAATGCATCCAGAACCGAGTCTGGCCTCATTATCACGGATTTGTGCATCACATAGATTAATTCCTTTTGAACTGAAGCTTGATTGCACGATTTCATGTCACTTTTGTGCACGCAGGTCTGCAAAATTATAGACACTTGGTTCATCCAGTACCAAGTGGTACCAACAGATAAGACATGCCATCGTGCAGGAACACCTGCAAAAGATGGAGCTGTTCTTGTATAAGAATTTTTCTTATCCATGCAGGTCGGCACAAGATGTGCATTTTTTATAAGCACTCGCACCACAAAGGTGAGCAACTTACAGTGCACTTAAGAAAGTTTGGTTCTAATCCTTTCCCCACACAACCATTAAATTTGAAACCGGAAGTTATGTGACAAGTTGAACCAATCACTACTTGGCAAGCAAACGTCCGACCACCATTTTCAAGAGGACCAGGGTCCATTCCCGGGCTCACTTTGGTCCATTACCAGGCTCAAGCACCGCTCACACTTCACCAATCGTACTGAACTTTGAGCACCCTCAAACATCATCAAAACACCAAAAGAGGCAATATCTTTTGGAGGAATAGTTTTCATCGAGTTCCAGAGACTTGCAGAAATGATGCTAAGCACACTGATGCTCTGGCAGCTCAAGAAAACTGGCCATCTTTGACTACAGACTTTCTTGGTCATCCTAAAGGCCTGATTTTTGACCAAGGTTCTTGACCATCAAAAAGACAGCTGATTTGAAAGGAGCCAGAAATCAATTAAAATTCTTGTGAGGTGCTAAAGGTTATAAAACAGTTGTTGAGCAACCAATGAGTAATTGATTTTTCAATCCAAGTGGCCTTGGAGTCAATAGAAATGGAGCATAATGCACTGAGAGGCAGTGAAGTAAATAGATTTGAAAGCACATTGAAAGGCTTGAAGCTGTCCTTGATCTGATCCTGCACTAGTTGTCTTTTTTTTTTTAATGGGGGCAAAGTTCATCACAGGACACGGTGGGAAAATGTTATCTTAGGGAACACCATTTAACCCTTGAGAAACATTTAAAAGTCAAAGCATCTCAGACTGACAAATGAATATTTTAGATGTTGGCATTAATATTGCACAAAGTATCCATGGGCTAGCGCCTCAGTGAGGGTCTATAATGATCAACAAAGTGCTGTAATGTTAAATTACATCAGTACAAAAGTATGATATGAAGCATACTGTATCTTAAGCTGACCCTGGACTAAATTTTAACGGGTTCTTCCCAACTGAAAGTAATCATGTTCAGCAAAGCAGAACTGATCCAGAAATTAACATTTATAGTGTCTTTTTTTGTCCCTGTCCTTATATGAGGTGACCTCAGCAACCCAGTCTCCAAGCAGTGGTTTGGGTCACAGACTACAGCAATATGTACATAGAGGGTGGTTGATTCTTCCTAGAAGGAAAAGGGGAAAACAGTCTTTGGGAACTGTACAAACCCTGGTAAATGAAAGAAAAATAATTCTAGGTTTCCATGCTCTATAATTCAATACAATCCAATTTCAACAGATCTATTCGATTCCACAGAAGCCTGGTTTCTCTTGTTAACCCAATCATAGTA
Organism: Cranoglanis bouderius; assembly: GCA_023630585.1. Lineage (NCBI taxonomy): Eukaryota > Metazoa > Chordata > Actinopteri > Siluriformes > Cranoglanididae > Cranoglanis > Cranoglanis bouderius. Next base: position 11,311,112 of record CM042552.1, read on the forward strand.
CAGTAACCCCAGAACTCAATATATATACACAGAGAAATTACAGGAAAAACTGTTATACTGTGGGTGCATTTTGCTGGCATGGTTTGGGTCAACCATAAAATCAGTACAAAGTAATTCTGACTGATGGCCTATATTTTATGATGAAATATTTCTATACTGATGGGAATGGTCTCTCCAGTATGACCATGCCATCATCCACAGAGTGCAGACCACTCCCAGACCATTCACAAAACGTGATCACAGTCATTTTGACCATGGCATGGTTGTTGGCTGGTTTGAGTATTGGACTTTTCATGCACAACAGTCCCTAAAGTTTACACAGAATGGTGCAAAAAAAAAAAAAAAAAAACATCCAGTGCGCAGCAGATCTGTGGGCAGAGATGCTTTATTGAGAGAGGTCACAGGAGAATGGTGTGATTTGTTCAAGCTAACCTAACAGGAAGACAATGGTAACTCAAATAACCACTCTTTACAACCGTGTTGAGAAGAAAAGCATCCCAGCATGCACCACAGAGTGAACCTTCGGGTGAAATCACCAGGTTCAACTTATGTTATGCAAGAAAAGGAATCTGAGGGTACAGTGGGCACAGGCTGATTAGAAACTATACAGTGGAAAATTGGAGAAACACCAACCTGGTCTTTTACTAATTCCGATCAGATATACCAGTGTTCCTATTACAGTGGCCGGTGAAAGTATATAGTTGCATTCTGTATGTAAACACAGGATCCTATGTTTTCTCTCTCTTTATCTTCATCACTGCTTTTTATTTATTTTTATTTTTTTTTTACAACCAGCTTACACTCACCATCTGGTGCATCCTCATCTTGCTCCATATTCAAACAATTAGCCAGCTATGCAACCATTACGCATGCATTGTTCATCATCATTAAGAAATGACAGCTGTTTAATATGAGGATCAACAATAACAGCTCTGATATAAGTATTGTGCTGACGCATATTTATATAACACATAATATTGTGCTGATGCATATTTAACTTATCTTCCAGTAGTGCATTATTTAATTTATTTTCTACAGGGCAAAAAGAATTTTGCGATAACCGGTGCATCAAATGTACCATCTACGACACTTTATCTACTTTTAACAGCAGTTAAAGCATCTGCTTCTCCTTAATTGTCCATGTCTTATTGGAAATCAAATTTTCCTTCTGTGAACCAACCTTGTAGTGTCAATGTGGTGAACTAGGACCAGTTTGATAGCTGCACTGTTACACAATTGAAATATGCAAGTCTGTACGTCATTACAGTCTCATCATTGCAGTCTCATCACTCATTGCCCAATTTTTCATTCCAATTTCTTATGAGCAAGTTTTCAGCCCTACACAACCATCAGCCAACTTTTTTTTTTTTGGTTATTGGTTTATTTAATTAAACAGATGAGTTTTTTCCCCCCTGCATTGTTTTATTTATTCCATTTGCTTTTTAATTGCTATTTGATGCATTATACACAGAGTGCTGAGCTCAAAGATTTCTCCTGTACAAAAGCTTTGATGGTGAAATTGGTCAAAGATGTTCAAATTTATACTGGCACCGACTATTCATAAACGTCAGATATTAACCTTCAGTTTTCATTTTGTTTTATCCTCATATATAAATAGGATGCCTTTCACTCAAACTGATCTTTCCAATTCTTGAAAGTAAATACTTACATGGCAGTCTAGAATGGATGAACGTGACCGCATATCGGTAATTAATAAAATACATACACTGAAACGTACATACATTTCAGTTTACTTGAAGCTTTTTAGTAGAAACTTGTGTAAAGAAACATTTCCACTATTCAAATGACGCATGTTTGAATGTTCCAGAGAGGGCTCATTAGGTTGGCTCATTTAGAAAATGAAAATAAGGCCGTTTCTCATGAATGCAAATACCCCCCATGAACCTATTCAGCCAGTTTAAGTGTTCAAGTTACTGCTTATTTCCAAAAGATGTAGATGTTACTGAATTTAGTTTAATTAACTGAACTAGGTTGACGTACTTGAATGCAGGATAAACGATTCCTATTGTGGAAGTTTTAGCCAAACCAGATCCATAGTATTCCTGCAAGCTCTGCACCTACCTGGTCAAAGAGTTGTTTGCCTGTGGTGTTGGGCTGGATGGCAAACTCCAGCTCAGCATCCATCGTAGTCACCCGTACATTGATCTGAAAAACAAAGACCAACCAGCTTTATCGAGAGCATACAGATATAATCACTGGTATTCTTAAAACGTGATGCTTTCTGACTACTGGCATCATTGTACGTGCCCTTTTTGCATGTCTGTTTCACTGTCAACCGACCCAAAATTCCATAACAATGGCAAGCATGTAAAGTTACAGCTATGAAACTTCTTCCTGTCCACAAAATAATGATCACTTTATAGTCAGTTAAACACAGTAATATTGGTGAGGATATTGGAGGTCACTCGGTCACCCTTTCCTCCCAAGTGGCAAAGTTCCTCTTTCTTAACGACTATGGATTGATTAAATGTTTGGCAAAGAACAACAAAAATGTGCACAGTCAGTGTTCAGCTGAATGAGCAACAATGCCAAATATTTTTGATCAATTAGGTCCGTGTGTGTGCTTGTTGTTCCAGTGCACAGGACCACCATATTACAGAAAACCATGATCATCAGGCCATGAAATTACAACAGGACCACGCTGTGTGCATATACACTTTGCCAAAGACATCTTTATCTGAGACTTAAGCTGTGTTTCTGGTCGCAGTAATGTCCTCTATTGCGGTACAAAAAGGGCATGATGCTGTTGTCAGGTAGAGAATTTATGATCGACTGCAGGTGAACATTCAAAATGGAGTCTGGCCTCACTTACAGCTTGCTGGAAATATTAGTATGGCATAAATAAGATGCAACTCTGGGCAAGCATGTGGACATATAGACGTAAAAAAATAAGTACACCCCATGGAAATTGTTGGCTTTTTTGACATATTTGGACAAGCAAACATTTGATCATCTTTGAAACATATCTGCCTATTAATGATGTTGATATACTTGAACAAAACCACAAGGAAAATTAGCTTTTTCAATCATTTATACAACAGAAATATCAATAGATGTGATCATCTGTGGAAAAAGTAAGTACACCCTTAGAGTACAGCCTCAGAACCTAGTATCGGCCCCTTTAGCAGAAATAGCTTCTTGTAGACGTTTTGCATAATTGTCCACCAGGCTTGCTGGAATTTTTGACCACTCTTCCATGCAATATTCTTTCAGTTGCAAGATGTTTGAGGGTTTTCTTGCATGTACTGCCCGTTTCAATCCCTTGCCAGACTCATCGGCATCCATAACCTTTTTTCTGAAGGCCTTACAGAACTCTGGAGATCTTGGCATGATGACACCACACACCTCAATAACAAAGGGAACACCAGACACTAGACATGAAAGGGGTATAAATAAGACAAGTTCCACCTGCACTCCCTAAGCAGGTTTTAATCACTGGCACCCAATCTTGAACACCTGATTATAATTTTATGGATTTGAAGGAATGTAGGGGTGTACTTACTTTTTCCATGTGACTGATCTGTTTTTTGTTCATTTAAATTGTGAAAATTAATACAAAATGTAAATTTCATTAGATACAGTATATCACCTGTATTAATAGGCACTGTTTCAAAGAGGCTCAAATGTTTGCTTGTCCAAATAGCATACAATTTCCATGGGATGTACTTATTTTTTCACATGACTGTATAGGCTATAGTCTAGTGCACACTTTTAGGATGCTTTCACATATAGTCGGTCTGAATCTAAAGCGATTCAACACTGAACTGCAGGAAGTAAACCAAATATGCCATATATTATGCCATATATTAGGTTGTGGACAAAATTTTACTGTAGATGCAAGCTGCTAAACTGGTTGAGATGCATAAAATGCTTTGAATTAGACATTTATATAATTAGATAATTATTTTTTATAGCTAGATGTGGGCGATATGACAAAAATATATCACGATATTCAGACATTTCTGCTATACATCTACACTGACCACACTCACTAGGTGGGAGGGACAGCGTACTCTCTCTCGCCTGTCAATCACAGCAATATTAACCAATTGTGCATGTCTGTGGGCTCATGTATGCGGAAGAGGGCAGACAGGACTTTATTTTGAGTGCATTATGCTGCGACAGCATCAGGTCAAAAAAAGATGCATTGTGTCTTGAAGTAACTGTGTTAGCCTTCACCCTCCTCAGTAGCTGTTGTATGATGGGGTGAGCGGGCTGGTGGCTAGGTATGGACAGGTGGCCAATTTGGGGAGAAGAGAGGGAGGGGATTCACAGTTCATTCATACCTGCCATTTTAGAAAATTTGGAAAAATAGATCACAATACCTGTGATCTCAGAAAGTGTTGTGATGTAATTTATCAATATTGATATTATATCGTCATACCAATGGCCAGCCACATTTAGCGACAGCTCCGTGTTCTTCCTGCTCGGTTGATTTTGGTGATCTTTACAGCCAATTTTTTTGGTTCATTTATTTATGTGCCATGTGGAACCAAAACAAACAAACAAACCAAAAGTATAAAGGTCACTCTGATTTGGACTCGGCAAACAGACCAAGTATGAAGTCCCTCTTGGGAAAAGAAGAGTTTTCAGATCATACAGGGTTTCGAGTAAAACTCCTTCAGCAGACTATAACTATTAACAATCCAAAGGAGCCTTGACAAATCTGTTTTCCCGCGGTATTCAAGTGAATCCTGAAATTCAGCTTTTCACTTCAGTGCATCTTCACTGCATGACCTACTGCTTATTTGGCAATTATTTGTGCCTTGGTTTTCATTTTCCTACAAGCAATTTTCACAATAAAGTTAAGCCAGATGCTGTCACATTTTGCAAAACATGTTGCCTGACTACAAAGTTCCAAACAGAAAATGTGCAGAAAACAAGAACATGATTACTTTATCTTTTTTTAGTGTGTGAACAAAAGCTGTAAGACCTCAGTCAAAATAACCTCAAGTTGCTTCTTCGATGGCCTAATTCTACCAGTCCTGGACAAGGCTGTTTCACGTGTACAGAAAAAAAAAAAAGAGAGAGAGAAAACAGACTGAACTGGACCACTTATTTTTGTGATGGCACAGTGGGGGAGCGGCGCCGTGTGCCATGAACACCGAGACGTCCGGCTTGCTCTTCTATTTGTTCCGGATTTCAAGAACAGTGTGTCGGCGTGGGTTTGTTGCACGTGGCATGTCCGAGTGTGTGCGCATAACAGACAAAAAAAAAAAAAAAAAACACTGTTAAGGGTCACAATGGGTGTCTGAGAGAAAACCCCCCACACATACAGTTTTCTGCTCTCTCAGCACTCTGAAAGGACAAGTGTGTTCGGCTTCCCAGCCTGCTCGCTTTCTGAGGTGTAGTGGATGACTGGGGCTCTGTGATTGGCTGTTGCTGGCCCGTGTGACCTGCTGTGGCAGGCGGTAGCTCATTGGTAAAGACGCTGGACTACTGATCAGAAGGTCGTGAGTTCAAACCCCAGCACTGCCAAGTTGCCACTGTGGGCCCTTGAGCAAGGCCCTTAACTCTTAACTGCTCAGTTGTATAAATGATATAAATGTAAGTTGCTCTGGATAAGGGCGTCTGCCAAATGCCATAAATGTAATGTAATACTGTGTGGCCCAAGGGAGGAGGGACGACCCAGAGGGCACTCTTTATCCCTGTGTGTGTGCATGCGTGTCTCATACGTCACTGTCTGGTGCCGAATTACAGGCTGCATGCATGTGCATGGGGTAGCTACCTCTACTTATCACTCTCCCTCTCACGCGTGCACGCACTCTCGCTCCCTCTGTGCACACACACACACACACGAAAGGTGATCCAGGGAGCCGTCCTGTTGGGATTGAGTTACCTCGGTCTCTCGTATCCATGTGCTAGGCCTTCCTTTCTCCGCTTGGTTTTACTCAGTGCCTCATGAAAGCTCCGGCGTTGCCCTACTCAGTCGAGCACTCGCACACACAAAGTCTTGCCACTTCTCGGTCATACTCCAGAAACTCTGTAGCTCTCTCTCTACTTACTAAATGAATTTTTTTTTTGTATTATCGTGTATTTCTCTATTATTATTATTATTATTATTATTATTATTATTACCACCACTAAATATCTAGAACATGCACAGAGCTCCTTCTTCCTGTATTCATCAGCACAAATAAAGCTGAATTTGGTTCTGTGTTCGAGCTTTATATTACCCGATATTGTAGCCTATTTCGGTGAACAGACGAATCATGAATTTGTGATCTTGCTTAAAAATATTGCGGCATGTTCTTCTAGACCTTCACATTATTTTAATCACATGCAAGTAGTTCAGACGCAGCTCCACTGTGAAATACGATATCTGATCGCTGACCTTCAAACTTCCTCCAGTGTAGGAGTTGAAATGTGAATAATGCTCACGCCATGAGCACATCGCTAATACAGAACAGAGCTGTGTTATTCTTGATGCAACAGGAATGGCTTAGAATTGAGATCACGGATTCTCAATAATGCTTCCTTGAGTGGTTTTTTTGAAGACTCCAGCTTCCAGAGGGTTGAAGGCCAACACGTGGTTTTCCCCATGAAGACACGTGAAGCCAGCCAACCACATCTTTTTGAACTGGGTGACGTGACCCACTCGAATAAAAAAAAAAAAAAAGTGTCATCTACCCTCTTCCGCATACATGTGCTGACAGAGAGCGAGATAAGAGAGATAGAAAGATAGGGATAGAGGAAGAGAGAAGGCCGTCCCTCACCCAGAGAACAGGCTTCTTTGGCTCTGGACGGCCGAGGATTCACCAAATCTCGTGTGCTTTTCTGCTGTGCCACTCAGAAGCTTCTTTAGCTATTTTAAATGTTAGAAGGTCAGAAGAAAAGAAAAAACGTACAATGCGTGTACAATGTACAAACGTGTACAATGTCTATAAATAGGTATACTTCATAAGCTGCATGTGCATTACTGCAGTTTATTGCTTGCAAGAGTGAGATAAACGCAACAGAAACAGTACACTGTTAATCACAATCACATGACAATCATCAGCTACAATTTTATAATGGTGACAGACCTGTGAGTGATTAGACACACTCACACTGGCACAGTTTAGCCAAGCTGAACTGTGTGTGTGTGTGTGTGTGTGTGTGTGTGTGTTAGCACACTGCTGAATGGAGCTGAATAATTGACAGCAGGAAGGAGAGAAGTGCTCTCGGCCTTAAACACACACACACACACACACACACACACACACACACACACACCCACCCACCCCATTTAGAGCACACATTTCAGCTGCAGTTACATAATGAGGAAGGTCACTAGTGTCAGCGAGAGGGCTACATTTAAAAACTAAGGATGATCAAACATACAGAAGTTTCTCAATATAGTGGTACGGAAGTACAAAACTAAAGTGTAATCATTTTTATATACACAATATTCTGACCTTAAAACCCTTACACCCGTATTAACGCCATTTCTCAGTTTTCCGCCGTTTCATAACTCAGGAAGTGTTTATCGCTCAGAAATAAGATGCACATCATTGAAATCAAAGATTTAGCACTTCCAAACACTGTCAAAAGTGAACTATATTGTGCAATGTTCAACATTCGATGTGTCTCAGTTTTTTGTATGCACATATTTCCCCCCTCTCTCTCTCACACACATATATAGTCTGGATCTTATTTACATGTTTTGTGAGTGAGCATAAGTGTACTGCTGTCATAAGCGGCACAATCTCATCAAACCATCTGGAGAAAACTGGTTTGTTCCACAAAAAAAAAAAAAAAAAACCCACACACACCACATCTACCAGGTTTACAAAAGTTTCCACTCATTTTCATACTCGTGTGTGCATGTTCAAGGCACAAATAATGAACGTTTAGTTCCGCCAACAAAATTCCATAAAAGGTATAGCTCACAGAAAGCTGAAAATAGCAAAATGACAACTGAATGGTGAAAGAGCGTCTCCTAAATATTCCAATAACGCAGCTTAACCACCGAAGAGTGTCGGCTACCACAGTCGCACACACCGAACCTTCCTCATTTTGTACAATGCATTTTTTTTTTTTGGTCCCAATTTTATGGCAAATCTAATTTGCCTTCTCGGTTAGTATTTACATATCAAATAACGATGTATCTTTAGCCTGGGATGTCCTGGGGAAGGGAGAGAAAAAAAAAACCCTACAAGATATGGTATGTATGAATTTCTGTAGTGACTGCAATAAAGGAATAAAGGAAGTGAAAATGCCTTAGGGTTCAAAAGGTTAACAACTTCAGTGTATTTATTTATTTGCATTAACTGCTATTCATTTCAAATGTAAGCACACATTAGTGTGCTGAGAGAACAGGGCACATTTTAGAACATTTACAAGCTTAAACTTAGACCTCATTTTTCACAACTGACAACATCGGACAAGTTGACCAAGACAGTCGGCAATAACCTACAGCTACCACACCCTCTCCACTCAGTACAGAGCAGCTGACCCACACACACACACACACACACACACACACACACACACACACACAAAGGCATAAAGTCAGAGACGTGATGAGGGAAGAGCTTAGTCATTTCCGAGCCACTAGCTCCGAATGGCAGTTTCCTTTGTATCAGGAGCTGCGCAGGCGTCCAGCAGTCAGCCGTGAAATGGGTGGCGTTTTGTATGGCCGTGAGTGCGCACACACGGCCTTGTCTGTCTCGAGCCAAAACACTCGCAGCCAAACATCTTCCAAGCCGGAGCAAACGAACAGCAAACGAATGCTGTGCTTGACCTGATCCGCTCATTCAGATTACACCAATCGCAGAGCGCAGGCTTGGCGCCGACAAGATTTCACAATAGCTACAGTCAGTATATCAATAATAATAATAATAATCTATTTAATTTCACTAATAATTGATTTCATTTCAATTGTTGAAATTCTTTCAGATCCAAACTATCCAAACTAAAAGACTCAGGTACACAACATTACTAATTAAACATTCAGTAAGTCTGTTACATTGTGTTTCCATACATGTCAGACAGGTCATTAAATCAGAGCCTTTATGGGCAGCAATGTTTGCATGTAGGTGTGTGTTTTGATATCAGCTTATTAGTCAGGGAGTGGGGTTAGTGTACATATATACAGCACTTCCTGTCCTGCGGTTTCTCTCCACACGTAGCCATCTCCTCTTAATTAAATGTGATGCTGCCTTGTTTGTAATCCGGTTACATGAGATTTGCCAAGGTGAAGTGTCAGATGGGGGGGTTGTACCGATTAACCCCTCTTAGAAGAGGTAGCAAAAAATAAACCATGCTTATGAAAGACAAACACTTAACCACTACAGACAACAATGCGAGCTAAAACCCGAGAAACCACAGTACACAAGACCAAAACAAGCATCCGCCTTTCCGCTCCTCGATTGGTAGAATCTTCTGAAATCATAGATATGTTTAAATTATTCATCAAAAGGTGGCGAAACGTCAGCGATCACGAGAGATGGGATCCAGTGACGAATTTGGTGTCAACCACAGGAATCCATGGACCCAACCTACCTCGTGTCAAATGTTCAGGCTGGTGGTGGTGGTGGAATGGTGTGGGGGATGCTGCATTGTTTGAATGCCACAGCCTGAGTACTGTTGATGACCACGCCCATCCCTTTATGGCCACAATTTACCCATCTTATAATGGCTACTTCTAGCATGATAAGGCACCATGTCACAAAGTATCAAGTCGTCTCAAATAGAATCCGACAGAGCACATTTGGGGATGTGGTAGAACGGGATATTCGAGCATGAATGAGCAGCAATTATGTGATGCAAATTATGTCGTGTCAACATGAATCTCCAACGATAGTATCAAACACCTTGTGGAATCCATGCTACAAAGAATTACAGATGTTCTGAGGCCAAATGTGGTCCGACCCAGTATTAGTATGGTCCTCTTAGCGGCATGTATTTTTTTTTATATATATATATATATATATATATAAAAAATACAGTACATTGATAAATATGTGTAATTAATAAATATTGTGGAGGCGTAATATTTCATCAATAAGGATGACAAAATTCACTGTTATATTGGTAAAGCAAACTTTAAAGGACAAACCCATACAAGTACAAGTTCCTGCTATGACTTCTCTCCTCCCCACTCCACTCTACTTTCATTCCTTCCACACAGGATGTTGACCCAGACCTCCCATCTGACACTGGCCTTTTACACTCCACTCAACGAAGTGCAAACAAAAACAGGCACACGCAATGCCACATGACGGCCCTCTCTCCCTGTGAGGTCTAACAGGTCATAAATACCCCCGAGGGCGAAGACGGCATCGATGAGCGCCTTCTGCTCATCCTGCAGCACCCTCACTGCCCCCAGAGTAGTTAGAGAGAGAAGGTTTTACAGAGCAATGAAGTGTGAAAATGTCACAACAATTAGTCAGTCGACTGAGAGAACGAAATCGCCGGTGCAAATGGAAAAGGAATTTGAAAATCTGACCAAATTTAGCTGAACATGTTTACAAAGCTGAACAAATTTAGCAAAACAAATCTGTGCAATTTTGCCAATTCAAGTAGTTTTCTGTAAAAGAAAAAAAACACAAAAAACTCTGCAAGTTGCATCGCAAATTTTGAAAAATGCCGCAGCAAAATCGAGCATTTTTGGGCACAACGATCACAGAAAAAAGAAAAAAAACTTCTTCGAATTCCTGTACGGACTTGTCCAACTCACAAATTATCCAATTACCTCCCCTTTTTCTCGCTCCTGAAGTTACTAAGAAAGAAAAATGCAACTTGTTAAGAGAAACCACAAAACCTTCCATCCTCATATCTTCCTATGGTGGAAAACTTCTAAAAACAGCTTCACCTCTGATTTTTCGAGGGCTGCCAGTGGAGACTTCTTCCAGAAATTAAACACTTTCTGACCAGAATCATAATCAAGAATTTATCAAATGGTGATATAATTTAAATTAACCATTGTCGAACCTGTTTGAATTTGTTTAGGATTTTAAAAATGATTTTTTTTTTTTTTTAAGCAATTTTTAGTTACAATGTTTTGTTTAAATTACATATTTGTTTTTGCTGAGGGATATTTTTTTTTTATTGTGATTTAGTATTTGGGGCTTAGTGTACTCAGCTCTGCTACATTTTCCACCAAAATGATCCCTGGTTGTTTTCTTTAGTGAACTACACAAGAAAACCTTGGGGCGTGCGACATTATTTCTTAAAAAGACTTTAGGGATCACCTAACTTCAGAAAGCAGTTATCGTGCTTGTTTGAATTTGCATTTGAATGTTGTTGTCCAGTTCCTACTGACGATCCTGTATGACCTTTCCAGAAAACAAAGAGAGAGGAAGAAAGAAGCAGGAGGTAATTGTGTTCATTTTTTCATATATAACGTTCCCCAGTAAATACACTAGGCCTATACTTCGCCTGAGCAGCTACTACAGCGACGTTACCCGAGCTTTGTTTAAAAGCTAATCACCACGGCTGTTCTTTGTGCTTTTACTGCAGTGTCTTCAGCTCTAATAGGAAACACACCACTCATCTTCATCTTAAAGTGTTCATCTGTACTTGTTCACCAAACCATAAATCAAACTCAAACATGCAGCACAAACATATAAAGAGAACGGATGTATAACTGAACATCGGAGGACAGGGCATGTTGTGGTTTGCTGACTTTTTCCTAAGAACACAAACAAATGTAGCTACAGTGTGGACAGATAGCAGACTGGATGTTTAGTTGGGCTGTAGTTGTGGACTGAGATGAGACAACAGCCACCATGTTAGAGAGCAGACCTGTTTTGAAGTTAAGTGTGAGGTAGAGCTTAACTCCTGAACGCAGTTTGGCAAGGCAGGTAACAAAAAAATAAAAAATAAAAAAATAAAAAATTTGTTGCCCACCCTACAGTAATCAAGTAAAAGCAGGACTAAACAGGGACAGGTGGGTGGAGCTAAAAACAGGTGGGTGGAGCCAAGTCAACAGTCTCAGACTAACCAAATAGTCAATAGTCAAAAGTTGTGACTCAAGTTTAAAAAAAAAAAAAAAAAAACATTTTAGCCATTTAGGATTTGGGGTATTTTCTGCAGATGGTCAGTGGATAATGTGCAACACAAAGCTGAAATATTTGAGATTTAGCCACAGAATGGGAATGACTCGCTCTGTTTTCACTACAATTAAAGTACTGGTACACTTGACCTTGTATGCACTCACTCACTGACTACTGCCTCAAACTCAAAAAAACAGAAGATAGAGCCATGCTCATTTTAATGAAAAACAAGCTATATCCTGTTCTCCCAGGCCGGAACGTGCTTCCTCCAAGGCGCATGAAGCCAAACCAACTGCTGCTGATGCTTCACTTGGAGGAAAGTGCTGTCCACCCTCATCCACATACATGACCATGCCAACACCCAAGAGAACACTGCAAATTTTGCTCCTTTGTCTCCAGACCACATATGGCTGTGGTATTGTCGGGAATCTCATCACAGACAATGCAACAGTGACAAGGAAGAGGATACAGAACATAAAATACAAAAAAAAAATCTTTATAACAATGTAAACTAAGCAAACTGTTGAGCAGCACATTTGGAATTGGTAAATTATGTCTTATGTAATGTGACTGAGTGCCCTGGGTAGAGTAGATAGGGTAGAGTGTGAGAAATTAAATGAAATGGCCATCAGCCAGATCTGCTTGATAGTCTATGGTCTGTGGGAAGTTTATTGATTACACAGGTAGATTTTGGCCTGCTATGGCATTGCTGCCTGTCGCACCTCCTTCGGTGCCCATAGGATTACCGCTCTTCCTTGCCACCCTACCTAACGCAACCAAAACCTCTACAGTGACTAAGGCTGTAGCAAGCCCCATTGGCACAGGTAATGCATGCTCAGTGCCACTGGTTCCTTTTGGTTTCATCCTGTTGCACCTAATACCACTCGGGCATGCTTGCCTAACACAACCAGGGCCATACAGACCTTCCCAGTGATTAAGGCTGTAACCATTTATGAATGTAGTAGACTTGGCCTAGATGCTCATAAGCCGTCTTCCAGATGGGAGGAACAATGAACAGAAGAATGAGCCTTTAGCCTGGGTACCAACTTACCAGGTTTACTGTGTTTCAACCACTTGCAGATTTATGTTTAAATTTTGGCAACACTGAGGTTCATTAGTGAATGAATTTAGCAACATAAGCAGTTGATTTCCTCATCAAGAGCTTCTACATAAGGCTGCATCGTGAATGTGTTTTGTGGTGCCATTACAGCCATTCACACTTAGCCCTTTTAACCCTGTTCTTAGTGCTGGTTCAATGTTACAGAACACTATTTTAAAAACATCTGAACATATTTCTGCGAATTTAAGAGACAATATGAGAGTCAGATATCAGATAAGAGTATTTACTAATGAACAGTGTAAAATAATACCAGCTGTACAAGTTTTATCTCTGGCTCGGAGAACATTTCGTCAACCACCAAGTCACGGCCTTCAGCAACGACACTCAGCACAAACATATTGTTACAGACGAGGATGACGCACAAGGCGACTGATACACGTTTATTGCTTTAAACTGTTCGAATGGAGGTTTTGTTAGTAGTTGTACTGGCAGCGTAGAAACTTGTTTAATTCATTGCAACTGCAAAGGGTTTCTTCCTCCGTACCACAAATTCATGGTTGTAACCGTAACTTACTGTAAACAAATAAACCATAAAGCCTTATATGAAAACAGTAACATTTACAAGTATATCTCATACATTTACCTATTATTGTTTATACTGGGGGGAAAAATGTTCTGGCTTTTCATCACTCTAGTTATCAAGCACCACAAGTTATCAATCAGACATTAAAGCAATCAGCAACAGTGTAGTGTTATCAGTAACAGTCAATATTAGTTTAAAATGTTTATCTTTATGGCCAGTTATCTCGATGATATAGCCACTCCAGCAATTGTTAGCTCAGGCTGTCGGCGTGAGTAAATGTCACCCAAGGCTAAAGTCAATGAACTACACTCCACGTTCGTTTTTTTTCTCCCTGCCTGAATCTCTGTTAATGCTTGTTCCCCTTTAGTTAAATCAAAAGATCCACAACCTCCATAAGAGGCTAAAAATAACACTCCAGCCCAGATTTGTCCTCATGTGACTGGGACCAACAAGTGCAAGTCCCACAAAGGAATCTGAAATGTGAGAACACATTTTGTTGTGGCAACAGTTGAGTCAGGACCAAGTGTGCTTAAATCATCAGAATGTTTAGATGAGTGTGTACATGGTTACCGGAAATGCTCCCGAAACTACGTTTAGGGTTTTTGAAAGGAAGCTTAATTGTGTTTTACAGACCTCCACACTGACTGCGCATAATAAAATGATCATTTTTGTAATCTTCAAAAACAGCTGCCATATACTACAGATCTAAAGTAATCTATAAGGCAAATATATAAACTGCATGGAATACATGATCAAGACATACAGAGATTACGATGCAGTTTTAAAAAAAAGATGGAAAGTTTGTTTATGCAGATCATCTTTGGTTTTGATCATTCCAACATCTGGGATCATTTATCAATAAGAATAATGATACATCCTAATTCAAATTCATAAATCTGCCCAGTGTCATCAGTCGAAGCGTTTTGGCAAAACCACTCCCTGCAGAAAGATACTTCCTCAATCTGGCTGACCAGCATGAACAATAATGAAACTCTTTGTTCTCTCTACTCAGGCAATATATACTAAATTAAAAATAATTTATTAAAAATAAAAATATTTTTGAGATTACATGATGAGTGAGCTCTCCTGTGAGCCGGACCATTTAACAATAAATTTTACCATAAAAACAGTCCCACTACAGACTCGGACCTTAAGTCTAACAGCAAGCACGTCCTTCACAGAACAAAAGACAGAAGACATGTCTCTCACTCATTGCCAATACATGCATCATATGTTTTTGTTTTTTTGGGATTTTTTTCTTTTTGGACTTACCGGTTTCGGCATCTTCACCTCCTCCCTTGCCACTTATCCAGGGGGGGAAAGAAAGAAAGAAAGAAAAAAAAAAAAAAAAGGAAAACTCGTCCTCCGTTACAGGACGACCCAAATCCTTTTGGCGCAGGCCCTGGAAGAGAAAACGCAAGAATGAGCCATCTTACCTTCCACTTTTAGCCAAGGACAATGCTTTATACTTAGCAAACTTATCACCGTTTGCCTTAAAGAGTCCTCTTTTTTGAAGAAAAAAAAAAATAATAATAATAATAATTAAATAAATATATTTTTTTTTTTTTTTCTTAAATAAGAACCATCCAACAATGTTTAGGACAGAATGCACTGTTAGAAATGCATAAAATGCCTCACAGGCTAAGGGTCCCTGGTTCAACCCTGAGCTCAATTTACTATCTGCATGAGTTTTATGTTTGTCCTGCATTTCCCTGATTTCCTCCCACCTCCAAAAAACATGCCAGTACATGGACGGGCTACACTGAATAGCCCCTAGATGTGAATGGGTGTGTGTGTGTGTGTGTGTGTGAGATGCCATGCGATGGACTGGCATTCCATCCAGGGTGAGTCTGCTTTGCATCAAGTGTTCCTGGGAAACTCTTCAGATCCACTGTGACCATGACCACGATAAAGCGCTTACTGATGATAAATGAATGGGGAGAAAAATGTATATGCATAACCGTAACTACTATGCAAGTGTATTTGGTGATTGAAAAGCTGATTCGATCATTTATCACCAGTCACTTCTGTTTCTTTATCTGTGGAACTGTATCTTGTGCTGTACTTTTTGTTATATATAGGTGATGGACATTGAAAACTAAATGTGAAGCAGGCTGTTTCAGCCTTGAGTCAAAAGTATCAAAAATGAAGTGGAAGTAAGAAGCAAACAATATTGATCAGTATAAAGAACAATAAGGGAGAGACAGGGAGCAATCATTAGTACCAACAACGTAAATAACATTAAAGAAGTTCTGGGAAAAAAATGGTTCCATCTACTTGGCTTGTGCGATATAACAATTTTATCATCTCTACACCGCCATGATATCCAGTGACGTTTCCTCCTAACTGAGCTCCTGTAGGAACCAACAAGAGAGATGAGGTCTTAAGTCTTAAACTAGAATGAACACAAATTTGTTGTTTGAATGAACACCAAAAACTTGGTGGATCAAGTCCATTTTACACCAGAAGCAATGCTGCACACTTAGCTACGAGTTGTATAGCTGTCACCTCCTTAATACCAAATAAATAAATAAAACAATATATGATCCAGTAATGCTCTCTATATTCAAACCATGAATGTATATAAAACAGTATGACCATGTATAATGTAGACATCCTGTCTCCCTGCATAAACACGCTTGAACGGCATTAATTGCCATCTGAATGTAAAAGGAGAGACGTGTAACATATTATTATAGATGTCACCAAGAGAAAGTAATCGTGTCCAGACAGGTCCTTTTCAAACATATTAAGAGGACACTGACCCCTAACACAGGTACATTTCAGATCTATGGGTAACACTGGCTAGCTATTATCATATGATATTTGTAGTGATGCCAAGTGTCAAAGAAACAAAAAACGAGAAGGAAATAACAAAATCGTCTTCAGTGACTATAGAAAACCAAGAAAATGCAAAGATATTAAAATGCTGGATGAACGTTTCTGTCTGGTCAGGATACCATTTCATGACGTCCAACATCTGGGTTCGTTTAACGATGAGACCATAAATATACTTAATGACATTAACATGTCTTCAATGGCATCAACATCTATTCTACCATGAATGTAATTAACTGATAATTGCCTAAGGTTTTGTGTCGTTACAGTTAGACTGATTTACACCTTTTCATGACTATGAAATGTGAGCTGATTATGGCTGCTTTGGGAGAGTTAAAGCTAATCTCTGGGACAATTTCAGGACTGTAAAAAAAAAAATTCCAAGTCTTGAGCATATGCAATACAAAATTTGAACCGCAAACTGAATTAAGCATATAATCAAGTTCCAAAACGCATACAATCTATCAATTCAGGCATTCTTGTTTTTTTGTTCCTTCTACTTCTTTGTTATTTGTATAAACAACTCACCTTCCTGCTGCAAAGAATAATCTCACCTCAATACCGCAGAGATTTGCACTTCACAAACCTGCTACCCTCATTCACATCTACTGTAGTCCACTTACACTTTTCTTATACTTCAATCAAGACTCCTACTTAAAGTCTGTTTGGCATAAACAACCCGTGTATGCTTACTTGCACCGATCAGCCATAACATTAAAACCACTAGTGAAGTGAATAACATTGATTATTACAATGGCAAGGATGTGGATACATGTGTGTCAAGGGGCGGGATATATTAGACAGCAAGTGAACAGTCAGTTCGCAAAAGATGATGTATTGGAAGCATGAAAAATGGGCAAGCGTAAGGATCTGAGCAACTTTGACAAAGGCCAAACTGTGACGGCTAGACGAGTGGGTCAAACCATCTCTAAAACAGCAGGTTGTGTGGGGTATTCCCGGTATGCAGTGGTTAGTACCTTCCAAAAGTGGTCCAAGTAAAGACAACTGGCAACAAGCTCATTCATAACAATGGGGAAGACCAAAGAATATAGCTGTGATATGCGGCAAAAGGTTGTTGAGCTTCACAAAATGGGAAGTGGCTATAAGAAAACAGCACAAGCATTGTAAATGCCCATTTCCACCATCAGGGCAATAATTAAGAAGTTCCAGTCAACTAGAAATGTTATGAATCAACCAGGAATTGGATGCGTGTCTATATTGTCTCAACACACTGTGAAGACGATGGTTCGAGTGGCCAAAAAATCTCCAAGGATCACAGCTGGAGAACTGCAGAAGTTAGTTGCATCTTGGGGTCAAAAAATCTCCGAAACTACAATCCGAAGTCACATCACCACAAGTTGTTTGGAAGGGTTTCAAGAAAAAAAAACTCTCTCTCTACTCTCATCCAAAAACAAACTCAAGCGTCTTCAGTTTACCAGACACTACTGGAACTTCAAATGGGATCGGGATCTATGGTCAGATGAAACCAAAATAGAGCTTTTTGGCAGTAAACACCAGAGGTGGTTTTGGCACACAGAGAGGTAGCCATATGGAAAAGTACCTCATGCCCACGGTTAAATATGGTGGTGGCTCTTTAATGTTTTGGGGCTGTTTTTCTGCTAGAAGTCCTGAACATTTTGTTAGGATACATGGCATCATGGACTCTATCAAATATCAACAGATATTAAATGAAAACCTGACTACCTCTGCCAGAAAGCTTAAAATGGGCTGTGGTTGGATTTTCCAGCAGGACAATGATCCCAAACATACATTAAAATCAACACAAAAATGGTTTACTGACCACAAATCAAGGTCCTGTCATGGCCATCCCAGTCCCCTGACTTGAAACCCATAGAAAACCTGAGGGGTGAACTGAAGAGGAGAGTCCACCAGCGTGGACCTCGAAATTTGAAGGATCTGGAGAGATTCTGTATGGAGGAATGGTCTCAGATCCCTTGCCATGTATTCTCCAACCTCATCAGGCATTATAGGAGAAGACTCAGAGCTGTTATCTTGGCAAAAGGAAGGTAGCACAAAGGATTGACTAAGAGTGACAATAACTGTGGCAATTGTTTGATATACATGAGAGCAAAGTATTTTTGTGAATTTCTTTTAACAAAAGATCAAAAGGTTAAACAATAAAGACATTTTTCACAGCCTTCTTTGCTCATATTTACCAAGGGTGCCAATAGTAGTGGAGGGCTCTGTATAATACACTGGCTGCATGTTTGTTATAACCATCTAGGAATCAGCATTCAAAAGTGGAAAATATGTCCTAGCTACACCACTGCAAGGCCACACACACACATTACAGTAAAATGTCACTATATGGGAAAGGGAAGTCCAAATAGCAAAGCGTTCATTAGAAACAACACATTCCGATCATCCTGTTTGTACATGATTACAAGGAAGTGAAAATTTTCAACTCAGGCCTGGACCACATAGCAGGGGTATGCTGGAAAATGAAATCAGCATCTTCAAAAAGCTGGTCAGCAGAAGGAAGCATGAAGTGCTCCAAAATTTCTTGGTAAATGGATGCAGTGACTTTGCTTTTCAAAAAACACAATATACCAACACCAGCAGATGACATTGTACCCCAAATCATCACAGACTGTGGAAACTGAACACTGGACTTCAAGCAACTTGGGCTATGAGCTTCTCCACCCTTCCTCCAGACTCTAGGACCTTGGTTTCCAAATAAAATACAAAACTTGCTCTCATCTGAAAAGAGGACTTTGGACCACTGGGCAACAGTCCAGTTCTTCTTCTCCTTAGCCCAGGTAAGATGCCTCCGACGTCGTCTGTGGTTCAGGAGAGGCTTAAAAAGAGGAATACGACAACTGTAGCCAAATTCCTGACACGTCTGTGTGTGGTGGCCCTTGATGCCTTGACCCCAGCCTCAGTCCATTCCTTGTGAAGTTCACTCAAATTCTTGAATCGATTTTGCTTGACAATCCTCATAAGGCTGCGGTTCTCTCGGTTGGTTGTGCATCTTTTTCTTCCACACATATATATATATATATACATACACACACACGTATACAGGTGCATCTCAATAAATTAGAATGTCGTGGAAAAGTTCATTTATTTCAGTAATTCAACTCAAATTGTGAAACTCGTGTATTAAATAAATTCAATGCACACAGACTGAAGTAGTTTAAGTCTTCGGTTCTTTTAATTGTGATGATTTTGGCTCACATTTAACAAAAACCCACCAATTCACTATCTCAACAAATTAGAATATTTCATAAGACCAATAAAAAAACATTTTTAGTGAATTGTTGGCCTTCTGGAAAGTATGTTCATTTACTGTACATGTACTCAATACTTGGTAGGGGCTCCTTTTGCTTTAATTACTGCCTCAATTCAGCGCGGCATGGAGGTGATCAGTTTGTGGCACGGTGGTATGGAAGCCCAGGTTTCTTTGACAGTGGCCTTCAGCTCATCTGCATTTTTTGGTCTCCTGTTTCTCATTTTCCTCTTGACAATACCCCATAGATTCTCTATGGGGTTCAGGTCTGGTGTGTTTGCTGGCCAGTCAAGCACACCAACACCATGGTGATTTAACCAACTTTTGGTGCTTTTGGCAGTGCGGGCAGGTGCCAAATCCTGCTGGAAAATGAAATCAGCATCTTCAAAAAGCTGGTCAGCAGAAGGAAGCATGAAGTGCTCCAAAATTTCTTGGTAAATGGATGCAGTGACTTTGCTTTTCAAAAAACACAATATACCAACACCAGCAGATGACATTGTACCCCAAATCATCACAGACTGTGGAAACTGAACACTGGACTTCAAGCAACTTGGGCTATGAGCTTCTCCACCCTTCCTCCAGACTCTAGGACCTTGGTTTCCAAATAAAATACAAAACTTGCTCTCATCTGAAAAGAGGACTTTGGACCACTGGGCAACAGTCCAGTTCTTCTTCTCCTTAGCCCAGGTAAGATGCCTCTGACGTCGTCTGTGGTTCAGGAGAGGCTTAAAAAGAGGAATACGACAACTGTAGCCAAATTCCTGACACGTCTGTGTGTGGTGGCCCTTGATGCCTTGACCCCAGCCTCAGTCCATTCCTTGTGAAGTTCACTCAAATTCTTGAATCGATTTTGCTTGACAATCCTCATAAGGCTGCGGTTCTCTCGGTTGGTTGTGCATCTTTTTCTTCCACACTTTTTCCTTCCACTCAACTTTCTGTTAACATGCTTGGATACAGCACTCTGTGAACAGCCAGCTTCTTTGGCAATGAATGTTTGTGGCTTACCTAGTGAACCAAACTGAGAGACCATTTTGAAGGCTCAGGAAACCTTTGCAGGTGTTTTGAGTTGATTGGCTGATAGGCATGTCACCATATTCTAATTTGTTGAGATAGTGAATTGGTGGGTTTTTGTTAAATGTGAGACAAAATCATCACAATTAAAAGAACCAAAGACTTAAACTACTTCAGTCTGTGTACACTGAATTTATTTAATACACGAGTTTCACAATTTGAGTTGAATTACTGAAATAAATGAACTTTTTCACGACATTCTAATTTATTGAGATGCACCTGTATATATATATATATATATATATATATATATATATATATATATATATATATATATATATATATATATATATATATGTGTGTGTGTGTGTATATATATATATATATATATAAATAAAATACACACACACACGCTCAGTCCCAGCTTGCTCTGTCCCAACTTTTTTTTTTTTTGAGTGTGTTGAAGGCATCAAATTCTAAATTTGTTTATATTTACAAAATACAATTAAGTTGGTCAGTGAAAACATTGAATATCTTTTATTTGTACCTTTGTCAGTTAATTTAAATTTCAAGAGACTTGACAAATCACAGATTTTTGTTTTTATTGCATTTTAGAAAAATCCCAACTTTTATGGAAATGGGGTTAGTAATTAATCATCCCAAGTAATCACCTGTTAACAAAATCTGAGAAAAGAAATCAAGATAATATAGCCATGGTACTAATTTATAGCTTCTTTTTTGGTTTCTGTATTTAGACCTAAGTACTATTCAGACAGGATACAATTTCCAAACATATGTGTTTGTCATGTCATGTTGCCAGAGGTCATGTGTAGTAATAATGATTGATGCACACAGGATAAGTGATTTCAGTATAAATCATACAGATGGGAGTGTAGTCATGATGTACATGTGGTTATCACACTAAAAAAAAAAAAATCCATGTATACTACATACACCTAATTTTAATCCAAACTGATTGTTTTGACCTATTTAAAAAAAAAAAAAAGGGCTTGTTGCAGGGCATGTAGCCACATGTAGCATTTGATCATTAATAGGTCAGCATTTAAATAGTCTGTACATGTGCTAGAACCTCAAAAACTTGCCAAAAACACCCAGAATAAAATAACACGCTTATCTGACGTGTTATTTTAATCATCTATATTTGATTGTTCCACCTTTTAAACTCCGGAAATAGTGCCTTTATACTAAAGAAAGAAGGAAACCCTTTCTCCCAGAATATTAGGGAATATTAGGAATATTCAGTTCAGATGGGATATATTATATACAGTACTGTGCAAAAGTTTTAGGCAGGTGTGAAAAAATGTTGCAAGGTAAGAATGCTTTCAAAAATAGACATGTTAATTTATATTTATCAATTAACTAAATGCAAAGTGAGTGAACAGAAGAAAAATCTACATCAAATCAATATTTGGTGTGACCACCTTTTGCCTTCAAAACAGCATCAGTTCTTCTAGGTACACTTGCACACAGTTTTTGATACACATATAGTCAGGTGTATGATTAAACAATTATACCAAACAGGTGCTAATGATCAATTCAACATGTAGGGTGAAACAATCATTAACTGAAACAGAAACAGCAGTGAAGAAGGAATAAAACTGGGTGAGGAACAGGCAAATTCAGCTAACAAGTTGAGGTTGATGACAGTTTACTGTCAAAAGTCATACACCATGGCAAGAGCACAGCAACCAGACAGAAGGTAGTTATACTGCATCAGCGAGGTCTCTCCCAAGCAGAAATTTCAAGGCAGTCAGGGGTTTCCAGATGTGCTGTCCAAGCTCTTTTGAAGAAGCACAAAGAAACGGGCAACGTTGAGGAGCGTAGACGCAGTGGTCGGCCAAGGAAACTTACTGCAACAGATGAAAGACGCATCAAGCTTACTTCCCTTCGCAATCGGAAGATGTCCAGCAGCACCATCAGCTCAGACCTGGCAGAAACCAGTGGGACCCTGGTACACCCATCTACTGTCCGGAGAAGTCTGGTCAGAAGTGGCATTCATGGAAGACTTACAGCCAAAAAGCCATACCTCTGACATGGAAACAGGGCCAAGCGACTCAACTATGCACGAAAACACAGAAACTGGGGTGCAGAAAAATGGCAGCAGGTGCTCTGGACTGATGAGTCAATATTTGACATTAGCAGAAGGAAGTTTGTTTGACGAAGGGCTGGAGAGCGGTACACACGAGTGTCTGCAGGCAACAGTGAAGCATGGTGGAGGTTCTTTGCACGTTTGAGGCCCAACTCCCATTTCTGCAAATGGAGTTGGGGATTTGGTCAGAATTAATGGTCTCCTCAATGCTGAGAAGTGCAGGCAGATACTTATCCATCCTACCTGCCGAGTTCCTTCAAAAACTGTGTGCAAGTGTACCTAGAAGAACTGATGCTGTTTTGAAGGCAAAGGGTGGTCACACCAAATATTGATTTGATGTAGATTTTTCTTCTGTTCACTCACTTTGCATTTTGTTAATTGACAAATATAAATTAACATGTCTATTTTTGAAAGCATTCTTACTTTACAGCATTTTTTCCACACCTGCCTAAAACTTTTGCACAGTACTCTGTGTGCGTGTGTGTGTATATATATATTATATATATATATATATATATATATATATATATATATATATATATATATATATATATATATGGAAAATGTACTTTTAACAATATCTTTCTAAGAAAGAAGAATAGGGGGATCTTGTTTCTTTAGTTTGTTTGTTAAATATAAACTTGAGCAAAGAGATTTTTGTACAAAGATTTCATAATGAAATGTTTTTAATTTTCAACTTATACAGTGATATTTTAGTGATATTTCAAATGGCACTGATAATCTACTTCAAAATCCACATTTTTTGGAGAGAATTACTGAATTTTCAGTACAACACTCACCAGAGAGTATATTAAAATATATTTTTGCACCAAATGTTCAATTTTCCTTGTTAACATTATCTTCATATACATTAAATTAAATATCAATTATACAACTGTGCACACTCGTTTAGCATGAAAATATCGAAGCTAACCTATCGTGAAAAGTATCGCAATGAGATATTTTTTGCTGTATCGCACGGGTCTACTCACAAGGTTACAAAATATGGTGTGTAATTAACCGCCGCTACATTCACCGTTAGAAAGTAGGCCACATTTGTTACTCTTGCAACCTTAAACGAACTGTAGGCCTTTCGGAGCTTAAATTGTGCACACAAATACATAACAAAACAAAACAGGGTTTGTTTACAATGATAACTGGGGCAGGCCCTGAGGCTAAATTAGCCTTTAATCCGTGTATTTTAGCGACGCGACTAGGCTTTTAGTTTGGATCCCGGCTGAACAAAGTTGTGACAGCAGCCATTCTACCATACGGAGAAGCCTACACTCAAACTTTCACACTTATAATCCGCTTTGCAGTCCTACATTTGAGTCTTCGTGTTTCGCTGTGGAACGGAAATGTGACTTACATCTCATTTTGAGGGTGTTTTTTTTTTCCCCATCACGAAGTTAATATGCGCAAACAGGACGCAAACTCTTAAACATAAAGTCCTGTTTAATCTTTGGGCGGATGTTAAACCGCTACACGGTATTACACAAATAACTGTCCCTAGTGTAAAACTGTGCCTTTCCTACGGGGCGCGCTATTCTTCTTCTTCTTCTTTTCAAATAAAACGTGTTTTACAGTCAACATGAACCCCCTATTATAGCATGTAACGGTGAAACAGTTTGCTAAGCCTGTAAAGGTCGGAACAAGCGAACCGGCTGCGAATGGAGCCGATTAAAAATAAATAAATAACTCACCTCGGCTGAAGCACCGCGTCTTCCTAGAGCTAAAATAAACTCCAGAAATCCTTTGAAAATGAGGCACAGGACCAGAAAAATATCCTGAACTGCCTTTTAAGAGACCCTGTATCCCGTTGGCACGCTAATTCGAACAGAGGGGAAATAGAGGACTAAGGTTTAGCCAGTAAATATCCAGCGCAAGGTGAGAGAGAGAGACAGAGAGCAGCTGAAGCCCGTCAATATGGCCGGCGTGAGCGAACATGAGGCGTGGTTCAGTCCCATCCATCCGAGAGGCGGGAAAGAGGAAGGGGCGCCTCCTCATGTTACTACTTCAAACTGTGTCGCAGCAAGAACCATACATGTACTTTTCGCCTTTTTTTAAGGCTTGGTAATATCTAAACTGTATAACTGTCATATATTCCTGAAGAAAAAAAAACGCCTTGCCAAATGAACAGCTACCAAAACATAGGCCAAGCTAGTCAAGCTAGTAGAGGGAAACAGTTTCATAATTATGCTGCTAATGCTACATTGAAAACAAGGTGTTGTTTTTTTTTTTTTTTTAAGAAAATAACAATTTTAAAAAAGCTGAAAAACACACTACATGGACAAAAGTTTGAGGACACCTGACCTTCATACCCATATGTGTTTCTTCCTCAACGAAAGTTGAAAGCACACAATTGTCTAGAAAGTCCTTGTATGATGTAGTATTACAATTTCCCTTCACTAGAAGAGTGAAGCGGCCCAAACCTGTTCCAGAATACTCCTGTGCACAAAGCCAGCTCCATGAAGACTTGGAGATTTGGAGTGGAAACACCTGACTGACCTGCACAAAACCCTGACCTCAACCCCACTGAACACCTTTAGGATGAACTGGAACGCTGACTGCACCCCAGGCCTCCTCACCCAACATCAGTGCCTGACCTCACTAATGCTCTTGTGGCTGAATAAACACAAATCCCCACAGCCACACTCCAAAATCTAATGGAAAGCCTTCCCAGAAGAGTGGAGGTTATTATAACAGCAAAGGGGTGCTAAAGCTAGAATGGGATGTTCAACAAGCACATATGACTGTTATGGTCAGGTGTCCACAAACCATTGGCTGTATAGTGTAACGTACCAGATGCCAGAAATGTTCTATCGGCTTGGTCTGTGTTTTGGCTGGTGTTAATAGGTCAGATAAAGCTGGATTATTTTCAGCAGGACTAGGCTATATTTGACATGTATCAAGAATATGCCCTAACTTGCCAATTTATCAACTACACCTGCCCTCTCAATCCCTTTAAGACCACTTCTGATCAGATATTATTATTATTATTATTTGGTTGGTGGACCATTCTCAGCACAGCAGTGACTAAAACTGATAAGGAGTGCTGGCACAATGCATCAAGCACAGCATGGTTACTGGGGTTTTTAACCACTGTCCAATTTTTTAGACACTCTTACATTGTTAGTCCACCTTGAAGGTGTACAGTGCAGTAAGACACAATATGGATTAATCATCCTCTAGTACCTGGTTGGTGTTCATTTCTAACAGCAATACTCAGGGGCAGCTGGTATAAATGGGCTAGTAGGGCTAAGCTTCCCTGCCTTTGAAAGATTAAAAGATATTAGTATCAGTTTAAGATTTCATTTGATCTGATTACTTGCTGTTAACAAATGTCTTAAGGTGAATTATTTTGGACATTTGTGGAACCAATGGCTGTAAAAAAAAATAAATAAATAAATAAATAAATAAATAAATACACAGAATGGTATGAAGAAGCAAGGCTGGGGCTGATTTCTTTGTAGCCCAGACTGTAGATACATGCAGCATATCAGTAACAGTTGTGTCAGGTAATTACATAGACTGAAATACTTCATAGATTTGAGCTCCATTTGAGTTAGTATATTTTCATGCCGCTTTGCTGACACATCCATCAGCAGTGGTTGAGAAAGTGCATGTCAAATACAGTCGCAGATGTAATAAACTATTGTTTATTCTTTTTTCTTTCTTTTTTTTCTTCAATAAAATGGCTTTGGAAGAGAAACTAAAAGTAGACTAAGCATACATTATAATCAAAGTACAAATGATGCAAAAGGACAAATGACAGAAGTTGGAAGTTTAGTGTTTTTTGGCTTAAACAAAAGGGATACAGCTTTTCTTTTTACCATGTTTGAGAGTATTCAGAAGAAACACAGCATGAAGCCAGTAGAACATTACTGACTTGAAAGACTTTGTATATGTACAAATATAAACTGCAAGGAAATAAAGTAATGCCTCCGGCTAGGAAGTGCATTCTTCTCTGGCTAGGAAATGCATTCTTAATAAACGGCTGATAAAGACACCACGTTTCTGTTATTCAGTGGTATAGGGAACTATTCAGTTGATGTCCTCATTAACATTTAACTGCAGTGTTTTGGAGCAATGATCTATCACTTTTGAAAATGTGAAAACTCTCATAAGGACTATTTTCCTTTTGAACAAATATAGACACAGATGGCATGTAAACATTGGTCAAGACCAAGTGTGAGTTAACCACCATATAAAGGGGGAAAAAAAACATTAAGTGTGTTAGTATGGCATTGGGCCATCACAAACCACTGGAAAATCTTCAATACCGTGGCATGATACGTGTCTCTGTAACTGTGGTTATGCATCACACCACCCAGTGAATGATTATTTCCTATGATGGCTGTTGTGTTTTATTCCTTACATAGACTTATACTTAGGCCCCATTAACACTACTTTTAAATAGAAACTACATAGGCTATTACAAATTTTGGGGAAAAGTCAACATGTAAGAATTTTTCGATTGGCCCTCAACAAGTTTAACTACATTAAATTAGCTATAAATGTCCTTTTTATGGTTATTACTTTAAAAAAAAAAATTAATATGGTGATAACCACTTAGATTAGCCAAATTCTTGGACTTCAATAAGAAAGGACTATGAACAGGTTTAGATAATAGTCAACTAATCACAAACATTTAAATATGAGTTTAAAATGAAGCAAGTAACTATATTCACTTTTTAGATAAATCACACTTCAATTTCTTCAGTCAGGAGCTACAGGGTGTAAAAATAAAAATGCAGAAGTAAACTATAGTCCTGCCTTTTAGCTTAAAACACCTTTTCTGTATGCTTGAGATAGTGCTTAAGATGTTAGACATTGCATCAAATCAAATGAAACAGACACACGTTAGTCTAAACCCAATAAATTATTTATTGTGTCATTGTGCCTCAAATCCAGTTTTTTGTTGTATTTTTATGCTGCCACGTTTATAGAATTGACATAATTAATATTTTAAAGTTGTTTGTGTTATATATTTTAATATAATAGCGACGCCTCGTGGCCAAACCAGGAACTTAATTTTTAAACTTTGTTTCATCGTTGGTTAAAAATGGCGGCAGGCTGCAAAACCTGTGGTGGTAGTTTGGACACCCCTGCAACAACCATCGACCATTCTCGTGAACTCTTTTAGACAACTACATCAGGAAGTTTGGGGGTGAAACACATGGGTAGAACACAAGTCACAGTGTTTTACACTGGGGGAATCTCCATTAAGCTACTTGAATGTGTAACATGAAAAACTCTGGTAATTGTCTGAGCTGATAATCTATCACTCGTCTCACACTGTTGTGTAGTGCACATTATGTTGTCTTGCATACTGTTCTGCGTTGCACCATGGTCCTGGAGAAACTACATTTTGTTCTGATGTATACATAGAGGAATGACAATAAAAACCACTTGACTTATTTCAGCAGGCAGAATGATTACTTCCCGTTATGAAAGACAACAACACAGGAAAAAAGGTTCAAGCCACCAAGACTCTGGTGAAAGGGATGGATTAGTAAATCCTGGGCAGGAACCTAAAAATGGCCACTCCCTAACCCGTCACTCATGTACTCACCCCACAATCCAACAAATCCAAAATAAAATGCGTACACTACTGATTTGCACATATTAGAGTAACCTTGGTGCTATGCAGAAGGCAGCCTTATCTTAGGCAGCTGGCTTCTTTCTTGTTTTTCACGTCACAAACTCATCCACCAAAAAATCAAAGTGCAACTCTTTAACAAACTTTGACTCAGTGGCCAGCAGTGACAGCATACTGAGTCTCCATTGGCCCACGTTAGTTCTGAATTTGTTTTTTATCTGACCCATTTGGGGAAATTAATGGTATCTGGCTGCTTATTGGTTACAATTTCCAATCCACACACCATTAACATTTCTGAATTTATTTCTGTGACGTTACATGCACTGGCTCTTGGCTCTATATGTCGTGTTGTGTGTGACAGTATAATGATTTAATCATTCACTTCCAATCTTTCGTACAGTTGCAGTCAAAATTATTCAACCCCCATCTCTGGTGGGATTTGAACAAGGTGGTTGCAGCACGCAAACCCAAGAATATTACTGAACTGGAGGCCATTGCTCATGAGGAAAGGGCTAAGATTCCTCAGTAACGCTGCCAGAAGCTGGTGTCTGGCTATACATCTCATTTGCAGCAGGTCATAACAGCAAACAGGTCCTCTACTAAGTACTAAAGATGCATGCCATGAAGGGGTTGAATAATTTTGAGACTGGAGAAGTCATTATAAGTTGCATTTTCAGTTGAATTTTGGGAAACCACTTGAAGCATTCGTTGTGTTGAACTATTTGCTTTTGTTTGATTTGTTCATTGCAAACAGCTGAAAGTCTCTAAATTTGACAATAAACCTGATTTGCAATGGGGGTTGAATAATTTTGATTGCAACTGTATGGTTGTTGAGGGCACCCTAGTGTCCCGGCCTCATGATCATTGTAATAAGAAAGAGGTAAGTGATTAAAATCTGATCTGTAAAGTCGTAATTGTAATCACATCCGTCTTCAACAAGAAAGTGTAGGACTCTCTTCTTCAGACGTCCATTCTTGTTTTCTCCCAGAAGACAAGGATACTATTGTGACAATACCATAAACATATCTTACAATACTATACAAGCTGAAGTATAATGATACCAAGTAGTATCACGATACCACGCAATATTGTGTTAATTCATAATTCAAATCAATAAAATGAACCAAATTTACAGAAATAGATAGAAATAATTGAATACAGACAAGCCAAATTTTCCTCTGAATACTTTATTAATGAGAATGAATAACTGGCTGTTGGAAAAACTGAAGAACAATCTTACAATTGGCAAGCAGCTAATTCAATATGCCACATATTTTATCTATTGTTCCCTAGAGCAATGAAATTGTGCAAATGGAAATTTTCCTCAGAGTACTAAGAATGAACACAACATTAGAAATAAATAAATGAATATGGAAACGAACTCCAAAAAAAAAAAAAATCATAAAATTGGGAACGTTAGGTTGCCTACTTGCAAACACGGCTAATATTAGTATTTACACACAGCGTTAGCATAACGTTAGCTCGCTTACTAGCAAACAGGAAATCTTTAAAGATTAAGGTAAAGAATTTAGGTTAAATGAAGTGTCACTAACCTTTGTGTATTCTGCAAAAGCAGTGGGATGTGTCGTTTTAGCGAAAACAGTATTACAACATTACTTACGGTACTACAGTATTGACGATACTACCATTTTTTTAAAAAAAAAGGCATTGATGGTATTTTGAAGCTTTAGTATTTCGATACTACCGTAGTACCGGTATACTGTGCAACCCTAAAGGATACCTTTCCTGATCCGGTCTTAGTGAGATATGTCCAGTTCTTTATTAGTCTCCCAATCTAATGATATGAAGACAGGTGATGGGCTGTAATATCCTCCAGGAACACCAAAATGAGGGCATCACATGGATCTCTTTGGAACATCACTGAACTTTTAGATAGACGGCTTCACTTAGAGAGCATTATTTGTTCCATGGACGATAGTGTGGATGGCATGTCATGCAAACACATCCTCCAAGCCTATTTGCAGGTTGATGAGGTGTCAGTGCATGGAGCTCAGGCAGGAATCCAATAAACGTGAAGACAGTGGACCTATTGTTGGCTTTAAATGAAAGTGATGATGGTACGACACTGTAGAGAGCTTCACTTCATTACACTCATACTAGAGAATGCCTTTAATTTAACATTAACAGCAAATGGATGTGGCATTTTATTTAGATGAAAACCTGACAACCCTGTTCATATATCATCGTATGATAAATTGGTCTCGCTTTTATGTTACATCAAATAACAACTGACAGCAGAGGGGAAAAATTATCTGCTTCTTCAATCTGCATTTTCTGTTTTTTTTTTTTTTCTGGCTTAAAGGCAAGTTCTTGTTTTTGAAGGTGGTGATCTAGATGCTAGTGAAAGCCTTGCATTGGACATTTTTACTCAAGCAAAATCTGACCTCAGAGACATAATTTACACACAGGTAATTTAATCTGAATGGGTTCATGAATATGGAGAACTCTTCAACTTTTGAACTTAATTTCACCAACTCTGAATAAGGCCCTAATACATGGGGCTAGTTATTTTTCACATTTACATTTACATAAAGGCAAAGATAGGTGCAATTTATTTGGTATTTGGTAGGCTAGCTAGGGATTATTAAGCAGGCAAATGGATGATGTGTAACACTGTGGATCTACTATGGACTTCTGGACTTCTGACTTGTGCCCAGGATTTGTGGGATCCACCATGTCCCTCACCAGAATAAGAAGATTACTTAAGATATACTATATATAGCACCTGCTGAAGCCAACAGACCATCTATGTGAGGGGCTACCTAGAGAGTGAGTGGTGTGGTAGAAAAAAATAAGAATAAGAAAAATGTAACAAAAATGACCTGAAATGTTTATTCAAATTTGTGATGGACAGTAAATTTAACAGAACAGCATTTAATGCATTTCATGTGATGCTTCTATTCTTCACAACCAAACAATTCAGAGATTTTGTGGGGTACTGGGTTAATCTTGCTTGTAGCAAGCAATTTAGGGCTCTGGTACAGGTAGTATTCCCCACCAACAAACACTTTCACACCATCAGTGTGACATGTAGCAGCATCAATCTTAGAGAAGGGCAGTGGAGCCTCGGTCTTCACAGCTCTTGGGGTCGCTTCCAGATCAATATCGATTATTTTCTGACCTGTGTGAAAAATTCAGTCAAGTCTAAATCGTTCATTCAGAGTGAACTGAAGCTGGTAGGGGACATAATTTGTGCATGTACTAGAATTTATTCATTTTAATAACTATTGTATTCTGTCACTTGCTTTCAATATGCAGTATTCATAAGAATCTCGATTCATGTACAAATGCTGAGATTGTTGACATTAAAGAGACACATACCTTTTATAACATGTACAATATGTTCGTCACATACAAATGCAGCATCCACGGGTCCGTCAATGCCCAACTCCTCCTTCAGTGATTTAGGATAGCCCGCTATGAGTGTGTAATGTGCTTCTGATTTGTAGATATAAATTTGATCACTCTGTCAAAATAAATGACAACACTTTACATTAAAAGCTGCTAATTACAGTAACTATACAAATGAATGATTACCCATAACTAATATTAGCTATTAAATGTTAGTTACTAATACATACTACTAGGTGCTGAATATGCTGTTATACTTATTAACATATTGAACTCCAAGCTTATTACTCATATTATTTATTTTATTAATTCAGTGACTACAGTGAAATTAAACAGGGAAACAGGGGATGGTATCAGGATTGGGCATAAAAGGAGCATCCACCAAAAGCTCAGTCTGCAGGCAAGGACAGGTCGTGGCTCACCACTTTGTGCCAAACTTCGTGAGAGAATTGTCAGTCAGTTCAAAAAGAACATTGCTCAACGCAAGATTGCAAAGAATTTAGGTCTTTCACCATCTACAGTGTATAATATTGTGAAAAGATTCCGGAGAAATCACATTGCTTAAAGGGCAAGGCCAGAAAGCACTGTTGAATGTGCGTGACCTTCGAGCCCTCAGACAGCATTGCCTGAGAAATCGTCATGCTACTATGATAAATATAATCACATGGGCTCGGGAGTACTTCGGAAAACCGCTGTTACTTAACACAGTCCGCCGCTGCATCCAGAAATGCCACCCGAAACTCTATTACGCAAGGAGGAAGCCACACATCAACTCTATGCAGAAACGCCGCCGAGTTCCCTTGTCCCGAGCTCATCTCAGATGGACTGAAAGGCAGTGGAAACGTGTGCTGTGGTCAGATGAGTCCACGTTTCAGCTTGTTTTCGGGAAAAATGGACATCGAGTTCTCCATGCCAAAGATGAAAAAGACC
Source organism: Cranoglanis bouderius (assembly GCA_023630585.1). Taxonomy (NCBI): domain Eukaryota; kingdom Metazoa; phylum Chordata; class Actinopteri; order Siluriformes; family Cranoglanididae; genus Cranoglanis; species Cranoglanis bouderius. The sequence continues at coordinate 11,343,870 of CM042552.1, forward strand.
AACCAGACTGTTAAAAGCGAAAGGTGCAATAGCCAGCAATTGTGATGGTATGGGGGTGCATCAGTGCCCACGGCAAGGGTGACGTGCATATGTGTGACGGTACCATTGATGCAGAGGCGTATATTGGGATTTATACAGCAGTCCTTGATATATACAAGGACTACTGAGCAGCTGAAGTCTTGTATCAAGCAAGAATGGGCAAAAAATCTGCTTGCAAAACAGCAAAAATTAGTATCCTCAGTTGCCAAACGATAAAAAAGTGTGATTAAAAGGAAGGGTGATGTAACACAGTGGTAAACATGCCTCTGTCCCAACTTTTTTTGAGTGTGTTGAAGGCATCAAATTCTAAATTTGTTCATATTTACAAAACACAATTAAGTTGGTCAGTGAAAACATTGAATATCTTTTCTTTGTACCTTTGTCAGTTAATTAAAGTTTCAAGAGACTTGACAAATCACAGATTTTTGTTTTTATTGAATTTTAGAAAAAAATCCAACTTTATGGAAATAGTATAACACTAGCAGTGTCAGTAGTGTGACAGTAGTGCTGGCTGCCACAGTTTTATAGCAATGCACTATTTATTATAATACAATATTGTTTTTATAGTAACACTCAGTTCAGAGGTCTTGTTTGGTGAACACTCCACATAACCTAAGACTAATAATAAATGGATTAAAATAATTGTTTGTCAGAGCAGAGGACATTATTTTTTCTTGATTTTTATCCATCTAGCCATCCATTTTCTACACCACTTATCCTACGCAGGGTCGCGGGGGAGCCTGGAGCCTATCCCATCAAACTCAGTGCACAAGGCGGGGGACACCCTGGACGGGGTGCCATCCCATTGCAGGGCAATCGCACACACACTCACAAACCCATTCACACATTAGAGACAATTTAGAGATGCCAATCATTGTACACCTATGTCTTTGAACTGGAGCACCTGGAGGAAAACCTCCAAGCACCCACCCCCAGAGGTGCGAGGCAAACGTGCTAGCCACTAAGCCCCCTTTCTTGGTTTTTATTTTTTGTCTCATTAACTTGTTTTGTGGGTGTTTTGTGTAATTATAAACAGATATAAAGTATGACATCATTTTTTTTAATTTTAATAAAGAATTGTAATTGAAGTGCAAGAGGAATTAAACACTTTGGGATGTTCTGTTATTAGAAAATAATCAACATCAGATGGTAACAGTAACTCTGCTTTGTGTCACACCACTGCATCAGTGATTATTATTCTCTAACAGTGTGACCTGTCATGTTTTATTCCTTACATAAAAACTAGTAAAAAGGAAATATGTTGAAATGATTTGTGGGGCAGTGTTGACTCAGTGGTAAGGGCTATGGACTACTGATTGAAAGGTGAGTTTGAGTCATTGGTACTGCCAAGCCACTACTGTTGGGTTCTTGAGCAAGACCCTTAACCCTCAACTGCTAAGCTCAAATGTAAGTTGCTTTGGATGATGCCAAATGAGTTAATGTAAATGTTGTAATCTGACAGGTACAACATATATAGAGGATGGCATTGTTAAAACTATTGAACACTGTAAAAACATTAAAAAAAAATTGGCACAATAGACTTGGCCTCTTACTGAAAATGGAATACAGTATTTTGTTTTACCTGGATGATGTAAATCTTGTCACCATAAGAGAACACAGCATCTACATGTCCTGAGATTTCCTTCCATGATCTTACAATGGGGAAGGGATGAATGCCATCACGGTGTGTGTCCAATCTAATGTACATTGTCCCTGAAATTGTAGTAAGATTGATATTTCAATTGATTTTTTTCATATGAAATCTGATGTATTCTCACGCCACTATTCTCACCAACACTGTTGTAGGGAACTATACTTGCCTATAAATGCATAGGATTTGCCAGTGCTGTCTGTGGTGATGGCATCAAGTTTACAGTGTGGACTTTTGTGGCCAGCACTGTGACCTACATTGCAAAGTAAAAAACAAAAATATGACCTATGGGAAATGATACAATGAAGCCCAGATTTACGAAAGTTTTGAGTGTTTAAAAAAATGCGCAGGCTAATTTGATTTGCATGAAATTATCATATTATACAGTATATTTGCTGCATTTTTGTACCTCCATTTCCATTCACATATACCTTATATATAATACATACACTCATATTTACATTCATATTATATTTTGAATAAATGTATTATTTTTATTATATTTTTAATATGTTAACTTGTGTTATAACAGGCAATAACTTAAATTATGTAGATTCTGGAGTGCTGCTATCTAGACCATCCCCTGCCAGACATCATTTTAGTCATGCTATCTACATAAACAACTTTATCTAATATTAATACTACTGCTTGTCTAAGGTGATTATAGCATCGGCTTAACACATTACCAGTCAGAGAGACTGAGATCAGAACAGTTATTAAGAAAAAAAGTAGGAAATTAGGTAACGCTTTTGGAGGACTTGACTACGCACCCAAATTTGGGCATCTCACGAAGTAACGTCTAGTTTCCTTGGGATAATTCCCTTCCACTTCTCCAGACAAGGGATGAAATCTGGTAAAGTTGTGACCATGGAAACAATAGTAGTGCTCGAGCCAGCGGAATGCAGATGTGCAGACAGGCAAGTGATCCCACACCTTCTTCTTCACAGTCTTGGTCTTGATATCAAAGTTGTACACTTCATGTTCTGATGATTAAATATATAATAATAATAATAATTTCCTCTTCTTAGATTTATCTAGTTATGTACAGTGGGTTCCAAAAGTCTGAGACCACATTGAAAATCTGATTATTTATTTATTTATTTTCCAATTAAAATTGAAAAAAAATCTTTAAAAAAAGCTTTTAGAATTTGGAAATATTTAAAACAAAGTAAGCAAATGTTCAGTATCTTGAATATTTAATATTTACAATTCTGCACTATTTCTAGGTCCCTATTTAAATGTAAACACGTGTGATATTGGCCATGTTAACTGCTTTGTACAAAAGGTCAGATTTTCCTCATGCCTAATCTCTCCTATTGAAGCATGTATTCAGATGACACTCCAATAGATTTGATCTAAAATGGATCATAATGTTTTGCACAAACTTGTGGAGTCCATGCCAGCTCGAGTGCACACTGTCATTAAAGCAAGAAGGGGAGGTACCAAATACTAAGAAACTCTGAAATGCATGTAAAAAATGAATGTAAGATTCCACTTCCCACTCAAGTTGTTGTCAATAATATAATTTGTAATGAAAATTGGTGTGTTAAATTAGAAAAGAACACAAAATAGAAGCATTTTCACTAGTGCTGTCAGACATTTGGACCCCACTGTATATAAGACTAAGATTAATCCTGAAAGGAGACTAGAGATTCACCTTCAGCACAGCACAAGAATTAAAATATTAAGAGCAGTCACTAACACTAATAGGCTTGTTTTTTTCCCTTTACTAATATCAGAATGAAATGACTTGTTTTTGTATTTGTATTTCTTTTTTGCCTCAAAACGTATTTAATGTGCAAAATGTACTAAATTAATTTTAAAAATCTGAACCTGATGTTCAGAGTTCCACACAACATTTAATCAAAAGATTGTTGTCATTTCAACCATATATGTTGAAATTATATATATTATCTAATATATTAACAAATCCTTACGAAGCTGACCTTTAAGACCTGTAAACCTGTGTGTGAAATGTGGATGAGAAAACTGACTTGTCACTGGTCGTTTTATGACCAATAATCATAACTTAGTAACCTACAATTGTAGAAAGCAGTTCATCTTTTGTAATCAATTATATCATCATAAAACATAAAAAAGATTTTACACACACATATAATTCAATTACTTAAAACACTTAAAAACTAATTTTTTTGAGCTTCTACCTAAAATGTAAAAATACAGCAGAATGATTGTGTAGTTGCTTAATTAATGGAGTTGGGATAAAAACCTTTTTTTTTTCTAAGTGTATACCAATATGTCAATTTCTAAAATATTTTTAAAAAATACATTTATTTAAAATTAAATAAATTAAAATAGAAATTAGAAAATGTATTCACCCTTGAAGAACAGGACCGAGTCAGTGGTGCACTCTCCTTTTGGACACTCCACTGCTGCATCGAGCTGGCTGGGAACACCAGGAAACACCTGCTGGATCTCCAGAGGGAAGCCTTTCTCCAAAGTGTGGTTGTAGTAACTAAAGACTTTGTCATCCTGTAATATATTGATACTACTGTATCAAATTCATCATACTTACATAAAAAAACAGGCCAATTATTTTAGGGATGGAATAATGTTCATTTCTTGAAACTGCCTGATTGAAGATATAAAATAATGGAAACCTGGAGACATTTTGATGAAGAATACATAATCCTAATGACCTCAATGTGGATATGAGAATGTATAATAGGATGACAAACCATGTGATATCATACCAGAAAGAAGAAGACATGGTCATGGTGTTTGCTGTCTTCCTCATCTTTATTGTGCATGCGGAAGGCTGCTTCCACATGACCCAGGTGATGATGTTCATCTAATTCCTGGAATGTACCATTTGCAAGCTCAGCAGGGCCTGAAAACCCTTTCCATAAATGGTCACCTGTGGAGTTTGAAATCAAAGTCGCCAATTTCACCTATGTTTTTGTGAATTCATTTGGATAAGAATAAAATTTCAAAGAGATGTTCACTATTCTGTCAGCAAAGTGGCAAATCAGAAGTTTTGAACTAAAAGGTTCCATCTGTCAATTATGTGATTTTAAGAGCCGTACTATTTTGATCCTTAATAAGGTCAAAGCAGATATTTTTCAATTTTATCTTTTTTTAAATTGGTTGTAATTGATATTTTGGTGTAAAACATCTCACAAATACTTAGTGACATATAAATACCATACTTTCATTATATAAATATATAAATACCATACTTTTATTATACTAATATTATAACTAATTTTCCCCAGACAGAGTCAGACAGAACTTTATAATTCTAAGGTCTTGGATCTTGGAATCTAGGAGTCTAAATAGCGGGGTGATTTAAATGTTATTTATGGCCTCCAAGAACATAATGATCTACAACATGGTTTCTTAAATTCAGTTCTAGTGGCCCTACACACTCATGAGAGCTCATTCAGATCATGTGTGCCAGCAGTTCTGTAGAAAAAAACATCATCTCTACAAGGCAGGGGGTCACCGGACAGGAATTGACAGAGAACATATATCTGAGAGGGTGAATATAAGAATGAACCATCATTATTTAATCAAATCCCGACACACTTCAACTGCCATGGTTCCTCGTACTCTCTGAACCGGCCTGATTCATCCTGATGTTCTACTTCTGCTTAGCTTTCTGTGCTTGTGATTCAATTTTTGCTGTTGTTGATGGTCCCACATGGACACCCTAAAGATTTGGACTTTCCGAAATCAGTTTATGCCCAACACTCAGCTTTGCGTCAGTGTACAATCTCACCTGTAGATTGAGTATCTATAGATTTCTACCTTCTGCTGCTGTAAATATCAAGACTCATCCCAGGACTCTTTTGTGACAATGTACAAACCTTTAAAAAAGAGTGCGTTTCCTTTCTCGTCAGGGGCTATGGCGTCAAACTCGATGCCCTCACAGCGGTCATACTTGGCATTGTAATGGGAATCGTCATCAGCTTGTGGATTTTCTTCAGGATGATCTAAAACAGCATTTATGTAAAATAAATAGTTATTAGATTGTTCATAACATTTAACAAATATATGTAAATTAATCCATTTCATAGAATGAGGCTTATTGGTCTCTTAAAATGAGGCTAAATCAATCAATACAATGATTGAAAAGAGAAAAATGAATTGGTAAAGTGGAAACATATATACCTACCTATAGCATCATGGTGGCTGTAATAGAAAGAGAAACACCATTCATGTTTATGTTCAAATTTACATTTAGATTTTACATTTATATTTAATCATATTATTAATTGTATAGTATAGTATAGTATAGTATAGTATATTATAGTATCTTCAGTGAAAATAATAGGAAAGGTATGAAAATATAAAGGTGAGGAGTAGTCTGGACCTGGGAGTTTAAAAGGTTAATAGTAAAGTTAACTGCTTTAGTTAAAAAAACAAACAAAAAAACCTGAGCTAGTGACTTTGACCATCCTTTATTGATCTAATGCTGTACTCTGTACCCAGACCAACATAACATCAGATTAAAAGAAATATGTCCAATTTAAATGTTTTAAGATTTGCAGTAGATACTCACGCTGGTGCTGCATAACTCAGAGCCACAACGAAGCACGCACAAAAGAATACCAAGAGCCACTTCATGATCAGCCGTCTTCTCACTCCAGGTCAGCTCTGATACGTGGAATGCACTCCAACAGTGGCAAGGTCAGACTTTTATACTGGTTCCCCGCACAGGGAGGGTTGGGGTGGTGGACTGTCTGGGTTTATCTGTTTCTGGACGTGTAGGACGTGACTTGATTTACCACCAATGTCAGAAAGAACAAGAGTGAAAAGTCCCATGTTACAAAAGTTTGCGATTAGGCAACGAGCTTGCAGGATACTAGCCATACAATGACTGATTTATTTTATTTTTTTTTATCTTTTTGCAGAATTATTCAAGTTATTATTCAACAGAGAAGTTGATCAAATTGTGAACATTCTATAATTAGTTATCTTAAAAATAATCTTTAATTAAGTGGAATTATACTGGGACATCAATTTTTTTCAAAACCACATGTCAAAAGGAGTATTCTCTAGATAAACCAAACAAGCACACTTGCAAAGGCACTTACAGTAAATTGTAGCAATGAAGCAGAATTTGATGTGTCTAACAACCTGAGTTTGATATGAATTATTATTATTATTTTTTTAAAGCACAGTATAAAGCACATTTGCCTCGCACCTCTGGAGTTGTGGGTTCGATTCCCACATTCACCCTGTGTGCATGAAGCTTGCATGTTCTCCCCATGCTTTGGGGGCTTCCCCGGGTACTCTGGTTTCCTCCCCCAGCCCAAATTCATGCATTGTAGGCTGATTGGCATTTTTAAATTGTATGTGTGATTGGGCACACATAATAATAATACATTTTATTTATATAGTGCTTTTCCACAGCTCAAGGACACTTTACATTCCAAACTAATAGACAATGGAGAAGTACAAGAATACACACACACACACACACACACACACACACACATAAAACACCAATGACATAAATATTCCAACTGTTAGGAGAAGAGACAAAGTACTGAAGAAATAACTGTGTTCTAAGTTGTGATTTAAAAGTCGAGATAGAGGTAACATTTCGGAAGTTCTGGGGGAGTGAATTCCAAAGTTTTGGAGCTATGATGGCAAATGATCTACCACTCATGGTGGGGAGGTGGAAACATGGTACAATGAGTAGACATGAATCAGAGGAGGGGGCGGGGGGGGGGGGGGGGGTAATATGGGTTAACAAAGCTAATGTGTGGTTCGAATGAAAGGAAGGGATCGAAAGTAGCGCCAAGGTTCCTAACAGTTTGAGAGGATTTGAGAGGAATACCGTCAATATCTACATGGAAATCAGATTTTCTCGAAATTAGTGTATGGGGGCCCATAAGCATTACTTCAGTTTTGGCAGAGTTTAATTTTTAAAAATTGCAAGTCATCCATTGTTTTATGTGAGTAATACAAGCAGCTAAGAACTGATGTGAATGGCATGAGTGAATGCTAGTGGTGAGGTAGATCTGTGTGTCATCGGCATAGCAGTGATAACGAAGACCGTGATGCTGAATGATGTGACCAAGGGGTAGCATGTAGACAATAAAAAGCAGCAGGCCAAGAACCCTGAGGAGCACCTTGTGTGAGGGGGGCAGTGGAGGATTTGTCTGTGGGATAGATAAGATTCAAACCAGGAGAGAGCAGTACCAGTGATACCAATGGCTGAAAGCCTGGATAGGAGTATGGAGTGAGAAATGGTGCCAAAAGCAGAACTAAGATACAAAAGAATGAGAATAGTAAGGGCCCCAGAGTCGGCAGAGAGAAGAAGATCATTTACAACTCTAAGGAGAGCAGTTTCAGTACTGTGGAAAGGGTGAAAACCTGATTGAAAGGGGTCATAGAGATTATTGGCAAAAAGACAAGTGTGAATGAATTGGATTGTGTTCATCTGTTTTGTATGTGCATTCAGAACGTATCTTTAAGACAAATGCTGATATACAAACACATATAAAGGCAGTTGTCGGTGTTATTGGTCACAAAAACAATTTTTCTGTTAATGTAGCCCATTACCTAAAATTCATTTGACACTCCTGCACTAAATCGAATTAACTGGTGAGATGAATCAGGCGAGTATGAGCAGGGAAATCACCAACTGGACTCTGACCTTCCCCCGTATTGGACTTTGGTCTCTAGTACAGTTCCTATGAGCAAACATCGAGAACAGAAACTCTGTCCTGAGCAGTATTCTGAAAGGTGTACAGTTTGGAAAATAGTTTTCGGTGGTCTCAATAAGTTCTTGATGGTTTTTATAACATTTTTGCACTCATTTTGTTGTACCTTTTCATATTTGTGCCTGTATCCAAACACTTCTTTTATGAAATAGGACAGCTCAATTTAGACGTGATACTGAGAAATGTGTCAGTGTTACTGCTGGGCAATAGAGGGGGTGTGTGGTTCCTGGCAAATTATGGGGACTCAGTCCAAATGCCTTCAGCAAAACTGAAGGAAATGGAAAAAAACACATAAAAGTAAAATGGAGTGTCCTGATTAGATTGTTACACTGCGACTGACTCCCTAATCACACCCTGTCCTAAAAAATAGCAGTTTACTATACGGTCCACAGAAACCCCTTATTTTAAGGCACACATAAAGGGGTTAAAGTGTTGTTACTTATAAAATGTTTATTCACTGTACTGTTACTCTTTATTCATAAAGACCTGTATTGCAAAAATGACTAATAATTGTATTAGTAGTTGTGATAAAGTGTACTACATACTTTGTTAAAACCTTTCTATACAAATGATTGAGGATGAAATTATAATGTAAATTTAAAATGTAATGCCCCAGTATAGTGATGGGGGACACTATACTGTAAAAAGAGCACCGTCTTTTGGATGAGACGTTAAACCGACGTCCTTACTCTCTGTGGTCATTCAAAATCTCAGGACACTTCTTGTAAAGAGTAGGGGTATAACCCTGGTGTCCCGGTGAAATTCCCCCACTGGCCCTTATCTATCATGCCCCCTTAATAATCTCCATCCCTGAATTGGCAATATCACTCTACTCTCCACCAATAGCTGGTGTGCACCAAAACGCCCACTATGGCTGCCGTCGCATCATCCAGGTGGATCCTACACACTGGTGGTGTTTGTTTTGTTGTCCTAGCTTTAGCCTAGCTTCCTGTGTCCTGGTTTTTGGTTTTTCCCTGTGTTTGCATCTATTTCTTTGTTGTTATTAAAGGCGACCTGCACTCTGAATTTGTCTCCCTGGACTCTATGTTATGACACTAATGTGTTTAGAGGCTCTAAAATTGATGGCACATGCTCTTTTGAATGTTTTGAAAAGCCTTTCAACTTTAACTATTTAGTTTGGTTGGAGCATTTAAGATTTTTAATACCAGCTTACACTCATAATTACCTGCACTAGAACTCAGTGTGTTTTTGACCTCAGTAAATAAATTAATAACAGTTTCCATTGAATGATTTATTATTACAGGGAACCTTACAATACTTTACACTGTCAAAATTGGTTTACAATCCAACTATTGAAGAATTCATTGTAAGTCATAAATGAAAGTGGAAATGCCAAAAAAAAAAAAAAAAAGTCAGAAATGAAAGTGGATAAGTTTGGTTAAGTTGCTTGGTTTGTTAGTTGGGCAAGAAGTCAAGTTAACCGATCTAGGAAAAACAATCATGGTTAATGTTGTGGCTGGCTTCTGTGGTAGCCACAAGACCATCTGTTGGTTCAGTCACCGCTATACCTGAAAAGCAAATCTCTGGTGTTCCAGAAAGACCCAGGTGGCCACTTTCCTACTCTTTGATGAGAAGAAAGATGTCCTCTTCTGGGGATTTTGGTGAATATTCCATCTTATCCATCCTTTACTCCAGGATGAAGAATAATAAAGAAGAGTATCTACCTCAGATGGCTGAAACCAGAAGTGGATACTCCAGATACTCCAGACTGTTTGGGTGCATGCTGTTTATTCTTAATAAGGCAGGGTAAATACTTAAGTGAAAAATAAGACTCCAATTGTTGTTTTTAATCAAAATCTCCAAAGAAAATGGCAAAAATACTTTGGCATTAATTACAGTACATGATAATAAATACATTTTTCAATTTAAAAAATTTTTTTTTTATTTCACCCAGTTTGATCATTGACACTAGCTAGTTCTCACCTATTGGCACAATAGCTAATAGCTAACAACCAGGGAGGTTGAGGACTAATACAAGCATCCTCTGAGACACATGCAGTCTGCCATCATATCACTGTCAGAAATTATCTTAAACATACTTCATATTTTGCTCAGAATATAAATGAAGCTTATTTTTCATTAAATCTAAATTGTTCTGATGTAGGTGCTCTGTGCAGTGTTTGTGCTTATTTAATTTGGTAGAACCTGAAAAGAAGACACGTCAACTGAACATTTTATGTACATCAGGCAAAGAAACAAAATCTATATACCACATGATAGTTTTGGTAGCCTGGATTACAGGAACGCTTCATTTATTAATCAAAGATCTAGAACTGGTCAGAGAAAGTCATCAGTTGTATAAAAAAATGGACCCAGATATTTGGAACACCACATTGTTTATTTGAAGCTAAGAGATACAGTATTGTTTAAATCAAACACAATTCCCATAAATCAGCAAAACAACAAGTAATAGATAATATGATTACATGAATAAAGCTGTTTGTCCAAGAAACAATATTTTAGATCCTGAAATCTGTATTTTACAACATTTTGTTCTGTAATGCCTATTTTATGCCTACTTAATGTCAAAAATGTCTAGTCTTTTTGTATGTAATATGTATGCTAATATTTCATAGAGTTATTCTCACAAAACAAAACTTACAGCTGAATGAATCAGGTTATGTAATAATGTTTAAACTATTTGACTATTTTGAGTAATTACAGAATATAAAATTTGTTAATAGAACAATAAAGAAAGGGAAAGAAATAGTAATCACAATAAACAATCATTTAAAAAAATTATACAAATTGTATATTGCATGAATCTTCAATTCTTTAAACATATCTTTAAATATATCATTTTTCCAATTCTTTAGTTTCATGCCTGATTTAATATAGGCAGTTTGTCAATTTTTTGTACAAATTGTTTTGGACAGAAAACTGCAATCAAATCACTTAACAAGTATTGACTGGGGTACAAGCATTACTTGTAGCGGTAAATCTTAATGCAATGGTTCATGCTATCTGAGACCACAAGGTGACCGTCAGGCAGCAAAGCAAGACCTCTAGGGCTGCTAAGGCCTTGGGTAACAATATCCCGACCCACACCAACTGCAGGGTACAGCACCACACGATGCTGCTTGCCCCAGTCTGCCACAAGAACATTTCCATCGGCATCAATGCATATACCCCAAGGGCTGGTAAGCACAGGTCCCATGCCAGAGCATACACCTAAGGTGCGAATGGTGTTCCAACCAGGTTCCAGCACCCTTATACAAGCTGCACGTCCAGTTTCATTGCCCCTCTCAGACACAGCCATAAGGCCTGTAGTGAGACATGCTGCCACCAGATAGGGCCTGTGAAATCCTGTGACTACGGTGCGCTCTATCTTGGTTCCTGATTTAGGGTCAAGTTTGAGAGTTGTCAAAGTGCCACGCCGAATATCGGCAACTAGAAACTCATCTAGCCTTGTCACAGTGACACCTCTTGGAGCCTCAAAGTCTTGCTGAGTACCAGAGCCCCCAAAGGTCTGCAAGAGGCGACCATGGCGGTTAAAGATCAGCACAGCACGTTCTGCAGCACATGTCAGTGCTATCAAACCCTTGGAGTTAGCAGCAACATCAAAAAAATTTTGACAATGTCGAGAGGTAGAGTCAACTGCTGGTAGAGTCACCTGCTGCACGATGTTCTTCTGTAGGTCTGTTACCTGCACACGGACATTTCCACAGTCCACTACAAACAGCTGACCTTGAGCTGTGGCATGAACTCCACTAGGCAGAGTGAAGTCAGTGCGTCCTGAGCCCTGCTTACCAAATTTCTTTACCAGAAGTCCCACTCTTAGTGTTCGTCCCTCTTCCACAACCTTTTGCAGGCCTGAGCCTCCTCGTTCTTTTTTGCTTCTGTCACCACTATGTTCAGTTTTGGTTCCTCTTCCTCTTCTTTCTATTTCAGACATAGACAAAGACCGAGATACTCGTTTGGAGATTTCACAGCTGTCTTTCAGATGCTGGTCTTTTAAATCCAATGTTTCAGATCTTTTAAGGCCTTGAGCCTGGGGCCTCGATAAATTGTTCTGATTTACCTTCTTCTGAATTTTGTCTTTTCCATTCGTTAAATGGCGACCCCTGACAGATAGGTCAGCGGTGGAGCTAGAATGTTGGTTTTCTCTTTTTAGGGAACCACTGTGGCTACTGGCAGACCTGATAGTGTAGGTGTAACTGGAGTCCATGCTGTCTGCTGGGGAAGGGGATCGTCTTGGTCCACCAAAGCTTTGACCATACTGTGTTTGGTCTTTGCAAGTGAGGTCCACACAGCTATAACTCGATTTTGGTCCTGCAAAGGACATCATAGGAGGTGACATTTCTCTTTGGAATCCATGGCTTCGATCACAGTCCTCATGTCTACTTTCCTCTGGTGGACAGGATGGCTCTTGGCTTGAAACTGGAACAAGGACTCTTTTTTTCCTGTGGCCTTTAGAAAAAGAATGTCTACTGACTTCACTTTGCTCAGATACACAGCTTTCTGCCTCCAGTTCTCCTTGGCTTGACATTGTATCAATTGCAAGGAAGAGGTCTTCTCCACGTGAGTCAGAACCGAGCAATTCTGAGTCCTCATCCTGAGAGGATTCTGAGGTATCTTGCTTACGTGGCCAAACTTTATATGTTTTTGGGCTGGGCATCTTTACCTTCTCACCTAACACATCATCTTTAGCTGTCGATAGCCGAATCTTTCTGACAACACGGCTACTTCCACTGTTTGTCTTTGATGATTCTTTTTCTCCACCATGATTACATGGGCCACAAAGCTGGTCTGATACAGCCACATGACTGGCAAGTGTTATCTCACCAGTGTGGAGGGCACATTTTTGCCCATGTGGTCCACAGACTCCAACTGGAAAAGTCAAGCTGTGTTCTTGGACATTTATCTCCCCAAATTGAATAACATTTGACTCGCGACTGGGCTGGAAAGTGACTCTTTTCAGGGAAAGAGAGATCTCCCAGGGTTGCATTAATTCTTTAACTCCTCTCAACAATTGACTTTTGTTGTGTCCAGTGGGACATCTACCCCACATTAGAATTTGCTCCTTAAGCTGGCCCATCTTTCGCAGCTGACGGTCAACCAAGGATTGGCCTACACGAGCTGCTGCTGCATTTTCTCTTTTGAGCTGTTGCAGTCTCTGTTGGGCTTCACGATGGTCTTTCTCCACCTTCTCCAGCAGGCGCCGCTCTTCTTTCTGGGCACCAAAAATTGCAGAATCAAGGCTCTGGTTCACTTCATCCACTTCAGCTGTTTGTTTCTCTGTAAGTCGTAGGAGTTCTTTCTCACCTTGTGCTAGGTCACACAAGGCCTGGGTTATCCATGTAGGCAGGGAGTTTAGGGGTTCAGAGGAGCTGTATACCTGCTGAGATATTGTCCCAAGAGAAGGTTTACTATTGAAATGTGATCCAAGTAACATCATCCTGAGAGTTTGTTGACTTTTGTTAAAAGGTCCAATGCTTCACCGATGAAATGTCTCTGTTAAAAGAACAGAACAGCCTCTAGCTACATGACACTACTTAAAACAATACAAATACATGCAAACTTATGAAAAACAAGTGTTATGTAATGAATAAAACACAACAGAGTGTGCTGTTATAGGAAAATAATCCACACCTGGGTGGTGGTATGAAGTGTTTTATTCTTCATAAACTGCAGTGATTTACCAAAGATTTGCAATTTTTTATTTATTAATGAATGACACTTCATGCTTTTTAACCATTTTAGTTACATTTGATGCTGTAGAATATCTGTGAGACGTTGTTTCCCGTTGTTGCTTATGTTATAACAGCTATCTGGTTGGTACCTCACTAGCTTCTCTTTTTTTTCTGTCTCTTAAAGTGAATAAGACAAAAAAAAAACACAGCTTGAGCTGTTCCAGACAAACCAGAAAAAGTAACCAGAAATGGACGGTGAAAAACTTACTGACTGTTACAAAGCACTGACACTAGAGACTCCTTCCATAACTGTTAAATAAATGCCTCCTAACAAAAAACGTCACCATAACAATGATTATATGTTTTTCTTTGTTAAATCACAACACATTTTCTTAATCCATTTATTATTAGGCTTAGATTATATAGAGTCCCCACTGTGTGTGAGCTGTTGCTATAGAAACAAAAATTTGAACTACAGTTCAAACTACCGTAATGCTCAATGTCTTTTTTTCGGTTGCTCCAAAGTACCTTTTATGTGAGAACACTAGTCCTCTGTTTAATATGTCACACACTCTTCTGTCCTAACCAATTTGGGGCACTGCTATCTGGGACATTTATCTCCATAAGCTTGATCATCAATCCCATATGTGTTGATTGATGAGTGAATCTCTGAACAGCTTTTATTCGGTATAAAACTGTCCGATCTTTCTCACAACAGCCTAGGAATGTACTGTACAGGTCTCTCTCATGCCCTGCATGCCCTGCAAAAACAGGGCTTCTTCTGTGATGAAAGGTTACTGGTATCAGTTTACCAGGGTGCTCTGACAAACAGATTCCCTCTGGATATGAACATCAGTCCATTCATTCTAACCTAAATACCTCCGATGCTGTCAGTGGATGGACTGTTTAAGATTTTTAACACTGTTTGTGATTTTCCATGAAAGCTGAGACAAGCTTTAGTTTCAGAGATAAGAACCATATAGAGTGACTCCTACAACCAGCAATAAGAAAAAAAAGTTACAGATATACTGGATGTTTTTATAGAAATTAGCAAAGGATGCATCTGCAAACGATGTGAACCGTAAAATGAATAATTTACACTATAAATGGGTCAGTTTTTTTTTTTTTGTTTTTTTCCAAGTGTTAAAGTGCTACTGTGTGTTAGTGCAACAAATCCACTCCTCCATTGTAGCCACCAGTGGCCTATTGGGTTACTTCACATTAAAGATGAATGAGGGCTCGAGTTGCTAATGTACCAGAGAGTCTGCATAGCATTAGTGTGTGGATCAACAGAAAAATATAAACAGTGGTGTACCAGTGGGTGCATGCTTTTATAGGGATCCTAGACAACCATTTGAAATAATATTGATGAATCGAGAAATGAAACCATCCAATTTGCAAATTTGTTAAAAAATTCGTTTTAAAGAATCTTTGCATGTACAATTTATTTGCCGATTGCAACAAAAGCATTTCATGTGCATGCATGTCATATAAACTATGACATGCATGTGAAACCAGACATTTCTTGGAATAAGGAACCAGACATTTCTTACACAGCTTCTTATCTCTGCATACAGCCTTATAATATTAATATTATTTTCTGTTGATTTTCTTCTATATATATATATATATATATATATATATATATATATATATATATATATATATATATATATATATATATATATATACATACATACATACACACACACACACACACACACACACACACACACACACACACACACACACACACACACACACACACACACAATTGTTATTAATTAAGCAGATCAAAATGTTCTTACCTGAGCAAAGGTGTTTGTCACATGCCTTATTCGGACTCTGGTCCTGGGTTTACATGAGCAAACCCTCCCTCTTTTCTTGTCCTCTGCATCCTCCCACAATCTCTCATGTTGCAAACCCACGCAGCCCTCCTCCACCTGTGTATTCACATCTAGAGACATTTACCCCTTCTGTTTTGTCTAACCACATCAAACATTAATCCTTTTTTTGACACTTGTGATTCGTCTTTATGATGAATAATTATTATACGATTAATGATTAGTGTCCGTGTTAGGGGCATTACTCTGTGTTATAAAGTTGTGTGAATTAGGCTTTATCAGGATGTTACCTGAAACTGAAAGGCACAGTTTAAAATATTTACAGAGACACCAGTAGATCTGGTTGGAATGGAGGTCAATTAGTGGAGCCACTATAGTTCAACAACTGCTATAAAGACACAAGCATGTTCAGAGAATCTCCACTAGATGTCATCCAATATTAGGTGTTCTTTAACACCGCAGCGTTACAATACAATTCTACTGCTAAAATACCTTGATACAAGTACTGCAAGACCAAAAACAAGGGTGCTGTAGCAATAATACAAAGAGCAACAGCTATCTTTAGAGAAATGTCACATGGACTTCACATGTGAAATTTATGTGTGATGTTTCATACATTTTTCACAAATGCTGGACCTTTCACATGCTGTACATTTTCACATCTGAATTTTTCAACATGGTGTATTCATTTTCACTTGTATGTTGATGTTGTTGTATGTGTGTGTGTGTGTGTATGTGTGTGTGTGTGTTTTTTTTTTTTACATGATTCAGTCATTTTCATGTGTAGTTTCATTTTTCAGATATAATTTTCTTTTTCATATGGTTCACATATTGATGTCACATGTGATCTTTCTGTAAGGGACACCATGATAGTTGGAGTAAGTGCTCAGATTATTACAGTAAGTTATAGTATAGGTGTGAAGTTACAAAAATGAGAATTTGTCCTGGGATATGAAGGAGTTAAACCTGAGCTCTTACAGGATATGGTTCCAACACCATTCCGAAGGTTCTAACATTTAATCACTTATGGTTTGAATCTTGCACTTTATAACACTACAGGGTGTCCCAAAAGTCTCCATACATAGTGGAAATTAACACTTTTTAGCAAAATATCTTCCAAAATTTTCCATACTTACTTTATATTATATATATTTGTTCAAATAGCCTTTAAGAATGCCTTTGACAAAAGAAGAACGTATTGAAATCAGTCTTATGGCTGGATCAGGAAGCTGTCACAAGGTTATGATGGACTTTAACAGGAAACATGGCAGGAAACATGACAAGCACATCACGCACAACACTTGCCAAACTTATTAATGAATTCAGAAAGACTGGAAGTGTTGTGGACCAAACGAAAAGTGGACGTCCATGAACATCAACTGATGAAGGCACAACCGATGTGGTGCTGGAATACATAGTCCCCTGTGTATGAAAACTTTTGGGACACCCGGTAGTTGTTCTCAAGCATGGTTTGGAATGGTTTGAACGAGATTCTTCAAAAGCATTTTAGACAAAACACACAGGATTGATCTGAGTGAGTCCATTTTAATTCTTGAATAATAAAGGAAAGTATGGCGTGTTAACACTGAATTCTTGGACCCTACTGCATTCTGAACCACTTTTTCCTTTTTCCTATATAGATTCACATTTACATTACAGTTTTCGATTTGACAGACACTTTTATCCATACATTGTAAACAATTGAGGGTTACAGGCTTTGCTCAATAATGGCTCTATGGCGGTTTTAGGATTTACTAGCTGTTTATTTAACTGCTTTTTAAATGATTGTTCTTACTCCTTGTTTCCAGAAGAGGGCATCTCTAGGCTGATGTAGTACTAGAGGTAGTGCTCAGTGCATTCAGTGGATGGTTAGTTGATGGTAGTTCAGCATACATACAGTACTGTGCAAAAGTTTTAGTCACCCTATTTTTTTTTTTTTTTTTTTAGTACAAACTTTGTTATAGATTTTTTTTTTTATGACTTCTACATTATCAAGTCAGTACAAAAAACATTTTAGATTCCCAAACATTAGTTTTCTAGCACAAAATTAAATGTTACAGAAAAATGGTTCAGACAAAAAACACAATGAAGGCTGCTGGGTTTTGCTGCAAAAAATAAGAAGCAAGTGCAAAAGTCAAAGTCTCCAGAAGAACTGTGGCTGATTCTGCAAGATGCTCAATAAAACTTACCAACTCATTTCCTTATAAAACTGCACAAATTGTACCGGAGACTACTATTTTTATTTTTATTATTTTGTCACACCAAATATTGACTTTGTTTCATTTACTACTGTTTACTGCACTTTACGGTATTTATTTATTTATTTTTTTAAATGTAGAAACATTTAATTTCATTACTTTGAAGGCATCTTTGCTCTGTAGCATTTCTTTGCATGTGCCTAAAACTTTTGCACAGTACTGTACATTGCTTGGTCAGTCAAGCTGGCATTATCATTCACATAAAAATAATTTTTTAAATGGGTTTTTAATGTTTTGTTATACAGTAACATCCTGTTATACTGTATTTCCTTTGAACGTTTCATGTTATGAAACTGCTTTCTCCAAGCATTCCAGCTCATGCTTTTTTCTTCTTCTTCTTCTTCACTTTTTAATGATGTTTTGCAAATTCTTGTCACTCTATGTTTAGCCAAGGTTATGATAGGAACCATTATTCTGCCATTCAGGCACATTTGTTTAACAGCACAGCCAATGTACTTGGAGTGTTCATGGTGATGAATGTTTTTTTTTTTGTTTGGTTCTGTTGTAGGGTGTCTTCTCAATATTTACCTCTATTTTTTTTTAACAGCCTCATCTCTGGATCATAATAGTAATTATGCATTGCTGTTGTTGTTATTGTTGTTGTTGACTATGGTACCTTCACTGGTGTCACTACAGTAGGTCATGATGCTGCTCTAGCTTGTTCATCCACTGTGTAGCTGTTGAGGTGCTTAGACAGGGCCCTCTCTAAAAATAAAATAGAAAAAAGACAGAAAACCTTTAAATCACTGCAATCATTGCCATCATTCATTATTCATCCTGCAATTATTTTATCCATCTGGTTGGCTTCTTCTCCGGGAGGCAAGGATATTCATATGGTTAAAGAAAGACACTTTGGCATCATTCTGCCGAACAAGATGAAACCGTTCTCCAAACTAAATTGGCATTTGTGTGTTTAATATTTCGTTCTTAGCGTGCAGGAGGTTAGACTGCTTTGCTTACACACAATCTGTTTTTTTTCATATTACAAACTAAACTATTTGCACATGAATGTTGACTCCTGAATTATCCTTTTCCATCTGGTCAACGTGCCCAGAGCAAAAATAACATTCACATAAACAAGTTTAGAGAATTTCTTTCTAATTTGACTGTGAGTCTATATGATGCTCAAGCCTTGTTTTATGGTATTAAGGGAACGTTGCAATGCAAACACAGAATTCTGGCACTGTTAGAGTTTATGATAAAAACTAATCAAATTGAATGACGCATTTATTGGCTTAACCAACACTATTTACTGTGACTTATTGATTTTTGCCTCTTTTAATCAACATTTATATACCTTATACATTGTAAGAATTCTAACAGAATAACTCCAGTACTATATTACAATACAGTGGATGATCTGACTGTTTGTATGTATTGATGTTGATTAGTTTTCAAAATTTACAGTAAAGTGTTCTCAACAATCTTTTCGCTTTTCACTATTTCACAGAGGATCTGTGAAAACATCACTGATATCCATCAGGTAATAAGACTAAAATGCACTCTGGAACTTTTTCATCCCATTATATTTGCATCTCAGACTGTATTCGTTATCATATTGGGATTTGATTCACATTACAATCGCCATCCACATTCACACCTGCACATTCTCTAAAACATGATAGTTTTAGATATTGAACTCAAGTTTATAGCTTTTCAAAAATGAAACTTAAAGTAATCAGTTGTCTTGACCTGTAAAACATAACCTTTTGAGTTGAGTTGGTTATTTGTAAGTTTGAGTTTACTCACGTTTTTAAGGCAGTAGATGAACTTTCTTTTAACCACCTGAAATGTTTTACAGTCTATCCAATCAACCAATCATGTTGCAGCAGCACAATGCATAAAATCATGCAGGGACAGGTCACGAGGTTCAGTTAATGATTACATCATACACATCAATACACATTGCTTGGTCTTTTTACAATCTTCAAGTTTTAGTGCAGTTTTAGTGAGCCTGTGCACACTGTGGCCTTCCTGTCAGCTCAGGCCAGTCTGGTCATTCTTCTCCTTATTAACAAGGCATTTGCTGCTCACTGGATGTTTTCTGAAGAAGAAAAAGAAGATGAAGCCTTTATTTGACACATATACATTATTGCACAGTGAAATTCTTTTCTTTGTATATCCCAGAGCAAGCTATGATACAGCACCCCTGGAGCAGAGAGGGTTAAGGGCCTTGCTCAAGGGCCTAACAGTGGGATCTTGGCGGTACATGAACCTCTGACCTTCTGATCAGTAACCCAGAGCCTTAACCGTTGAGCCATCACTGCCCACTGTTCTTCTTCTCACCATTCTGTATAAACTCTATAGAATGTTGTGCGTGTTGTTTCAGGAACTCAGATGTTTCTGAAATACTTAAACTAGCCCATTTGATGTGATATTGATGTGATATGACCATTAACTGAAGCTCATGACCTGTATCTGCATGTATCTTCTTTTGGATAATTGCATGAATAAGCAGATGTACAGGTGTTCCTAATAAAGTGGTGTGTTAATGCATATAAAGGAATGTTAATAATACTTTGGGGCAAATGTGCAGTTAACAAGGACAGTTACGGTATATTAACAGGCTTCCCTGTATTTAAAAAAGAAGAGAAAACCTGTCAACCTGAAGCTCATTTATAATTGAAGTCTAAGGGATGTTGAGGCTGGCAATAAATATTTATGAAGCGTGCATATTTGTGTAAAATCAATTAGTTTGTTGAAGGTATTTGCAAATTAAGCTCTCCATTTATAATTCATCCTTTCAGACGATGGACAATTTTTGTTGTTGTTGTTGTGGTTTTGTCTTATCACTGTAGATGTACAGTACTGTGCAAAAGTTTTAGGCACATGCAAAGAAATACTGTAGAGCAACGATGCCTTCAAAATAGTAAATTAAACAACGTCAATATTTCGTGTGACAAAATAATAAAAATAGAAATAAAAATAGTAGTCTCTGGTACAATTTGTGCAGTTTTATAAAGAAATGAGCTGGTAAGTTTTATTGAGCATCTTGTAGAACCAGCCACAGTTCTTCTGGAGACTTTGACCTTACACTTGCTTCTTATTTTTGCAGCAAAACCCAGCAGCCTTCATTGTGTTTCTTGTCTGAAAAGTGGCCTTCACTATATACCGCTTTCTGACATACAACATTTTTCTATTTCATTTTTTGCTGGAAAACTAATGTTTGGAAATCTAAAATGTTTTCGTGCTGACTCGATAATGTAGAAATCATAAAATAAAAAAATTATAACAAAGTTTGTATTAAAAACAATAGGGTGCCTAAGACAAATTTTCTGTTCTTTTTGCAGTACCTACTGCAGAAATGTTGAAATTCTTGTCTGGGTAAACATTTATACTCTACAGATGCTATGGATAAGCATTAGGTTG
The DNA here is from genome assembly GCA_023630585.1 of Cranoglanis bouderius. Classification (NCBI taxonomy): domain Eukaryota; kingdom Metazoa; phylum Chordata; class Actinopteri; order Siluriformes; family Cranoglanididae; genus Cranoglanis; species Cranoglanis bouderius. The sequence continues at coordinate 11,365,383 of CM042552.1, forward strand.
AAAAATGCTTCAATATTCCTCAGACTACAAAGTGTTTTTCCAATGTAATTCAATTACATTTTATGTAATTGAATTCTACTGCACTTTCAACAACAGAAATTGTCACAAAGCAAACTTTACACAAACCCATACGTAGACTTAGATCTTGAATGAGCAGACTAGGTGGCAGTGGTAAGGGACTCAAAAGGAAATGTTCACAGAAATTATAAATCAATTCCACAATTGTGCACTCTTACTAAATCTTAAGGGTGTTGAAAGGATGTTCAGTATGAGTGTAATAATTTCCATGTTCATATGGCAGGATCAAAAACTCACAACCCACCCCAATGTCTTGGCACGTAGCATATGGTCCAGAAGCTGGGAGCAAAAATAAGTTATACTACTTATTAAGCAGAATTAATGATCTCTAATATATTACACTGCACAACTGTCACATATTTTCCTCTTGCGGGAATTCATAATTAAAGTGCATTATTAAATGCAGTTACATGGGAATGGGCATATATTGGTGTTTTTAAGGTTGTCAAATAAATAGACAATATGCCATGTCAGAGTTCATTAAAGTTAGAAATAAAAATCAGGGAAAATATAGATTATGGACATTGAGATTATGTTATTGAGTAATGATCTTAGCCCTGATACATGAGTGATAAACCACTGAGGACACATTTTCTGAATGGAGATCAGATCAGGAGTAGTCTCACTCCTCCTTAGCACTTTGAGTGCATAAATGTTGATCATATTTCACAACTAGTGTCCTTCTCTTGCGAACACCATTTTCCTACAAACCAATCCTCATAGTATCCACTTTCACTTTCCATGCCTTCCTATCCTCGTGTCTTAGTGCTGACCCTCAACCCCGTTCCCTCCTCTGCATCTGTCCATCACATGGGCCTGCCACTTTTCCCACCCTCTATAAAGCACATCATCTTCCTTCTGTTACTGACAGGAAAATGTTACTGCTGTCTGCATCATTATATCCATAATGTAAGATAAATGTTCTAGCAACTAGAAAAGCAAACCTAGTACAATTGAAGAATTTCACCTCACGTTTATTGGATATTGCATAAGGGCAATTACTGAGAATATTTGCTTGCCACGGCCAATTTTGAGTATTGTTTTCCAGATTATTGTCTTGTTTCAAATAATCTTTCCCAAGCACCTGCACCGCTGACGATTCAATAAACATGTTGCCTTATTGCCTTACGTCTTTGACAGTGAACAATGAGGCAATGGGGCAAACAAATATTATGCCTAATGCCAAGGGGGTCATGCAAAATGAATTGTTAGACACCACAGATAGGCAATTCTAGTTAGGTAGGCTAATAGGCCTAGCAGTAATTCCAAAAATACCCAGGATTTGCCTTAAAGGACAGATAAATGGTTTCAGTCTTTCTAAATTTTGAATGCAGACCTCACTTTCTCATATCTTCACATGCAGCAGAAGGACTATCAAGGTAGTCAAATTAAATCCTCCCCCTCCACGTGAACTTTTTTTTTTCTAATTCTAATTCAGAGCATATAACATTATAGGAACAATCGCAGAAACAAAACGAGCTGGAACTACCGAGTCGGGAACAGATGGCCCATAATTGCCTCGTGGAGGAAGCCAGGGAGTCAATTTTTACAGGTCTCGAGGGAGTGGCAGATGCAAAAAAAAAAAGTGCAGGTGCATTTGGGTTTGATCTGAGACGGCCTAAAGGAGGCATCTGAAAAAAAAAAGCAAAACATTAAAGGGGAATTTAACATAGCTCGGTGTTCATGATCGAGGCGGCCGCTTTAGTTTGGGGCCCACAAGATTAAAAAAAAAAGCAAAACAAAACAAAATGTGACGGCAGCGTGAAACCGCAACAGATGCGGCACGAATTAGTCGCATCACCGTGCACAGATAAATCAGGAGCATGTCAGTGGAAAAAAAAAAAAAACAGCAACAGAGACACGACACATTTTCCCCTCATGTCATTACAATTTCACATGCAAGGATCTAAGCCTGTAAAAATTATGCTTGAGGTTGAGCCGACAAAATCTGTAAGATTTTTTTTAACAGGGAAACCCTCGAGGTTACCATGGTTTATTATTACTGTTATTTATTATGGCACAGATCAGTATCAAGAAACAATTTTGGGCCTCGCCAACTTTGTTTGTTTCTTTATTTGTTGATTGGTTGGTTTGTTTCAGGTAAACTGGGACAGTTTATCTTAGCATTTATTTTCGAGCTAACAAGTCTGTATGTTGATTGATCTATAGCCAAATATTAGTATATAGAGTATAACTCAGTATAACTCAAAAAGGTTTTTAAAAAGTGCTTGTTTGTTTAATTTTGATGTTGTGAGCAGCCATGTTGATTTGATGTCACTTGCTGAACTCAGGGTTGAGGAGACCTTCCCAAGAGAGTTGAGGAGGTGTTTTCTTTGGCTTTTATACACATACTGCCTTCAATTCCTCTAGATATACAGATAGATAGATAGATAGATAGATAGATAGATAGATAGATAGATAGATAGATAGATAGATAGATAGTATGCATAGAGTTTTACTTAGTGTAAAGTGTTTTAGAGACTGATGTTCATGTGTTTTTCTTTAAAAAACCTGTATTATGTTGAAAATGCAAATATTACTTTCCATTTAGTCATGCTTTTCTACTGTGATTTATATATAATCTGTTCATATTGAATTTATTTTAATACAAAATGGTATGTTCCAATGGAAAGAGCCTCACACGGAAAAAAAACAAAAAACAAACCCACATACACTGCCTACATTTAAGCGAGCCCATAGAGCTTTAATTTGATTGACTGCCTTCTATTTTACCTCATTTAGTGTTTCTTGTCCTTCAGACATCATAATCGAATCTTAAACAATACAAATGAATCATTTAATTGATTCTTCCATAGAATAGGCTACACACTGGAGTGTGTATATGGGCTACTGTTATGAGCAGTGACAGTGCTGGCCATATTCTGAATGAAACACAGCCCAAGGCTGGTCACTTGTCAGTCTCCGTCGATACTAGTCTCCATCACAAACGCCATAAAGAGCGCTCTTAAAATTCAGCCCGCATCCTGAATATGCTTTGTTCCAAGCGCTACCCCTTTTATAATCCCAAACTTGAGCGGCCTGGCAATATCAAACTAATAAATTACATCCTGCCTCCCCTATAACTCCCTGATAAATAAAAAAGAGGCTCCACTTTCCTTGTACAGCTGTGACCCAGGGTTACCTAGCAACAGGTCATGCCCAGATGAAAAAGCACAAGGTGGAGATCCACCTAGGAAGCTGGGAGGGAGGTAGGGGACTGGGGGGTGGGGGGATGAGGGGATGAGGTGGATGTGAATCTTCACTCGCTGACCCTTGACAGATAGAAAACGCACTCAGAAGAAACGTTTCTCGGAGTGACAGTGGCGTGAGGAGAGGCCTGAGCTCATCTGTGGCATGACTTCAAAAGCATATTATCAAGGCTGGGATGTGTGTATGAGTGTTTGCGTGTGTGTGTGTGTGTGTGTGTGTGTGTGTGTGTGTGTGTGTGTGTGTGTGTGTGTGTGTGTGTGCTGAATCAGTTTCAATACTAAGGTTCAACATAACTTATAATGATTTATGCTTTCAAACAATAAAGCAACAAGCAACCTTGATACCAATGCATTAGACCCCAACATGCAAGAATAAATGTGTGTGTGTGTGTGTGTGTGTGTGTATCTAATACATTATATAAACTCATATAAACACCATAACACAGTATCGTAATTTGTGACATTTGTGCCCTTTGGATTGGTCAGTATGATACTGAAGTCTAGTCAATGCACTATGCATTATTAACAGCTAAGAACTGATACGATATTTATTATCTTCCATATTAGCCAAATCAAGGTGAATCAAAGCGTGTTGCCTCTAATAACAAACCGCCTCTGTCGCCTCACGTGTTGTCTCTGTGGAGCCAGGCAGCTGTGTGAGCTTAGCGCACGCTCGAGGTGAGCCCTCACACAGCACACACATAATCAAAGCCTATTTTATATGCAATATAAAATGGAGTAAGAGGTGTGTGGCCAAGATGACTTCAGCTATTACCATAAAGATGAAATGTAGAACTGAAACAGTTATGTCTTCAGTAGAGCAGCAGGCTTGTGTGGCATAATTCCTCTCTCAGAAAAAACAAGTAGATAGGAAGGAGAAGCCTGTGTGTTTGTGTGCAGGGTTTGGTGACCATTATCTTGATTCATAGTTGTTCCTGAGAATCCACCGTCCTCGTTACCCGTTAGGACAAACAAATGTGTTGTTGTTGGCTGGAAAACAGTGCATCACTGTGTTTACTGACTGTAGATTAGTCATGGGTGAGGTACGTTTTTGTGTTTTTCTGCTGTCATATTTTTGTGCAGCAATGACACTGACATTTTTATGAGTCTCAAATTTATGATTAAATTTCTAAATTTGCAATTAACTAAGTTACAATCACATTACAACTACAAATCATAATCCTAACCAGAAAGAAATTTATATTATGATTACAAATTATACTTTATATAGTCTGCTTACAACTCTCATGTTACATTTCTACATTATTAACTAGGTTGCCAAAACACACCATTATGACTCGAGGGTTTTGACTGTTAACATTTCATAGCTGCAGCAATCATAATGGAAGCGTGGAGTGTTGCAAACAGGGTGTAACGAAACAGGGCATAACACAAACAGGGTGTAATGGAGACAAGGCATAATGGAAGCAGGTTGTAATGGAAATATTGTGTAATTGAAACATATTGTGTAATGGAAATATTGTGTTATGGAATCATTGTGTAACAGTAACAAGTTGTAAAGGAAACATTGCATAACAGAAACAGGGCATAACAAAACACTGTTTAACAGAAACATTGTGTAACAGAAACAAGGCATAATGGAAACAGGGTGTAATGGAAATGGGGTGTAATGGAAAAACTGGGTGTAATGGAAATGGGGTGTAATGGAAAATCTGGGTGTAATGGAAACAGGGTGTAATGGAAACAGGGTGTAATGGAAAAACTGTGTAATGGAAACAGGGTGTAATGGAAACAGGGTGTAATGGAAAAACTGTGTAATGGAAACAGGGTGTAATGGAAACATGGTGTAATGGAAACAGGGTGTCATAGAAACATGGTGTAATGGAAAACTGTGTAATGGAAACAGGGTGTAATGGAAACAGGGTAGGATGGAAACAGGATGTAATGGAAACAGGGTGTAATGGAAACAGGGCGTCATGGAAACACAGTGTAATGGAAAACTGTGTAATGGAAAACTGTGTAATGGAAACAGGGTGTAATGGAAAAACTGTGTAATGGAAACAGGATGTAATGGAAACAGGGTGTGATGGGAAAACTGTGTAATGGAAACAGGGTGTGATGGAAACAGGGTATAATGGAATTATGGTGTAACGGAAAAACTGTGTAATGGAAAAACTGTGTAATGTAAACAGGATGTAACGGAAAAACTGTGTAATGGAAACAGGGTGTGATGGAAAAACTGTGTAATGGAAACAGGATGTAACGGAAAAACTGTGTAGTGGTAACAGTGTAACAGAAACACTGTGTAACAGAAGTCGAGTTTAATGGAAACAGGGGGTAATATAAACAGGGGCTAATGAAAATAGCCTCTTCTACTATTTCCATCCACAAGCTGTCTAAACTATGCATGTAAAATGCTTATAAACCTATAAAACTATAAACATAATGTCCATAGTGAACTTCCTAATATAATGTCATTCCCCTAATGTTTAGGACATTGCAGGCCAAAATGAGTGTATTTGTGTGTAGACAAAGTTACACAAATTCATATATGTACAGTATAACACTAATTGAAAGGGATCCCACATACAACATGACAATACAGTAGCAACAAAAGCCTGAGGTGCTGGGGGATGGGAGAGAGAGTTACAAAGCAGACTCCTGTCAAAGCAAGCCCCTGAATATTGCCCTATGGGCACTGCTGTACCCGATACAGGACAAAACGCCGACACCTCGCTTCTGAGCTTCGAGCCAGATGGATGCACATTATTCTCTCCCAAAGGAGCAACCCCCTAAAAAAAATGAGCTTTACATACTGTGCCCTTTCCCAAGGAAGAAGCCTTTTTTTTTTTTTTTACTTCTCAAATCAGCAACATTTCAAAGTTTTCTGTCATACCTCAGAAATTCTTACCATCCAACTTGTATGAATAGATACGATTAGTAGAGCAGCAGTGGTGGTTTTGTTTGTTTGTTTCTTATGACTTTATTTATTCCAACGAAAGGCACGTCTGTGAATTTTGCTTGAATAGGTTAAAATCAGAGCAGGCAGGTGAGAGTGTAAGCAATGTCTGCTGTGTACCCCTGCAAGCAAGAACACGCATGTAAAAAGTGGGCACGAGGCCATGATAACACAGACCACCCCCCCCCGCCTATATCCGTGCGGAGACTGAGTCAATGGGCATCCATCACTGATGCTAACAGCTCTGATTAAAAATACATCAACTGCAACTGGCCTCCTGATGGCAGTGCGTAGTACTGCGCATAATTAAAGGGGCCAGGGAGCTGTGATGATGAAGGGCAAGGCACACCTGCTCTCCGTTAAATCGCGCTTCTGTTACTAGAGCTTTGCCTATTTCACCCTCAGCAAATTAATTAATATCAAATCAAGGGAGGCGGATGCTGTTTATATTTATGGCCCAAAGTTTGTTAACTCGCTAGTGCTGCATGCCAACTCTTGCACTTCTGTGCTTCTTCTTTTGAATTTCAAAGTGCAACTTTTCATTTCACGGTCCACTTATGCTCGTTCGTTAACTCGCCACATATCCATCTCTCTCCTTCTTTCTCTCTCTCACGTTCTCACTGTTTCTCCCTCAGGTTTGGGTGTGAGAGAAAAGGCAGTTTGCTATAGAAAGCTCACCGGGCTAACACTTGCGGTGTTGCGTCCAGCCTCACCCAATTTACACCTTTCCCTCTCCTGTCAGCGCCATGCCATTTCCCCTGGTGAACAGAGCCATGGCAACTGTCATCCCGTCTCCTTCCATATGTAGCACGTGGGACAGGAAGTTGCCCACAGGAAGTCACAAGTAGCAACATGAACAAGCACAAGGCCTTGACATTCTCTAGAAGCGGATCCGGGTGAAATCCCCACTACCCTCGTTGGAGGAACAAAAAAAAAAAAAAAAAATCAAGCCATGCTAAAAAGCCATCCACAGCGACGCCTGTTTAAACAACTTGATGGGATTAAAGCGGAGTTAAAGTGTTTGGTAGTCGCCGTTAATTGAAGCGGATGGGATTTTTAATAAAGCATGCAGAGGCAGCAGCTGACAAACAGGCCTGCTGGCTCTTTGGGGAGATGCCGCTTAATGGTATCAGATATGTGCTCTGCCGGAACCCATTGCGTTGCGCTTTTTTTTTTTTCCTCCTCTCATTCACGCTTACCTTAATCGTTAAGGTTTTTTTCCACTTGAGTTTTAATTACGGTTCATGTGCTGGATTACATGGGGAATAAGGGACGGGCAGGCAGATGAGCAGGAGAGAGAGAGAATCAGCATGACAAGCAAGGCCTTCGTCATCTTTATCAAACAAAGCTCATCATGGCAGGGGCAGTTATTTCCATTCTCCCAAATCTCATCGAGTAGGTTCTTCAGTGTGAGTGAAGATCCACTGATGCCATGAATTGGCACTAATGTGAAGCATTAAAATTTATAGTAAAATATTGGCAGCAGAGTTGTAAAACATATTTATAGGAAAGAACTGTAATATACTATATTTACAGGTAATTGGTGTAATTTTTATAGTAAAGCTTTCCAGTAATATACTCTAAATTTCAAATAAAAACATTATATAACCCACTACATTGACATTTAGCTAACACCAAAGCAAATTACAATTGAGACAGGATGCAGCTGATCAGCTGAAGGTTCAAGGACCCAGTCACTGCAGCATAGCAGTGCTGGGATTCAAACTCACAACCTTCTGATCTGTAGCTCAAAGGCTCGACTAAAACCTGTAACTAGAAAAAAATTACAAAAACAAAGAAAAAGCCGCCTTAACTCAGAATTCCTTACTCATGAACTCAGGACGGTCTTTTCAACCCCAAGTTCAGCAAGTGATATCAAATCAACATGGCTGCTCACAGCATCAGCAGTAAACAAAGCAGCATTTCTTTACTTGTAAACAAGTATTTTCTATTACAGATATAGTAGCTTGGTGAATCTGTAACACTGACTATACAGTTACAGTTAGATTGTTGCTAACAAAAGACAAACATGGAGGCGTCTATTCTTTTCTCCCACTTTGTAGCTCAAACACACGGGGAACGAAAATGATATAAATCCGATATAATACCTAAAATAAAGGGCACAAAACTAATGATAATTTTTGACACAACGAGAATCTTTACTATTCTCACTAACGCCTAAAAAATTGCCTTAGCTATCCCACTATGCACTGCGTTTTCTGGCATTATAATATAATACAAATGCTATAATTGCCCACTCATTTACAGTACCCTCCTATAAAATAACACAAATTTGCTGTAAATACTGTAAATGTGCAGCTATTTTTTTTTAAGTGCTGGATATTTGTGTGAATTTTCCATTTATTAATTAACAGTCAAATACCGATAAAACTGGATCATAGGCACTGCTGTCGAACCCCTTAGACCAGGTTTCTCTTAAAAATATACATTCTGATATTTGACTCAAGCTTTATATACTGTGTTGCCTTAAGGTAAGACCACATAAAAGCACCTGCAGGGAAAACTCGTTATAATATTTCACTTTTACAATGGCACGGCCAGTCCTGCAGGGACAAGGCCTCATATCATGGGACAATTAGAGAGTTTCATTTCCCATCATATCAGTCACACAGCTCATGAATAAAAACAATTAAATGCTCATAAGTCATACAATTGAGGTCCCTCCCCAGTCCTTTGCATCTGGAAACCAAAGCCACCTGGGTATTTCCTTCTTTATCTCTACAGTTCTGGGGAGGGAACTAGAAAGAGATGGTGAAATGCAGGCGCTGGGGGAGCGGGGGGATTGGAGAGTGGGGGGTGAGAAAGAGTGAGTGACAATGCAGGACTCGTTACCGAGCTCGAGCCGTCTGCAGAGCAACTGTCAGTCTTTATTATGGAGTGGAGGGATAGTGTAGCTCGCAGGTATGGAGGGATGAAGCAAGGACAGAGAGAGAGAGAGAGAGAGAGAGAGAGAGAGAGCGACAAAGAGAGAGCGAGAGCGTGGAAAGAGGGGTGGCAGCTGTGGAACTGTGTCTTGGTCTCCTGCAGCAAAACACCAGCTTTCCTACTGCGTTGAACCCATCTCCCTCTCTCCCACAGGGGAGGAATAGAGAGGAGGAGGTCTGTGCCAATCATCAGAGCTGTCCGTCATGTATGAGATACACCGATACCGTCAACTGCACTCTGTGTCATGCTCCAGGCAGTAGTACTGACCAAACTTATACCATCATCATGATTTTACATTCTGAATAAAGAAAAAATGCACAGCAGTCTTTAATAGTAGAAGTGGATACTGAGACATCAGCTACAAAGGCTGTTCACCAACAAGAATTAATTAATTAGATAGTTAATTTTTTTATTTGTTTATATGTTGCTTTGTTTATTGTTTGTCCCCTTGCTCATTTGTTTGTTTACTTGTTTGTTTGCTTGCTTGCTTATTTGATTGTTTGTTTGCTTGCTTGTTTATTTGATTGGTTGTTTGCCTGTTTGCTTGCTTGTTTGTTTGTGTGTTTGTTTGCTTGTTTATTTGATTGTTTGTTTGCTTGCTTGGGTTTGTTTATTTGCTTGCTGATTTGTTTGTGTGTTTGTTTGCTTGTTTATTTGATTGTTTGTTTGCTTGCTTGCTTGTTTGCTTGTGTGTTTGCTTGCTTGTTTATTTGATTGGTTGTTTGCCTGTTTGCTTGCTTGTTTGTTTGTGTGTTTGTTTGCTTGTTTATTTGATTGTTTGTTTGCTTGCTTGGGTTTGTTTGTTTGCTTGGGTTTGTTTGTTTGCTTGTGTGTTTGCTTGTCCATTTACTTGCAATTAATCGCTTGTTATTTTTTTCTGTTTTTTAATGGAATACTATAGTGCTTTTTTTAACCTAATCACTGTCTACCACATCTGTAGCGCATGGGTAATTACCATAAACAAGAATTTCATGTACTGAGGAAATTAAAAAACAAACAAATTTGAAAGTCAGTTAGAAATCTAAGGGCAGGTGTTGTGTTCTGTCAATGAACATTTTAAATGTGTTATTTGTAATCTCTGTTATGTTTTCCTTCTGTTATTAGATCAACTGGTCCTACTAATCTAGCTGTTTCCATATTTGACAGTGTTGGAGGTAAGAAAAAAACAAAAAACTTCTAAGGCTACCCAAGTCTGGACCTCGGTGTCTTCATACCTAGTTACAGCCATGACTATAGCTGCTCTTAAACAGTGCTACACACTTTCACACACATAACTCAGGTAATTACTCTAAATGACAGTTTGCATTAAGGTTTTGAGGTTTACAGTACAGCAAAAGTTTTAGGCACCCTATTTTTTTTAGTACAAACTTTGTTATAGATTTTTTATTTTGTGACTTCTACATTATCAAGTCAGTACAAAAAACATTTTAGATTCCCAAACATTAGTTTTCTAGCACAAAATTAAATGTTACAGAAAAATGTTTGTATGTCATTAAAGAAAGCAGCATATTACGTAAGAGACACTTTTCAGGCAAAAAACACAATGAAGGCTGCTGGGTTTTGCTGCAAAAATAAGAAGCGAGTGCGAAAGTCAAAGTCTCCAGAAGAACTGTGGCTGGTTCTGCAAGATGCTCAATAAAACTTACCAGCTCATTTCCTTTCCTATTTTAATGTTTATTTTTTTGTCACACCAAATATTGACTTTGTTTCATTTACTACTGTAGAAACATTTAATTTCATTATTTTGAAGGCATCTTTGCTCTACAGCATTTCTTTGCATGTGACTGAAACCTTTGCACAGTACTGTTCGTGTGCATACAAACCTAGAAAACTACAAATGTAAGAACAACCACAAATTCTTCCCTGAAAAAGTAGTCCCACCTCTCTGAAAAGACAAATGATACAGATTTACAGCTTATATGTCTTGTGCATAAGCATTTGTTTCCGCCCCAACAGCTGCCCTTTGACTTTAATTATGAAGAAGTAAACAGTTTCTGTTTTGTTTGTTTTTTCCAGTACAGGGAACTGTGTCCTCACTCTTGTCCATAGTCATCACACATACGCTACAGATGTGGTAGACAGATTAGATTGGAAACACCACTTTATTACTTTAGAAGATATAATCATAGGTATCATATTGAAAAGATTTAACTTATGTTAAGGTTAATATTAAGATTTCATTACAAATTCATATGAATATAAAATTTCGTTAAAATGTCATAAAATTCTTTGTGCACGTTTCTACAAAGATGCATCAATTCAAGGACAACTTGGACTATATGCTACTTACGTCGAAATTTGGACAAACTGGACAAATCCCAAATCCTATCACCAACCCAGAACTACATGAGCTGCCTCTTTCAATAATATGGAAATAACTGTGCGATCTCAATGAAGATTTATTGAGTTTGTGAAATGCAGCAAACATTCAGAAGGTTCACAGACCTCATTCATAGCGTGAGCGTATGTTCTAGCAGCTTGTACGGTTTAGTTATATAAACACTGGTGAGCCGTTGTTTACCAGACATACACACACTCACAGCCACACACACTCACAACACACACGTACCCACACACACCTAACTGACTTTATTAGCTGGGTCAAACACAATCACAGCTCAGCCACACAGGGTTAGCTAATTATGGGTGGCAGCTGGCAGTGAGGGCTTCCTTTAGGGGCTGGCTGCTGGGTAATGTCCATGTGTGTGTGTGTGTGTGTGTGTGTGTGTGTGTGTGTGTGTGTCATGTTATCATCTCTTTTTGGGGACCAAATAAAATGGAAATATGAATATTTGACAGGAATTTGTGACCGTATGCTTACATTTGGTTGCTATGAAGAATTAATTCATTCATTTGTTTGTTTGTTTGTTTGTTTGTTTGATTATGCTTGCTTGTTTGCTCATTTGATTGTATGTATGCATGTCTGTTTGCTTCTTTACGGTGGCCGAGAAGTGCAAAACTAAAT